>WAAD01029548.1:22255-39524 GCA_013389945.1 Fregata magnificens | reverse complement strand
CAAAGATGTTGTGGACATTTTATTCTTTTCAAATAACGTTGATGAGACATCATCTGATCATTGGATTAGAGAATCAAAAGATTGAATGCTAGAATAAAGTGGTAAAGACCCCTAAGTCACGAGGACTCGATGTGATTCATTCATTCAGTGGTTCTAAAGGATGAAGTGGCTGCTCTGCTAGGAAGAATGCATCTCGTTAGGTTGAGATGCTGTGCCAGAAGACCGGAAGCTGTCAAGTGTTGTACGTACCGTACTTTTAAACTGAACACAAGAAGTAGATCTGGAATTTGCAAACCAAGGACTCATATTTTAATGCCACATAAGTAGATTTGAATACTAAATGGATAGTCAAGTAGTTCTGTGAGCACAAGATCTAGCAGCACCTAGTTTCCTATGCAGTTGTATCTTGAAGGTAATGAAAAGTACCAGCTGCAGCTGGGGTATTTATAAGGTGTGTCTCTTATGTATGTGTTTGTTTTGGAATAACATGGGCATATGCTGCAGCCTCTTCTCCAGTTTGGGCAGTTTGTGGGTCGGTCTTCTCTATCCACCTGCCCAGTACTTGGAATTCTGAAATCTCTGAATTCTTATTAAACTGTAAATGACTTTTGAGTCTTCCTCTTTGACAAAACTGTTTGAAAGCAGGTAGTGGATTCAAAAGTTAGAAAGGGTCAGGCATAACCTAGGCAGATACATTAAAGAGCATTAATCTCTTCTGTCTTTAGTTGTCTAAACAATGATCTAAGTTGGTTCTGTTGTTAGTGGAAAAGAGAGAGATGCACCCACATACACATTCATATACTCAAGTGCCATGTGTAGTTCATCCCACCTTCTTAAATTTACAACATATGGCCTCTGGCAGGAAACTGCAACCCAAGCAATTTTGGTGTGGCCCTACAAGCACTGATTTTTTGGTGCAATTGTGGGGATGGTGAACTGTGATACAGAGATGGAAATGAAAGGTAAAGCAGTCCTATACTGCTTTCAGTGGCAAAGCTGTGATCTAACCTGAAATTTACGGAAGTTTCTGAAGTGTTGACATTTGTAGCTGCAATTAGCTATGTGCTCTTGTTTCTTCATTTTCCCTCCTGTTGTATTAGCACAGTCATTTCTGTCATCATGCAGTGACTTGGAGCAGAAGATTGATCCTGACTTCAAGAGGAGTCTATGACAAGCAGCAATTTTTAGCCCAAGCTAGTTCCTCAATATGGTACAGTGAGTGGCTCCACTAGCAGATACATCTGCACAAATGAGGTTGTGGCACAAGGATGAGAATTAGCAGCAGGAGGGTCATCTCTGTTTGAATTGGCACTCTTACCAAAATACACGTTCATCAAATTATGCCTCTAGAATCTTAGAAGTGATTAATCTTGTCCTCAAATAAGCATCCAAAGTAAAATACTATATACATTCTGTAAAATCAGAGAAAGTTGTGAGGAACTTGAGGGCAAACTTCTAAGGCTGGATATATTAGTATAACAACAGTAGATGTCATTTGGTATTTGCAGTTAAAAAATAATTCACAGTGGAAGGAATAACTTGAACTACTTGAAGATAGTTCTAAATTACAAGTGAATATTCTGCAAAAATACATATATCATTCTAGATGCCTGGGTGAAAACGTTTTCACAGTGTGCCCGCTGTAGAAGAAACAGCCCTAAAATTTCTTGAAATGGTGCTCCACAGTAGCATTAAATGGCAGTTCTTTATCTGGGCATTTCTGCTCAAATGAACTGTCCATCTGGTTTAATTAAGTCATTGATACTTACTTTATCAATCAGTACATATACATATCTTCTGTGTGTCTTTAAATGCTATTGATAAATAACAAGTTCTTGAAAACTAAGTGAAGTCTTTTCACTAAGTTTACACAAAATAAAGGCTCTGTATTTCTTGCTTTCAGTTCAATTTCTTCAGATTATCTGTAAATTTTCCATAATGGCAATACATTCATTCTGCCATTTGGAGGAGCCTGTGCCACAGAATAATGATCTGAAGGAAGCTCACTTATTTGCAAGGAAGAGTCTTCATTTGAGAAATAGTACCGATGCAGCTAAGAGGTGCTTTGTCAAGTTCAGGTAAGTGCTTTTTCTTTGTTATTTTTTTAATTATATGTATTTGGTTTTTGGTAGGCTGGCATTTCATTTAAATTAGCATACATGCAGTATCATGCTAGAGCCTGTCAACCTTTGTGTTGGTCATTTGACACAGAAAGAATCTTGAAATGAAAAGGCACATGCAGTAGCACGCATACTTACGAGATGCATGGAGGGAAATTGTTGTCTGGAAAATTATTTTAGCATAATTTATTATCTCTGGAGTAGCTGTTGAGGATGGAGATTATGATGATCGTAATGACACAATTCCCTTTTGCTATGATTTCTTTTTCAGAGTTTTCTTATGTGCTTCTTTATTTTCTGAATTCAGTATTTTGCTAAGCCAGAGTTGTTTTGGATGTAAGTGTTAATACCTAAGTCTCAAATCATTCAGGGGAAATAAAAAGGAAGTCATGGTCAGGTTTTCACAGCTTGGAATATCTTCAAATTTTCTATTGAAAAAAAAATCAGCTTTACAATTTTCTGCCAGTTAGAATTTTTTTCTGAAATGGATCCTTAAATCTTGGCATGGTAACACTGGATCAGGATTTAATTTTAGATGAATGGTTACTGTATGTTGTGTTTATTTTTTCTAGACATCCAATTATTTTTCTAACATAATAATGACTTCACAGTGGAAGTTGGTTTATTGTCGTATTCTGCATGGGAACTGTATGCAATGTACATTCAATAAGAAGTGTTAGCAGTAGAATAATAAAACAATTATGAATATTTAAACAGGTACTTGAATGTCTTTTCCTGTGTTCTCATTGCAAACTGCGGGGGTTGTTTCACTGGCTATGGGTTTGGTGTTCCAACCAGTAGTCAAACAAGTGATAATTTGAGGAAAAAAACAAAACAAAACAAAACAAAAAAAAAAACCCCACAAAAACAAAAAAACCCACACCAACCAAATTGCTTCTTACCAGAAAGGTAGAGTACGGTTTGTCAGCCTTTTCAGTGGTGCACACAAATCTAGAACCTTTTTATGATACCTGTCTGCTTTGTTGCTAAATTACTGGATCACTTGCACATATTAAAATATATCTTTATAGATGCGTATATGATCCGAGAAGCCTTAACAATACCATTGGTCTTGCTAAAAATCCTACAGAATGAAACGTACTAGATTTTTAAAATCTAATACTATCGGATCTTTTGGGTCCAGAAACAGAGGCTCCTGTTCTGCATGTTTTTGTGCACATGCTTAACTTTATATCAATGTCATCCTGGTACAGTACTGATGCTTACGAATTTCAGTGACATAGAAAGAACAGTACTTTTTTAGTGTAGGCCTTTACTTTAGTCTCCTTATACTTAGAGAAAATATGAAGATACTGTTTTAAATAAATGCTTTATAAATTTAATGGACAATTAAAAATTATAAACTAGTTAAGAAAAGCTTTTGCACTGTTAGTAGGGTACTCCAAACAGGGACAGCACCAGTGAAAATGAGACTCTTGCTTCAGTGAAGTTCTAAAAGTTGAAATGCATTTAAATGAAATCATCACAAAAGATAATTCATTCTGGAGATACTTCTTAATTTTTCTGGTTTTATTTTGCACTATGACTGCAATGAATAGTGTCCACCAGGTACCAAGTTCAAAATTCTTTCTTATAAATGCTACAGAATTATAAAAACTGAGGGCTTGATGCATCTGACTTTATTTTTAATATATTTAAAGAACAATATTCTTAAGCTTAATAGATTTTCCTGTTGGTGAGAATGGCTTCTGGCAGTACAGGAGGTCAAACTGTTATTGAACACAGTTCCACAGAAGCCAAAGTGGGACAAGAGTAAAACATAAAGCAAGTTCAGTATTATTCAATAATAATGCTTGTGGTGTCTATAATATGGATATTGAGAGCGAGTGCATTTTTCTTCTGAATCTTTCAGCAGAACTATTATTGTTCCTAGCACAACCTCCTGTACATGGACAAAATTGGGTTTTCCTCAAAGAATAAAGAGTGCTGTATCTGAAGAGTAAGAAGGTAAGGTATTTGAGATTATATTATTTCAGGCAGCAGTTAAAAGTAATTTCAATGACTTATAATGCACACAAATATATAAAAATACTTGATTTATCATGCATCAAGCAGTTTCAAATGGTTTATATCAGTTTCTGTTTGTTGTTTTCCCTTTTTATCTCATGGGTGGAATTTCTGAAAGTATGCAGCTCTGCTTTCTAAATGTGTTTTCCCTGAAATCAATGAGCTGATCTGAGTGGGAATAAAGGTTGGTTTATCTTTAGTGAGACAAAGTTAAGTCATCACTAAGTGATTTTGAAATCCCATCCTTGAAATACTAGGTCTTTGACATTCAGTGGGATGAGAATCTCAGAACAGACTGACTACTGGGGACTCCCAAGCTACAGTTCAGGTAAATAACTTCTTTGGAGGAGGAACTTAAAGGTTTCTCCTTTTATTAAATTATGATAATTAAGTAGTAAAGGGTGCAACTTAAACTATAAATATTTTCCACTTAACATTTGCATTTAAAACAGATATGCCTATATTTGTGAGAGGATTTGTTAGTTACAGTTTGAGCATTCTATAGTTATCTAACATTTCAGCAGTACTGTTTCTAAAGAGTACTTCTTTACTGGCACAGAACATGAATGTCTAGTTCTATTCCCAGCCACACTTTTATCTTATTTTCCAACATGTAGCTATGAGTGTTTAGCTAGTTGAGCTACTGCAATTTCCATTTTGCAAAGACAGAGATGTCTTTTGGTAATGCATGCATAATTTAGAAGTAACAGCTTCTATATTGGAGTAAGTGTTAGGGGCTCTGTTCAGATCATGGGATTAACTTAGTTTGTTTCCTGCTCCAGCTGGTCCCCACTCTCTCCCGGGAAAGGGAAGCTCAGTTCTTTGTGTTGCAAGAGCCCAATGCAGTTTGTAACCTAGAGCCTTAAAGTCACACGGAACTGGTGCTGCTTTACTTTTATTCCAGCTCTTGGAAAGTACAGTGGTGCAGCAGGTACTGCTGCCTCAGTAGTGGAGGCAGGAAACTTGGAGAGGAACAGGGTGCGCAATGGGAATAGGAACTGTTACGGCCATCTCCAGTAATTTGTCCTAGTCTATCACCCAGGGTCCTCTTTCACTCTCTGTTTTTGGGGGGAAAGGTGGAAAACACTTCTGTACTTGGCAGAAAAAAAAGCCAGAAATTTTCCTATTTAAAAAGCAAAAAGTTTTTCTTCTTGTCGTGGTTTAACCCAGCAGGCTGCTAAACACCACACAGCTGTTCACTTACTACCCCTCAGTGGGATGGGGGAGAGAATCAGAAAAAAAGGTAAAACTCGTGGGTTGAGATAAAGACAATTTAATAGGACAGAAAAGGAAGGGAAAATAATAATAATGATAAAAATATACAAAACAAGTGATACACAGTGCAATCGCTCACTACCCCCTGACCGGTGCCCAGCCAGTTCCTGAGTAGCGGCCGCGCCCTCCCACCAACTTGCCCCAGTTTTTGTTCAGCATGACGTCATATGGTATGGAATATCCCTTTGGCCAGTTTGGGTCAGCTGTCCTGGCTGTGTCCTCTCCCAGCTTCTTGTGCACCTCCAGCCTCCTCACCGGCAGGGCAGTATGAGAAGCTGAAAAGTCCTTGACTTAGTGTAAGCACTGCTCAGCAACAACTAAAACATCAGTGTGTTATCAACATTATTCTCATACTAAATCTAAAACACAGCACTATACCAGCCACTAGGAAGAAAATTAACTCTATCCCAGCTGAATCCAGGATCAATTCTACATGATAGTTTTTCAAAGAGAAAACATTAAAGCTTTGGGGACTTTTTTTTTTTTTAAGACTTACACAATTTCAATTACAGACTTACTTGCCTTCTTCAAAAACAGAATGAGACTGTAAAAGATCAGTATTTTGAGATCAAGATAAAGAATAAAAACAGGGAGTATTTTAAGAAAAAAGATTACAAGAAATCAAAGAAATACATGTATTACCTTTTGAAAATATTTAACTTCGAACCATTAACATCAATGAAATATTTAGGGTTTTCTGTGTTCAGGTCTATAGGCAATATAGAGTGTGAGAGAAACAGGTGCATCTGAAGTAGATCATCTGGTTTAAGAAAGTAAGCAACTATTCCTGCCAAGCAATTGGTTAAACAAAACTATTAAAATACAAGTGTTTTCATAGTAGCTCTTTAATAAATTTAAGTAAGTGGAAGAAATATCACATGCTTGTAGTAAGTTGTATGTTTCTTCAGGGGCGATGATAAATATATATTCCCCTCCCGACAATTCAGTAATGCCTGTAATTCTTGTCACGGGTATACTAAACAATTGGGGGCAAATTTCTGCAACTCTTGAATTTGTAAAGTTATATAAAATCTGAACAACAGTTACTAAGAGTTCTTGATAATTAAAAAAAAAAAAATCACATAGCAGACAAGAGATTGAATCTTAGAGAAGTGACATCTTTTAAAAGACAGTCCACATCGCTGTAGGTAAGTATGTGCCATTAGAACTGTAAATTAGAAGCATGGTATCTAAGGAATATATAAGCTGCGCACATACCTCTTTTTGTGCCTAGCACATTGATGTATTAGTATTATGGAAAATCTTTGTTCCATTTCTCTTCGGAATACAATTAGCTTCCTCTCCCCTGTCTGAGAGACATATCTTACCTTGTTCTTGGGGCTTGTGATCCAAGAACGTCTGAGAGAGGGCTCGTTGGCTGTGAGAGCTGATGTTAAGCCCTAAGGTACGCTATACAACGATAGCAGGACTGGATACCACCTAACAAACTATGCCAGTTTTGTTTCCCAGCATCATGATATTCTTTTGAGAGCACGCCCAGAAATGTATTGTCCTGATCATCAACATCCAGCTTAAATACTCTCCTCTTGGATCCCACCATTTTAATGTTGTCATATTGAGCTGGTTGGTTACATTTTTGAAGGCGGAGACTTTTCTGCCTTATCTGCAGTCTGGCTATGGGAGCTTCAGGGTCTTGCACAAGAGGATCTCTCATTCCTGACATGCTCACCAAGAAGAGGTGATGAAGCCTGTGTAGTGCCTTGAAGATTAACTTCATTATCCTACTGTGGAATGGGTAATTGTGTATGTTAGGTAGTACAGCTTCCTGGTTGCTTGGTTTAACAATACCCAATGGCCAGAACAGTTAGTCTGAAGAACCACGTCTGTTCCAAAGATAGTAGAGGCTGCAGCACAGTATTCTGCCTGGGCTGCAGTGGTCATGCACTGGTGGAGTTCGCAGTCCTGAGGGGTAAGGGCCAGGCAAAGAGTAAAGTCAGGACCCTAAATTTTAGGAAAGCAAACCTCCAGCTGTTCAAGGAGTTAGTCAATAGGACCCCCTGGGAAACTGCCCTCAGGGACAAGGGAGCAGAACAGAGCTGGCAGATCTTTAAGGATGCTTTCCATAAAGCACAAGAGCTCTCAATCCCCAGGTGTAAGAAATCAGGAAAGGAAGGCAAGAGACCAGCATGGATGAGTTGAGACCTGCTGGTCAAACTAAAGGGCAAGAAAGAAATGCACAGGCAGTGGAAGCAGGGACAGGTATCCAGGGAAAAGTATAGGGATGCTGCCCGGTTGTGTAGGGATGAGGTCAGGAAGGCCAAGGCGCGGCTGGTGCTGAAATTGGCAAGGGACACAAAGAATAATAATAAGGGCTTCTACAGGTATGTCAGCCAGAAAAGGAAGGTCAAAGAAAGCATACGCCCCTGATGAGCAAGACTGGCAAACTGGTAACAACAGATGAGGGGAAGGCTGAGGTACTCAACAACTTCTTTGCCTCAGTCTTCACTGGCAACCTCTCTTCCCACACCTCTCAAGTGGATGGACCGCAAGACGGGGACTGGGGGAGCAAAGTCCCTCCCACTGTAGGAGAAGATCAGGTTCATGACCACGTGAGGAACCTGAACATACACAAGTCTGTGGGACCTGATGAAATGCATCCCAGAATCCTGAGGGAATTGGCTGATGTAGTTGCCAAGCCACTCTCCATGGTATTTGAAAAGTCATGGCAGTCAGGTGAAGTCCCTGGTGACTGGAAAAAGGGAAACATTGCACTCATTTTTAAAAAGCGTAGAAAGCAGGATGCTGGGAACTAGCGACCTGTCAGCCTCACCTCTGTGCCTGGGAAGATCATGGAACAGATCCGCCTAGAAGCTATGCTAAGGCACATGGAGGACAGGGAGGTGATTTGAGACAGCCAGCATGGCTTCACCAAGGGCAAGTTTTGCCTGACCAACCTAGTGGCCTTCTATGGGGGAGTGACTACATCAGTGGACAAGGGAAGAGCTATGGATGTCATCTGTCTGGACTTCTGCAAGGCCTTTGACATGGTCCCTCACAACATCCTTCTCTCCAAATTGCAGGGAGATTTGATGGGTGGACTGTTCAGTGGATGAGGAATTGGTTGGATGGTCACATCCAGAGGGTAGTGGTCAGCGGCTCAATGTCCAGATAGAGATTGGTGGCAAGTCGTGTCCCTCAGGGATCTGTATTGGGACAAGTACTGTTTAATATCTTCATCAGTGGCATAGTGGGGTTGAGTGCACCCTCACAAGTTTGCAGATGACACGAAGCTGAGTGGTGTGGTTGACGTGCCTGAGGGATGGGATGCCATCTAGAGGGACTTTGACAGGCGGGCCCATGGGAACCTCATGAAGTTCAACAAGGCCAAGTGCAAGGTCTTGCACCTCAGTCCGGGCAAGCCCTGGTAGCAATACAGGCTGGGGAATGAAGGGATTGAGAGCAGCCCTGCCGAGAAGGACTTGAGGGTACTGGTGGATGAAGAGCTGGACGTGACCCAGCAGCATGCACTTGCAGCCCAGAAAAACAACCATATCCTGGGCTGCATCAAAAGAAGTGTGGCCAGCAGGTCGACGGAGGTGATTCTCCCCCTCTGCTCTGCTCTCGTGAGACCCCACCTGCAGTACTGCGTCCAGCTCTGGGGTCCTCAGTACAAGAAAGACATGGAACTGTTGGAGTGGGTCCAGAGGAGGGCCACAAAAATGGTCAGAGGGCTGGAACACCTCTCCTACGAGGACAGGCGGGGAGAGTTGGGGTTGTTCAGCCTGGAGAAGAGACGGCTCCAGGGAGACCCTATTGCAGCCTTTCAGTACTTAAAGGGGGCTTATAAGAAAGATGGAGAGAGACTTTTTAGCAGGTCCTGTTGTGATAGGACAAGGGGTAATGGTTTTAAACTAAAAGAGGGTAGATTCAGACTAGATATAAGGAAGAAATTTTTTACGATGAGGGTGGTGAAATACTGGACAGGTTACCCAGAGAGGTGGTAGATGCCCCATCCCTGGAAACATTCAAGGTCAGGTTGGATGGGGCTCTGAGCAACCTGATCTAGTTGAAGATGTCCCTGCTCATTGCTGGAGGATTGGACTAGATGACCTCTACAGGTCCCTTCCAACTCAAACTATTCTATGATCCTATGATATACCTGTCAGTACTTTCTATGTGCTAGCTAGGTTATGGTCGATACAGTTCTTATTCTTAATGAAGCACATACAGTTCACCTTCGATAAGCAAGTTACTATTGTAGATATTTCACTTTATCCAAAGATTTCTGGGAGTAGAGGTCTTATTTTTAGGGGAGAGGGAGATAGGAGAGAAAAGCATGCCTGCATGCTTCATACAGTTTTCCTAGTTTGTAGAAACATAATTGGTACATTTTCTAGACTCACACATTTTAAGTTGAGCTTAAATGAATTACTGAACTGCTGTCCTGCATATGTGCATTTATCTGGAGTCTGTTTTGGAAGCTATTGTAAAACAAGTCATAAATAAGGAGGAAAAATGCATTCTTCTTTTATCAGGTGATTCTGCTGTTTCAACTCAGTTGTCTGGGAGATACCATTCATAGTGTCCTAAGGGGAAGACACTGGTTAAAACTTCCCTCCCCCCCCGCCTAGCTTATTTCTCCTTTAAGGAATACTTGGGGAAGTAACTCAAGTTTATTCCTTTAGAAGCCAAAAGGTTGGGTTTTTTAACAGTCAGCCTGAATTTGCAGATGCTGTTTCAAACAACCAAATAAAGCATAGATAGTGGTGGAAATGCTATTGTGCAGCTGAACTAAAGGGATTTTGCTGGATAACTACTTGCCTGTTATTGTCATTGGCAAGTCGGAGATAATTTCCAAAGCTGTAGTCTGGCTGAGGAGGAGTAATTGCTTTTATGTGTATTTTTCAAGACAAAACACACACTTTGTTTTTACCAGCGTTTTTACCAAGATTCAACATTATCACAGCATTGTTGCTGAAAAAAATTATGTTTAAAAGAAAAAGTATTATGAAAAGAACAGTGACACCTGAATGGCACGCAGAAAATTCTTGTCAGCTGAACTCCTGACAGAATCTGGCAGAAATTCAAAGTCTGGTTTGTCTCTAGTAATTCCATTAACATTTCAAAGGTTGATGATGTTCTGGGAATTACACAGGAGGGATTATTTTTTAAGTTAAGAATTAGTACTCTAAAGCCTTGCCTGCACTAGGAATATTGCAGCTATCTTGCAACAGGTAAATGGACTGTATCTGAGACACTAAGTTCTCTATCAGACATTTTGCTATGTTATCTGTACTCGTATAATTACTGTAGCAGCCGTCTTTCCCCATAGCGTGAATAGAGCTGTATCAGTACAAAACTGTATATATTGGTAGCTTATTTCCTCATAGAAGGAAACAACCTCAGAGGGCTGGCCCAATTCCAGAAATTGTTTTTAATTATATTGCAGTTGCTATGCGTGTGTAAGCTATTTGTATTGGAGACCTTATACCAGAAGAAAGTGACTTAATTTTAGTGTATTCACCCTTGTCCATGGAGCCCCATGAAAAGTTACACCACTTCAGTTTCGTAGGTTCGATTTGCCTGTGTGGGCAAACTTGCCCTTTACATGGGCTTACCTCCATCTGTGCTAGAGGATATAAACGATGAGTGTTTTGACAATAAAAATCCATCTTCCTCTCTGATATAAGCCTAATCTATTCAGTTAATACTANAGAACAGTGTTTAATGTACTCCAACCAAACTTTCAACTGCTGTTTTATAGATCAGTGTCTTGCCTTCCTATTCTGCTGTGTAAATGAATCTTGTCCAGTATGTGTTACCTAAGAAAGAATTAAGAAAGTTGAAGTCAGAATATCAGAACTTGAATCACTTGCAAATAAGGATAATATGCATGCACTCGTTCTATAAAGATAATGTTGAGCAGATTCAAATTATTCCTGTTTTAAAGCTACAGGTGAGGGAGAGATCTTGATCCCATATTAAAAGGTGGGGAGGGGAGGTCGTGATGGGGAAAAGACTGCAAATCAGTATAACCCTTCTGCTCTAAGCCTGGGAGCAATAAAGGACGGACCTAGTCAGAGAGTAACTAGCAGGAACAGAAAGAGCCAAAAGCCCAGGGACCTTTGACCATTCAGAGAACATTCACTAGCTTTAATTAGCTGTTCTCTGTCCTATGCTCATTGACTGTTTGTTCCACTCTCCTTCCATTCTACCTCTTTACTTCTGCTTCAACCTGCTTACTTCATACACTTCCCCCCACCCAATCTGCTCTCCTTACGGTCTATCTCATTCCATTTTCTTTGCAAGTAAAAGCCACCTACAAAATAGAACTACTGGTACATTTACTACAGTCACGCTGTTTGTGCTGTGTGTGAACTTTTCCCCCGTGCTGTCTTATCTGTTTAGACTGTTGGTTTTTTTATATTCGGGGGACCTTTTACTGTTCTGTGTTTATGCGCTGTCCAGCATAATGGCACTTCAATATTCATTAGTCCTTAAAAGACCTTAAATATGATTAAGAATAATATTCCTTTATCCTGCTTTTTTATAAGAAATCACTTCTAGGCAAATGACTACCCTTAATGAGATGAGGTGTATGAGATTTAACAGGATAAGAGGAACTTTGCTCTTGCAGTTTTTCTATAGGTGAACTAGTGATTTAAAAGTATAATATTGTAACTGTGGTTATATTACAGTCCAGCATAATATGATGAACATTTCAGGATGAATTTTATATTGACTACGTTTGCACTGCACTTGCAGTGGTTTGCAAATTGTTGGTTTGTTTTCCATGTTTTACAGCTTTTAAATTTGCTTTCTAGAAACCATTATCGTAGGTGCAGGTTGCTTGTCAGAAATCCATTCCGAAGCTTGAGTGCAAAGTGAGCAGGGTACTAATGATGGATATGAATGGATATCTTAAGGATAACCATGGATATGGCCTCTTCAAAAACAGTGGCATTCTGGTAAGAATTTGCATGTAATTTATTAAACAGTACATGATAGTTCTCAGTAAAATGTGTTTGTATATCTCTCTGAAGATTTGCCTGATTATTTAATGAAAATTTCTTCTACAATGTGAAAAGTAGGAGGATTGCTCTATATCGTGCAGTATTTTAAATTCTGAAACAGTGTACAACAACTTTAGTTTACTTAGCAGTGACTTCTTGCATATAAAACCAGCTAAAGTATCTTTTTAGAAAAGTAAGTTATTTTAGAGAAGTAGGTAGTGGCCATTTATGGCTCACAGTTTGTGAGCCTGTTTCTCTGAATATTTAGAACTGAATATTTTTGAACTGTCATTTAAAAAACCAGCTTTTTTTGCACTCAGAGTATACTCAAAGAATGTTATAACTAACCTCTGGTGGCATATTTCACCACTACACATGTAACTGTTCTAACAGGCATTGCATCCAACTTTGCAGGAGATATGAAACACTTATGTAATTATTGACAAATTACTCATAGCTGGAAACTTTTAATGCTTGTATAGGTTAAAAAAAAGTATAACAGCAGCATGCTAAGTTACTGTACTGGTTCTACTTTGTTGACAGTTTCACAGTATTTAAATAATGTACACAATTAGCAAATGCAAGGAGAAACACCAGTGGAAGTTTTACTCTAAGTACAGTGTGGTGGAAGTGGTTCCTTTTAATTTAGTCTTTGAAATAGCTTAGGCCAACAATTCCTTAAGCAAAAGTTCTTGTTTTCACCAAAACCAATTATGTTCTTATCAATGTACATACTGATACCTTGAAATTCACAAAGAATTTGTGCCTTTGTTTTTTCTTCCTACTCTTTGAATCCCACTGGTGGTTGGTATATTAGTGGAACTGTTCTGATAACAGCTGGCAGTTCTTAAGGCTTCTTCTTAAAGGTATTTTGAGGTCCTGGGTATGTGTGCACTACGTAGTAAAGAACAGCACAGAGATTGAGTGTTCTTCTGATGAACTAGTTTCAGAGCTGAAGTAGCTGTTCCAGCAGCGTGCTACTTCCAGTGAAATTAGGATTTTGACACACCTCAAGAACTCTTAATTTTCTCGAGCCATGCTAAAAGCTGTGGTGGCTCAGGACCTGATTCACAAGCAGATTAGGCATTAATTGGATGGACAATGTCTGTCAGAGGGGTGGTGGCTAATGTCTGAGAATGGTAACAGCGTTCAGTCCACTGTGTGCCTGTCGGAGCCCTTAGCTCCATTGAGAGGCAAGGATAAGGAGCTCAGACGCATTGTGCTAACCCAGATACGTCCTGTGGGCACCTGATGAGAGCAGCAAAACTGTAGTGTATCCTGGGTGGGGAGGGGTACCAGCCTGGCTGACAGAATCCAGTTGCACTGTACTCGGTTCCACAGCGTAGACATGCGCCATAACTTAACAGCTACCTAAGGCAGCATTAATTAAAACAGTAAGATATTGGGAGAGGAATTACAGAGAATGCCTGGTAGATGAATTCCTGAGAGGTCTGTGGCCAGGCTCCAAAGGCCTGATGTAAATGGCCAAGTTAGACCTGAAAAGATTAATGTAAGCAGTCTCCTCATTTGAAATTAGATTGGTATGGAAGTGACTAATAGTGAGTTCTATTTAATATCCCTTTCTGCAACACTCAGCTTTTCATTTTTACTTTCTAGGTGGGTGGGAGATAAAATCTGGCCCACAAAGCGCTATGCACTCATTCCAGTGCCAAAATACAAAACACAAATCAGCAACTGTAACGTAAGGGCATACTAGGTTCCTCTAGCTGCACTGGACAAGTATGCATGCTAGATACATGAATATAAGCTTAGATATCTGCTTAGATATATTTATAAGTAGTTTTTTAAACTGCTGTGATTCTGTAGGCTATCGTAGTAACTTGGGATGAGGAAGTTAGGCTGCTGACAACTTTTTTTGCCAGGGTAATCTTTCACTCTGGTTCATTGCACAGCAAGTGTTTGGTTATTTATTTGATCTGTTTATATTTTAAACCAGCTTTTAAGGGGGGAAAAAAAGGGAGGAGTGAGCTCTTCTTAGTTTTAAAACCTCTCAAATTCTGAAGGACAATATCAATCAAGAAGAACCTAGTTTGCAATCTCCATGTTGTAGAGGTATCTTATCTGTGTTGCAGGAGTTATAAAAATGAAGGGTGGCGTGTCTTTTTCTGTTGATCTTTTCTAAGGTGACTGTACTGACTGGTATTGTTTCAAATAAAAACAGTTAAAACAAGTGATTGACTTGTAAAAGAGTTGGCTGTCATTCAGTGTTTAGTTCCTCTTTTGCTAAATCATTTTTGTGATATTAACTTTATTTGTGACACTTTAGTAGGTGGAAGCCTGAGGGGGAAAATGTTAGTTCTTTCACAATTCATTAGTTTGCGGATGTTTCTGTTATGTTGTTTCCACTCTGAATGACTCATATGTTAAATGAACATGCCAGCCTGAAGGCATGCCCTCAATATTGCAACCCGCAGTGAAATTTGATGCCATTACATATAAAAATGTAGAAGATGCTCACACCCATTTGAATCCTTGAGAAGTTTTGTGCACATTGGACATGTGTGCTATCAATTACTTAGTGTACTCTTTTAAAAAGCTTTGGTTTACCATGTCTGATCGCTCTTTTTCACACCGTTGATTTGCTCAGTTTGTAGGCTACATCTGTCTTGTGAGCCTAAGTTGGAACTGAGGAACAGCGATTTTTTTTTTTAATCAGGTGGCACAGTTTCAGGGTATTCATTTTTGCACTATTTGATGAGAGACTATAGAAGTATCTACTTTGTATTGCCACCTGTGTATTTTTGTAATGATTTAGACCGACTCAGAAATGCTTTTATTTGGGAAGTTGATAGCACAGATCTAATGCTCTCCATATTGTGAAAACATTGACTAGAGTGAACCAGTTGGCCTCTGGTTATCTTACCTCTCCTTGAATTTTGGCTTTCTTACCAATTTGATTTTTCCTCGTTTAATAAAAATGTCAAAGACAAAACAGATTTACCTATTGACAACATGTCACACAAATTATCAATATTACAGAACCTTCATACTGGAACACTGCAAGAAGCAGGTCTAGAACTGGCCCTGGGTTCCAGTCCTACATTTCTTTAGTACCTGTAATATGGAGACAGATATGCACTCACAGCAGCAAGGTGAGAGGAAGGGTTTTGAAAAGTAAGTGAAGTAAAATTTTTCCGATATTGTTTTAAATCTTTAGGATTTTCTTTCTTTCCATGTGCTATATAGTAGTATTAACTATAATAGTGGAGGGAAGGTGTTTAAGATTTGGTTTTATTTCTCATTACCCTACTCTGATTTTGACTGGCAATAAATTAAATTAATTTCCCCAAGTCGAATCTGTTTTGCCCGTGACAGTAATTGCTGAATGATCTCTCCCTGTCCTTATCTTGACCCACAAGCCTTTCATTGTATTTTTCTCCCCTTGTCCAGCTGACGAGGGGAGTGATAGCGCGGCTCTGGGCACGTGGCATCCAGCCAGGGTCAACCCACCACAGTCCCCACTGATTTGTATATTGAAAATACATACATAGCTCCAGAATTTTTGTTCTCTGGATGACAGACCTGTGGTTTTGATACGAATAAGACAGATTGCTGCGATAGAATAGATACAACATCATGAGTCAGGTACTTTGGCTTTTAAATAACCGTCCTGTTCTACCATGCATAATACGTAGTGGAGGAGTTTATGCCAAAGTGAACAGATACGTTCATATTAGAGTGGTCTTCCCATAAATTTTTCACTTTACACTTCTCATGGCTGTACACCGGGTGCGAGTCTTTCCGTCTATGTCCCTATTCCTTTTCAAGAGGAGGTTGTCAATGCTCACCTAACTCTGCTTCCACTGATGTGGAGCTGGTCTGTCCATCCCTTGTCTGGTTTGGGCTGCAAGACTGTAAACACGTTAATGAAAACTACATGTAACTATTAACAAAACTGATCACAATTTCCACAGGCAACACTGGAAGGCAATAAAAGTAGCCATTTCAATCCTGTTGCTAATTCTAGCACCCCAGACCAAGTCATCTCAGGTCGCTTAAGGATGTCGCACTAAGAGAGTATAAAAGGTATAAAAATATAACAGAATACTGCTGTTTCATCTTCAAGTGGTGGTGAAGTATAGGCAAGGAGAGGAAGGAGGTAGCAAAGTGAAAATACATCAGAAATTGCCGCTCTGGCCAGGCTGATGTGTTTGAGAGAATGGAGTGTAGATGCAGAGGGCAGTTATCTCTGCCTTCCTGTAAGGCTGCATTTGCGTTTACTAAACCTAAGTAGCAAGAGCAAGCCAGAAATGGGGCATGCTGGTATATTCCACATCTACAGGTGTAAAAGGTGCCTCACCCAGGCTGCTCTTCCTGCAGTTTTCTGTTTCAGACTCTTTGGCTTGTCCAGATCCTTCCTTTGTTTGCCAGGAGAGATCCTGGAATCTCACTAGTGTACGCTACAGCATGTACAGTTTTAGTCCTGCTCTCACTTTTTTCCCTTCCTGTCCTGCGTGATGAAGATGCGCAGCTCTAAGGTTAAGTTTAGGGGCTGAGTTTTGAGGATCGAATCAGGGTTTCTTATAAGCATAGACAGGTTCGCTGTCAGGTGCTGAAGGTACTGACCTTCTCCTTTTCCTGTTGAATCCCTTAGTCCTTGTCTGCTGGGGCGGTGGTTTCACCCGTGGCTGAGCACAGCTCTGCCAGTCACCCAGCACACGGGGGTGTCGCCCACGAGTACGTTCAGGCGGCCTTAGGTTCTTCTCCGTCAGACCAACACTCGAGTCAAACGCTGCCTTGGGCCGGCTGGCAGCGCGATCAGAAAACTCTCTCCGCCAGGACGATCGGGGCATCGCCGCGGTGACTCCAGCCAGCGGCAGCAGCGGCAGCAGCGCCAGCCGGGGCCGCAGC
>WAAD01029548.1:8829-22235 GCA_013389945.1 Fregata magnificens | reverse complement strand
CGGCTGCTCCCTCCCGCCCCGCCGAACAGGCCCTCGCCAGCGCCGCGGGCAGCGCGACCCTTGTCGCCGTGATAGGTCCTCTGTCTCCCGTCTGCCGCGTCCCTCGTGTCCGCGCAGGCAGCGGGCTCGGTGGGGCTGCCGTGGCTCTCCGCGCTGCCTAGGTCTAGGTTAGCCTCTCTCCGCAGCGCAGCCTGGTCTAGCTGTAAGCTTTTTGGACCCAGAGCTGGCTTTTACTGTACATTTGAACTGTGCTTTCAACAAGCAGGCTTGTGTTTGGATGCCCTTCTATTACTGTAATATTTCTACTGGAATCACAGTTGTACATTTTTCCGATGCAGATCAGAGTGCACCGGGAGTTGTTTGGTGCTGGCACCATGTCTTCGTGTGAAATTCTGGGCCATGTACTAGAATGGAGACACGCTCCTGCCTAGAGCTTTTGTGTACCTTGGAAAAAGATGTGTAAATAATTACAGATTAAAACATTTAAAATAGCAAGAAATATTTTGTTCATTTCAGGAAAATAATTTGCACAACATACAGACCAAACGAGAAGTACAATCTGAAAGTTTCCCATGTGAGTTGAAGTAATTTTATTGCTTTGTTTATGTCAGTTCTCTTTACAACATAAACGTAGACCTTCCTTTAACGGATATACAGTGGATTGTGGCAAATGTTCATCTTTGGCTAATTAGAATCACAGAATCATTAAGGTTGGAAAAGACCTCTAAGATCATCAAGTCCAACCACCATGCCTCCTAAACCAGGCCCTGGAGTGCCACGTCTATACCTTTTTTGAACGCCTCCAGGGATGATGACTCCACCACCTCTCTGGGCAGCCTGTTCCAATGCTTGACCACTCTTTCGGTAAAGAAATTTTTCCTGATATCCAATCTAAACCTCCCCTGATGCAACTTGAGGCCATAAAGTATCTTCTGCTTAATGCCTATATGATATTCACACAAGACAGGTGTTCTACTCTTACAGCAACTACTATGTATCCTGCTGAACTCTTTGCAGTTTAATATTTAAAACAAGATGTTAAGAATAAAGGAGTTCTGATCATTAAATGAGAATTAAAGTGGAGCAGAAGTAGATATATTATCGGACTCTTGGCTTCTATAGTGCCTGTTACAAAGTAATGGCTCTCTTAAACTGTACGTTAATCAACAAGAAGTTCAGAATCACAGAATGGTTGGGGTTGGAAGGGACCTCTGAAGATCCTCTTGTCCAACCTCCCTGCTTGAGCAGGTTCACCTACAGCAGGGTACACAGGACTGCGTCCAGGCAGGTTTTGAATATTTCCAGAGAAGGAGATTCCACAACCTCTCTGGGCAAACTGTTCCAATGCACTGTCACCCTCACAGTAAAGAAGTTTTTTCTCATGTTCAGGTGGAACCTCCTGTGTTCTAATTTGTGCCCAGAACAGAAATGTCTGTTTCAGTCCAAAAACTTTTACTACGAAATAAATAGCTTTCATACCATTGGAATGACCAAAGAAATGTCTTTAACAAGAAATTCCTTGACATCTAAATGAAGTTAGTTTATACCTTCGCCCCCATGAGTTTAGTGTATTGGGATTGCCCACCCTCTACTTAAAAGGAAAAACGTGCATGGGGCAACTTTGCAGGTAAATGTACAGTGAAGTATATTTCAACTTATATATATTCAGTATATATTTTCAAGCATGTAATAAAATAGGTTTAGAAAAGTGAAACGTCCCTTTTATTTTAGAAAGTGATCAATATTTGTCAATGGGGTGTGTTATTAAAATGATCACAGGCAAAAGCTATACAACTAAAAGGTAAATCTGGCAAGTGGCAATTCTTTTACTCACAAATTCACAGCCTGTGTCATCTGCAAAACAGTAAGTTAAACAAAGGGAATAAATTTCCTGTTCTGATTCCTGGTGGTGAACGGTCTGCTGCTTTTGGAACATAGATGAAAGGTATATTGTCTTCTGGATTCATAAATACTGCCTTTCTGCAACCTGTTGGCTTGCTTTTATGCCAGAAAACTTTTCTGTCAATGTGGACAGTAAGGTCTTCTCAGGCCCACAGCTCTACATCAACTGAAATTCCCTTCTCTAACAGAACCAGCACCCTTGCCTACATTCAAGTGGCACTGCATGAAGTTTATGTAGCTGTTTAAATATCTCAGTTTCTCTCATCCTGGTACCAGCTGCATTCTCTCTCTCCAAGAAGGAGTTCCCAGGTGATCTTTTTGGTTCTTTGTGCTGTCTATATTATTGACCTTTTGAGTCTTCATTCGTACCCTCTGTTGTACTGCATATTGCTTCAGCCATTTATTTCTGCCCTGTTTACCTGACCCAGCCACTGACTAAACCATGAAGTCCCATCCTCGCATCGGCAGCGCTGGCAGCCCCTCCTTCCTGTTCCCCCTCTATCCCCCACCCCCAGACATTATTATATTGTCTTTACCTTCCCAGACACAGTGGAAGAAACTCAAACAAAATATATGAAGCCCCATCCTTATGCTCTCTTTCATTATTTTTCCTTGCCTATCTTAATAAAATTAAGACTCTTTGCTGTTTGAGAAAGAATTATAATTTTCTGTACGTCTTTGTAGTGACTAATACAATGGGATAATGTGTTTTCTAGTATGTGCTGTGACAACATGAATTTCAAACTAAAACAGGATGATGTAGTCAAGATAACCAAGCAGTATAGTGGTAGCATACTAAGGAATTAGTACTTAAGCTATTTCTAGCTCCCCTGTTTGTGGGTGATGAGTAAATAGTGACTTTTTGGGTGCTTTTTAGCAAGATCTGTGGTGAAAATCCTTGTTAAAACAATTCTTTAAAAAAAATTGGTAAGGGGAAAAATGTTCAATTTCAGGTCTTTGAAAAATCAACAAACTTCTAAGAAACTGGCTGTGATTGGAAATCAGGAAAAATGCATTTTAGGTAGAACCTGCAGTGATGGAGAAAATGAGTTTATAATCACGGTGATTTTAATTTTTCATCTATTTGCCTTTATTGCTTACATAAGAGCTTAAAGTGTCCAAACTTCAGTTGTTTCAAAATCTTCTAACTGTCACTATACTGTTGTTAATGAGCTATTAATAGCAGTTAATGCAAACTGTAGGAAAAGTTAGTGTGGGATTGTGAATAAAAGGTTCAATAATGAAATCAAGTTGCTATTCCTTTTTTTTTTAATTGATATTTTTATATAGGAGGTATCATACTGGCTTAAACCACAAGACAGTTTCCTGTTTCACTAGTAAATATATCCTGATGCTTCAGTTGATGTTAACTCCAAATAAGTTTCTTCCTGATTTCTTTATGTAGTAACCGGTTTGATCTATAGTAGTGTTGATCGGGGCGTTGCATTTACATTAATAACTGAATTTCCTTGATAATCAATATGAATAAATTACATATGAAATGAAAAACATTTCTTCTGATCAGTTTGGAATCTTCCACACTTTGGATGTTTCTCAGTATTTTTTTATTGCGTTATAAGATAGCAAGCACAGAAATGTCTGATCAGAGCATTTATTATTTTTTATATCCACTCATAACACTCTTGATTTTAAACTTGCCAGTTTCTCTTCATACGATATTTTCAATGCTTATCATTGTTCACATTTCCAACTCTTTCCAGTTCTTTAGTATCCTTTTGGAGAAGGGGTGACGTGCACCTCGTGTTTTTTTTTCTGGTAAGGTCACAGCATTGATTTTTACAATCCTATTACGCTGGCTTTCTTCTAATTCTCTTTCATTATTTAGGCAGCCTGTTTTATTATTTTTATTTTGAATGTCATGGCATATTGAGCAGAGATTTTCACTAAACTGCTGAGGTGGTGCCCTAGTTCCTTCCTGAGGCCAAGGCATCTGGTGTTCTTTCCCACTACGGCATAACTGAAATGAACGACTTCCATTAAACAGCAGCAATCCTACCACCTCCCTTGCACCTGACGCTGGCATTCATCTGCCCCAGTGATCCGGTTCATGGAACTACACCATTAAAAAAGCAGTCCTAGTCTTACCAGTAAAGGGTTGATTTTTCTCTTGGTTTGCTCCCTGAGTAGGCTTACCGGTGATGGCTGCTGCTGTTGTTGCAAGGAAAATAGGGGAGCACGTGGCAAAGGAAGGAGGAGGTAGAAGTATGGAATGTATCCTTTCTGCAGTCATCTGCATCAGATCTGTTTAACTAACATAAAACTACGCAGAGAGTTGTAATAGAAGTATTAGGATTGGTATTCATGCAGGATGGATGGAAATGTGTGTGTAAGCATAAGGAGAAAGAGTGAAACAAAGAGTTAAAGAAAAGGCCTGTACTGATAACGAAGGACACCATTTCCAGGACACCATTCCCGACAGTATCTGTGTGCCACAGCACAGATGACTTGCCAGCAGAAGACCTTGCATCCTAACAGCAGGAGGATGGCAACAAGGTTGTAATATATCACATACACCATTCTTTTTCCTGTTAGCCAAACAGGAGAAGAGACTGCAGCCATACATTTCAGATCTATATTCCAAATGAGGGAAAACAGACAATGGGCAGCAATATGGCCTAAGATTTATGGAAGGCGAGGTAAGCAAGATCCTGAGGCAAAGGACTATCTTGTCACAGCTGATGATTCCTGAAGGATATCCTAAAGGATCTGCTCAAAACCCTAGTTTTTTATTGCTAATTAAGAACAACTCCAGAAATGGGGTGAGGGCTTAATAGCTGATGGCCCTTATCCTCTGTTTTGCACCTCAGTTATACTCACCCGACTATTTGGACAAATCAGTCTTGATGCTTGTGAGTAAGTGAGCATAAGAGTGTGAGTGAATTAAACCTATGGGAGAATAAATGTCAGTGGGTGACATCAACTTATCTGGAGATTTTGTAGGTAACTGTTACCTTCCCCTTGCCTAACATACTGAGTTTTATTACACTAAGTTCCCTACGGATGTGCCTTTAATTTGAAACCTCATAATACGCAGACTGTTTTCTCTTAGGTTTGTTTTAGTATGTATTTGTTGTCTATCATCATTTAAACTTGATTTGGCATTTTTGGGGCCCACTGATTCGTTTTGGTTAGATTGACAGTTTTCCATGATTCCAAGTAACCTAAAAACTGCAGATTTTATGCCATGGTACTCAATCACCCCAGTTTCTGGATGATTGACAACTATACCATAACATGGAACCAAATCCATTCTTTTGAGACACTTTGCAGTTAACTCTTTGCCATTAATGGAATTTATTATAATGAAATCGATCATTTAATCCAATATTTTGCCTTGTTTATTCTCATCAGGTTTTGATCTATGACTGACTGTGTCTTAGGTTTTTTTGTTTGTTTGCTTCAGGAGGAATTCTTTTACTTCGGGCTTTGAAAGGACTTCTTTTCTGTTATCTGGATGAGTAGATCCAGAGCAAGAACTAGTTCATCATCAGTAGTAGTTGTTCTATTCTATTTCTTTTCTACATGATGCCTGGTATGACTTTTGCTTATTGTTTGTACTAGGATTAGATTTCCAAATTTGTGTGAGACTCCTATTTGATTCAAATAACTTCTTGAAGCTCATTGTTTCTTCATAATGTTTTATTATGTTTTCCCAGCAATAAGCATGTTTTTGGAGACTCAGAGATTTTTCGTAGCATGTAAGATATGTCTAGGGGTTTTGCTTCCTTATTTTGGGCCTTAGGGACCTTCTTCATGTTACTGAAATCTCCTTTTTAGTAGGGTGTACTTAAAGTTCAACAAGTGCAACCGGGAGAAGCGTGCGTTGTGCGGCATGAACTCTTTGCATATATGAAGGGGCTCCTTTTATTTCTTACTTCTACCTTACCAGTCCTACATTTTACCATTTTCTTATCGATTGTTTCAGAAAATAGCTTACGACATCTGTCACACACTTGACAAGGGTTTCCATAGTTTGTTTCCACCACACTGCTTCCTCTGCGAAAAATTCTGCATGCATCCTGGATCCACATATACCTTCCCATCATTCTTATTCCTTCTTCTCTTTCATTGTGTTGAATTGTCCTGAGGATTTGCCCGTCATTCAGACTGTGGAGAAAACCAACTGGTGCCAGCCATGAACACATTCCAACTCTTTGTTATAGCATTAAGGAATTTAGAAAATAACAAAGTTAAAGTTGATGCATAGCTGTGCATCTCCTACCTGGCATGTGTGCATAATTCTATGATAAATACATGATCAGGTGCTGTTTAATAAAATAGTGTATAGCATTGTAAGACCGTTTTTGCATTATTGTAAAATAGTGTTATTTGGGCATTGAAGTTCCTGTGATGCTAGGCACCATACAAGCATGGGCTGAAAAGATCATCTGCAATCCTAAATGTTTGCAATGTAAATATAATACAGTTGGAGAGAGAACATATACACAGATGAGAAGGGAAATGCTAGGAGTTGAGGGGGAACATTCATACTTCAGGCATCCAATTCATGTACCTAAACAAAAGACTGGTCTCCCTGGGCCATTTCCACAGCTTATCCAGAGATTCCTTCAGAGGACAGTGTGGAATACTTTAGGAGTTCCTTCGTCAGAATCGCTCTCAACAGCAGCCTCTCTCCGTTTACTGTATAAGAGGATCCATCTCCTACATCCCACACTTGCCTACTTTAGATACTTAAAATTAGGTGGTGCGTATATACCTTCTTATCACACATTTTGCTCATAGGGCCTGTAGGGGCATCTTAGTAAGCTGAATTTCAGAGAAGACGTTGAAGAAGAGCAATGAAGAATTTTTTCAAATGTTTAAGGGAGTTTCCCTAAAGTGTAAGGTGTACAACAGGAAAAGGCGTAAGAGGTTTGTTTGGAAATATAGCGTGAGTGAGAGAGGAGCTGGAAGCTGGACTCCGGACGCTGAATGACAGGTGGGAGATATGAAGGGAAGAGAGACGAGAAGCATCTCCAATTTTTTTTTCCAGTAAAAAGTGGGGGGTTTTGAAAGTGTTCAAGCCCAACACAAAATAATAAACAAATCGGACAGTATGATCTAACAGTCTTTTCAGCTTTATGTTTGATGAAAATTGGCCTAGCTTCAAATGTGAGCAAACCACAGCTGGCTTCCTGACGGTGATTAGGGAACAATAGGTGCAGTGGTGATAAGCGAGGAAGGGCCTTGAAAGTGAAGACAAGTAACAGATATTAGAGGAGAAGTCAGGGAGAGCTGTGGAGACAGTGACGTGTTCTCCAAGTGATCGACTAGGAAAAGGGTCTTTGCAGCAGTTTTCTGAATGAATGCGAGTGAGATTAGGCTGTGTTTCTCAAAAGCAGAGAGAAAAATGTTGCTGAATCAAAATGTGATGATGATGATGACCTGATTGAATGCTTCAGTTGATTGGAAGAATTAAGAAAAATACCATCTTGGAAATGTTGCACTGAAAGTATCTGCAACTTATTAATATGAATCTGAGGATTTGGAGTAAATTTGAGATCTAAGGTGATGCTAGAGTTATGTGTCTGAGCAATAGGCAGGATGATGGTGTACCTGTGCAACTTTGTGTGTGTCACCAGCAATTAAGTCATTCACAAGAAAACCTTAAAGATCTGTCCTCAGATAGAATTGTATTGTTTATTGTTTGGAGTTCTTCACTCCTACGATTGCTTCCCACATAATATTGTTTAGAATATTTCCCCACCTGCCACCAAGGACTGGACGTTAATTGTTCAGTTTGATTTGTTATGTCGCAGTGGGGTGGCTAGCATGAAACAGTGTGTTTTGCATTTGCTGGGAAGGTGCTGATCTTTTCATTTGGTTTATACTAATAATGAACACTGGGTGCAGTAATCTCTTTACAATTAAATTATTAGAGTCAAGTCATCTAATAACTATACCCCATAGTACTTCAGTAATAAAATTAATTGATTCAGCACTTTATCCTAGTCCTGCCTGATGATGTAAGAATTCTCCCCAGCAGGAAGAAGCTCTCAGTTTGCTCGAGGCTTTCATAGCCAGGTCCCATACCAGCTGCAGTCATACTTTCCTTCCCCCTTCAGCATGTCCCAGAACGCAGAGGTTGAGAAGGGGGAGCAGGGAAAGGGCAGAGGAAATAACATCTGCTCTTGGCTAATTTTCCACTGGCATGTAGTCATATGGGCATGGTAGCAAACAGGTGTGAATTAGAAGTGTTTCTAGGCTTTTCTGACTTAAATCAGAGATGTGGCAACTTTATTATCAGGGAGGCATAACCCAAAGAAAAAAAACCAAACAGCTTTTTATTTTCTTTCTTGTTGTTTTTATAATAGATACATTTCCACCAGGTGTGGAAATATTAAATTGTTAATGCATTTTTGCAAGAGGAAGAAGAAAGATTGTCTTAGGTGTCTAGTAGTTAGGTGTCCAGATTAAAATATTAAAGTATATAGTATGCTTGGGGAAAGGAAATTTTAAAATTGCCTTTACTCAGAAATATAACTCTTTGGAAAGGAATTTGGTATTAATAGCTCTTCAATCGTTTCAGGTTATTCAGAGAAAGAGCAGTGATGGCTGGGTAAGGCAGTAAATGACCTTTTGCTTGCTAAAAATTTGTGAATTTGTAAACTCGTGAGGAAGCGCACTTCATGCCATGCCAGACATCTGTGGGCAAAAAGTGCTGTGTGTCTGCAGGATCCCAGCAGCTGGATGCTCACAGCTGGTGGGGAGAGATGAGGCAGGAGGTCAGGCATCCCTATGCTCCCCGCTGGCATGCTCGGCCCTGTGGCTGGGACCTCCGCCTGCACACAGCAAGGCAGAGCCCTGCTGGGATGTGCTTTCTCCCCCCGCCCCAGTGTGCTTACTGAGCGGCAGCCAGGTTTTAGTCTGTAACTTCTTGAGATAAAATAACCAAAGTATGACACTGTATTGTAAGTGTGGTGTTACGGGTTCTGTATCATATACCGGTTTGTGACATGCATGTGGTATACAAGTGGGAATTCAACATTAAAGTGGAAATAAAGGTTTTTGTATCTATCCTGAGCTAACACCAACACTAAGAAGACAAAGCCGTTACCTTCTCCCACAAATTTTGGAAATCACATCTGTCTTGCGTATCTATGAGTTTCCTCATATATAACTACTCTAAGTAAAGTCAGTGACACATCTCGGCAAAAAGGGCATCTTAATGTCCATGTGCATAGTGAATAGAAAACTTTGTATATGGTATTTTTTTTCCATCTAGAAATAATAACAATTTGAGTCCTTACTTCTCCATCAGTGTTATAGACGATTCAACATCTCTTTCAATGAATTTCAGATGTTCATGTCCTCACATATCTTGGAATAATTTTTAAACTTATTAATTTATTTCATATAAAGAATCTTGCTGTGTTTTAAGCCGTCAGGTAGGAGATGTGAAAGTAATCAGAGATAGTTGATTCTCCTGAACATTTTTTTTTTTGACAAAAAGTGTGTTTATATTGATTTGTCTGGTTACACGCTGATCTCTGAAGGCATAACTCTACTGTAGTAAAGGGGAGAACAGTATCATGCTCCTGGGCAACCTCATACCGTCTTTGGTCTGGCTATGTCAAAGAGGTAGTACTGGTGAAGGTGCAAGGTGCAGCAGAAGGCACAGACCTGGGGTAGATGATAAGTGATGCTGCTGAAGTTTGGATGACATGATACTCCACTGTGTAGCCCGCAGCTCTGTGTGCTTGTTCCACCATAAACCTGATATTCCTGTAGTGTCTTCACTGCTGCTGTCACACACTCCTATTGTATTAAAGCCTGTATTTCAGTAGGCAAACCTCCTTACAAAGCAGACCTTTTTTGAGACAGTACATTTTCTCATTGGCAGTTGTGTATGATACTAGGTGTACGCTGCCATGAGCTTTTATTAGTATGTTAGGGAGAAACATCGGCATAAAAAGTGACTTCGTCTAACACACTGCCAAACTAGAACTTCTCACAACCTTCAGATGGGCATAACAGTGAATTTTTTTATAGCAATAATATTACTTTCTGTCAGTTTCACGGTGTTTTAAAATATGGTAAGATTATCTTGTTTTAGTTTTTGCCACCATGTTACTAAGAGGCTAAAAATCTACATGTCTAGAAATGACGAGTTGATGAAGACAAAAATATCACCTTTATTGATTTTAGACCACTCTCTTTTATTTAAAATAGTAAACCAAATTATATATAAATATGAAAAAGCAGCAGCATGCAGGAGGTGAGAAAACACACTGCAGGTACTCATGTTTGCCTGAAGGGCAATATGCTGAAGTCAGTTAATGCTGTATAAACCTCTTGATGTAAGATATCACTGTAGCCTTTCCTGTCGCTGCAGCGTTTTGTGGTAAAAATGTAAATCTTGTAATGGTCTAGACACTCAGATTATTTTTCTGGGACTAATTTGGTGTCTCTTTAATTAGAGCTGTGAGCTGTGTTACCTGATTTCATCCTTTTTCTGTTTACATATTTAGGCCCTAATCCTGCCACTGGATTTGTTCAAATGGACCTCGATAGCTGTGGGGCCTGACTGAGTTGATGGGACTCTGGATGACTGCAAGTTTCTACTCTGAAAATCTGATTGTGGGCCTGAACCTAAATTTCTGTTTTATTCCCCTGTCTATTTGCTTCTAATCCATGAAAATTATCCTGCAAAACGGTATTGTCTTTGAGTCTCGTGCACATCTACGTTAGTAGCATTCAGACACCGTGTGCTTAGGATGTTGTCAGACGTTAAAATATTTCTGTTGTGTCATGTGCCAAAAACTCATGGTTGCCATGATTATGGTGGTGTATTTTTACATTCAATGGCTTCCTACCTAAAATGGAGGAGGTCATCACCTGTGTTTTCAATCATTCTGGTATTTCTCTTAACTCAGATTTTGAAGTCAGAGTGACTGTTGGAACTCTATTCAGGACATTTTTTAAGATGTTGGTAGATTTGTTTTTTATTCATTGGACACAAAGTACATGTATTTTATTTTATTTTTCAACGTGGTATCTTCTTAGTAGCCTACTATTACTGAAAGCTTTCAGTATGATGATACACTGTGATGTAGACCAATAAAATAAGTAGGAAAAGGCATTAACTTTTACTAGCTCTCCTGTTGCTTTTCTGTTTCTGTGGCCGTGGTTACATGACATACTATACAGCTGAGAGTGAGCATATTTTTATTTTTGTGAACCAGAGAATATCTTTTGTTTATGTTGAGTGCTGTTCCCTGTCCTATTCCGTATGACTATGTTGCACTTTCACTGAGTACTAAAGTTAAATAGCCCTGATAGAAGCTGGAAAGGACTTTGCGAAATCACGTTAAAAATAGAGTTTGAGGGGAAAAATGGATATGCTCCATCTCTATGCAAGTTAGTATTTATATTGTATGGACTTTGTAAAGCAAGCATGTAGCGATATAGGATAATTAACAGATTAAAAGATCCCAAACTTTCTCTGTATATAGAGAATCAGAAATACCTTTTTTTTTTTCCTTTGTAGGTATTCAATGATATCTAAGAGCTTCACAGTATTTGATGAATTCTTGCGTATTCCCAGAACAGCAGAAAAGCACCATTGTCCTGTCTGACCAAGGAGAAAACCAAGCCACTCGTTCAGTCAGTAGTAAAGTCGATGATATTAATTGGGTTCTCTTGCCTTTTAACCTTGTGCCTCCAGCTCCATTTCTCCCTCAAAAGCCAAAGCTTCCATTATAATCAGCTGCTTTGCATTTCTACGTAAAAGGCCCAAGGTGTTTCGGTTTGGACTCCCAGAAAATGAGGAAGACAAGGTTGGTGGCCATCTGCCAAGGTGCTTGGTCTGACTTGCTCCTCATTCACAGAAGCCGATGGCGAAGGCAGAGGCAGAACTGAGTGTTCCTGTGTGGTGTTCAACTGCCTTAACCACATGCCCATTGCTCTCTTCCTGTAGTTGTCTGTCTTGTTCTCTGCTCAACTTCTAGAGCAAACACATATACCAACCTATAAATAATCTAATTCGATACACAACCCTGATTCATTTCCTGAGCAGTGTGTGTCCTGCACACACAGGGCGGCCGTGGTCCTGTGGAGGAGTTTAGCAGAGTGGATGAAGCCAAATATTAAGGCTATTAAGTATTTAAACTTTGCAATGAAATAACGTTCTTTTAATGGAGCTTATTATAGCTATAGCTTGGAGTGTTTTGAACAAGGAACAAGAAAAAAATTAATGCTTTTAGATCTGGTTGTAACCGTTTCCCTGTCTAGCATCCAAACATGAATATTCAGCTCAGTGAAATACAGAGCATCAGCCGGTAGGAGGAGGCTGGCCACCCCTAGGGAGGAAGGGAGGGAAGAAGCCTTGGTAGTAAACGCCATGCGTATACCCGGTTTGCCTTCAGTCTCAGGGACCATTTGTGGAGAGTTTTCCCTAGCTTTTGTTTTCTCTTCAGCATTCCTAGCGCAAGAAATGAGCTCCTCTGGAGTTTCTCAGTGCAATAGAAGTTGGGGGTGTGCCATGTGTTGCTATAGTCTGCTAATAGTGTAAATAAAGCAATGGAAGTCCAAGGTGGGTTTTTTCCTATACATGTTTTTCTGTTAGAAAATAAGAGGAGGCACTCCTCAAGTCTCCCAGTTTTCTCCCAGGTGAATTTCAGGGGCAATCCGTATGATTCTTCATCTCAAAAATATGTAGCAAAAACTTTTATAATAGAAAAATATTACTCTCAGCTTCCCCCTTTAATCTTCTTCCCAGTCAAACTGTAGTGGCCTGTTGTGTTTGTAAGCTACCAAGGATGGTGTGGAGACTCCAGTGCCAGAGCAGTGGTGTTGGGAATCACAAGCTCGTCTCTTTATCTTTTATGTTAGACTTGATTAGGATGATAGTTCTATTTGTTTCAGAGAAATCTTGCCAGACTATGGGCTACGTTTCAGTTTTTGTTAATGTTCTACCTTATCCATGGATGATGCTTGAGATTTGGTGACCAGGCTAGTGATTTGCTATAAGGAAAACAAAGCAACCTCATGCTTTGCTTTTACATATTTTTCTCTGGATTGTGCAGTCTTTTCCCACAAGTAACGCAGCAAATTCAGATGTCCTGTAAACAGTGCTGGAGATGATACTGAGATATACGGGTAGTTAGAAAAATTTTGGTCAAGCCATTCACTGATATTCATAAAAATCAAAACACTTGCAAAAGTACATCAGTTCCACTGGCATTTTGTTGTAAAGAAAAAATGAAAACCCTGCTTTTAACACTTTTTTTTTTTTTAATAAGGATCAATTTTCAAAGTTTCACAGCTGTAGAGAAGTTGTGGGAGCAGGAAGACTCAGTCTTGATAGGGCAGAATCACCTTAAGCCAGTATCTCGACTCAACACTTTGTATCGTGAAACCATGGCCTGAAACTGCTGCCTGTCATATCAGATAATATTATCATTGAGTTATTATGTTACTTCATCTTATGCATTTTTTGTAACCTTTTGGCAGGGACTGGGTTTTTTTTCTGTGGGTTTTTT
>WAAD01029547.1:74922-127818 GCA_013389945.1 Fregata magnificens | reverse complement strand
AGGGCTGATTCGGTGTTTGTTATTGAAGAGACTTCCACTGACGTCAATGAAAAATGCATATATTTTGTGACAGTTTCTAGGTCACTGTGTGTGTTACTGCTTTATTGTCCTGTGCTAACCCATCAAATGTCATTGGCTTACTATAGCTCTAAGTAGCATGTCCCTTGTGCACAAAGACCATTAAACTTAATGGAAATGGAGAATGAATTTGGTTGAGTACAAATAGAACTAAAAGGCACATGATTAACCTTTTTAATGTCTTTGAACATTGGGATAAGTTTAAGTTCTTATTTTAGTGTAATCTAATCTTTTTATTAGTTTTAGCTTGGATATGCAAGACAGATGTTGATGGAACATGCTGGAAGATTTTAATAGTGGCATTTGCCAGAAAATAGAGTAATAGATTATAAAACTCAAGTTTATCTAGAAAGGAAAGATTGCTGAATCTCAGCCTCTGTTTACATGATGACTCAGTCTATATAAATTTGTAGGTTTTTATTTTCCTGTTTTCTGGACCAATTGTATGTGACAAAAAGTCTGAAGCTGTATGATGTAATCTTAATCGGTTGATATTGAGAGGTAATGTTTTACCTTTATCCAGGCATTGCAACTGTAGTCAGTCTTCTGGGGAAAAAGAAATTAAATCCAAATTACTGGATTGAGTGAGATGCATCCAAAAGATCAAACTAAAGCTATTGTAGTAGAAGCAACAGTTATTACTTAAATAGAAAATAGCTATTGTTTCACATTTCCTGGTATTTTAATGTAAATTTAAATTAAAAAGTTACAGGCAAATTACTGAGTGATAACTTTGCATTAATGATTTAAAAATCCCAACAACATAGTAGAAATGTTCCATGAAATGGAAGCCCGAAAAAACCCCCAGAGGACTCTCAGATGTAGGTTCCATGGATTTTGGATTGGCCTTACCATCTTTTCTCTTCCCATGCAATGCCGTGAAGGCATAGAAATTATTTCATTTTTTTTACTTTGGATAACAACATTATGATAAAGAATGAAAAATAATTACTGCGTGAGTAATGAAGCCTGGCTTCCTATGGATTTATGTTCCATATTTTCTACCTTCCAGCATTCCATATTCTCCATTTACCTACATTAGGATGCTCAGCTCCTTTCTAAATGGCTGGCTAGACAAAAAGTAGCAATAAAGACAATTTATTGGTGCTTACTGGTTGCTGAAAGAGCTGTGGGAAAGATAGTGTTAAGTGCAGCTTGTCTTTTATTGGGTTATTAAGTTAGTAGGAGTACTAATCTCCCTCACCCAGGGAGAATGATTTTTACCAAACTTGCAGGAACTTAATATCTTTAAGACTTGCATTTGGCTGCAAAATGGCTATCAGGAGACTGACAAATGGACAGAAAAATAAGATCAGGTTGCAGAACCCTCATTTCCTTGGCTAACAGGCTGAAAATGAATATATACCATGAAAATGAAATCATTCCTTTGTAAGTTGAAGTAGGGCAGATATGGAGAGTGTGTAACTGATAGAAAAGAGTAGAGGTCGAAGAAGAAATGAGATGAGGATTGCTTAGATGGTTTTGATGAAGAGAGCACAAAAAATAGAAAGGAGAATAGGACAAAATGTAGCACTGAAAGAATGAAAAGAGAAGAGGGATTGGTTGTTGCTTTAGAAAAATTAATTTAAATGGGAAGTAATACAGAAAAAATGTATTTGGAAGAACATAAACAAGGGATACAGTAATTTTTAAAACGTAGGTTTGCAAGATATTTGGCACAAAAATCTGTAAACCATCTGTATCATTCAAACAGTTATCACATCCATTAGACACCTGCTAATGCTTATTTTTGGAAGGGGTCAAAGATGGCACAGGTCTCATTTTCAGATGTCTGCTTGACCATCTTGGTCTACTTCATATTTTTCTTAAATTATTTAGTAATTAGTTTGCTTGTACTTGTAAAGATGAAAGACATTGGCTCAGATAGTTTCTGTACATCTTTTATTGTGTCATGGGTTGATCAAAGCAGGATTTTTGCTGGGACACTAACTATTGTGTGTCCTACATGGTTATTTGAATCGGGTTAGAAGCTACTGAGTAATTTTATGGGAGAAAATGAAATTATTATGATGGGTTCAGCAATAAAATTTCAGACTGTTTTACTTATTTTCTTGGTGACCTGATGCTCTTTTTTTTTTTTTCTTTTAAGAATAATTGTTTGCTTTTTTTCCAAGTTCTCCGAACCTATAGTTAGCTTCAAAAAAAGTATTCTGAGGGGACCTGTTATGTGGGTCATATCTGGCAACACAGTGTTTTGCTTGTGGATGAATACTGCTAAAATTTGTTCCAGACAGTGTTTTTGTGTGTGTATTGGGGTGTGAGTATGGCAGTGAATCAGTTGGCCCATTCTTGGATCCTCCAAAATACCTGGAGAGGTTGCTTATCTGGTGTTCTGCACAGAAAATGTAGTACAACATTTGGACTAACAGAATATTTATGAATCTCACAAATAACTTGATTGTCCATGGAGGTCTTTCAGAACTGGCCAAGATCCCATCTGTTTTTTGAGAACAAAAGAATAAATTCCATATAGGAATCTAGCTGAGCCACTGTGCATCCTCATAATGTTTTATGACTCAGCAGTGGAATTAACAGCTTCGCTGTCTGAGTTTTCCATATGACTCTAAATGAGAGTTAAAGCACCTGGAAGAGCTAGGGTGCTGAAAAGGGAAAGGTGGTCATTATGAGGAAGGAGATAAATTAAGCTCGCTAGATCCTCTTAGTGTCTGAGGAGTTTAGATACCTTGGTAGTCCTGAGGTAGGTGCTTCTAAGAGTTTGGTACTTGCATCCTATGCAATGTGGGTACTTTCCATGCCTTTTTGGGTGTAGAAGACTGCAGTCTTTCCTTAAAAGTTGGTTTGGGGAAACCTCAAAAAACACTCAAACTTAAAACCTTGGCTTTTTTTTTTTTTTTAAATAAAAAAGTATTATACTGAGAAGGATTTGTACTATTATAGCCTGACTATTCCAGGACTTTGTGGGACAGCTGAAATTTTCAAAACCTGTGACTATTAATAAACAATATGCACATAATTTCTGAAAGGCAAAAGGAGGGCTAACTAATCTCAGATTTAAATATTAATTTATTAATCGACTTATAACTTCTGAGACCTTAAAATAAATGTTAGTTTTGAGCATGAATGTAGAAAAACTGAAGAAGCAAGTTAGTTTTTGAAGACTCTATTTTGTACGTTTAACAGTATAATTGAAACAATAAGGGAATAAAAAGCCATGGAAAAGGACTTCTCTCCATGGAACATCAGCTGAATGTGGTGATGCCACACAAACTTGAAGGAGGTCTTATAATATGTCCATGAAGATTTCTGGGATGAAAAGGACCTCTTTAGTGAAAAGGATCTCTTTGGTGCAGCATTGTCCATCTGTATTTGCTGAGACTTACTAATTTTGCTTCCATAAGCAGGGAATTAAAAAGTAGTCTAGTGGGGGAAGGAAGGACAAATTTGTCTATGGTGTGTTATTAACTACTGGTCAGACTGGTAAAGTTTGGAGGCGGCCGCTGAAGTTCTTGTTTTCTGAAAACTTTACTATCAAGTTTTATGTTTTAGGCTACACGCTCAGAAAGATTGTTTGAATAGATGTATTTAATTGTGGTTAAGTAGGCAAATATAGTTCAAAGTATTGAGTTACCAGTCCAGCGGATTCATGAATAGTTTCCATTAGTTCAGTTGCCTTTATACTTCAAAAGACTATTTAAGGAATCTGTTCATAGTTGTTACTAGAAGACAATGACTGGGAGATTTAGAGGCATTTGGTCAAAAGAAGCTTTTTTATATTCATGTTACTTATTTCAGTAGTGTTATGCAGGTTGTATGTGGGGTCCTCAGAAGTTGGCAGGGACTCGTTGCACCAAATGTATATTAAAAATATTAATTGTCACTGTTAAGCAGAGCTTCCGGTATCAGAAAACAAATGAGATGTGAAGAGGTGGAGGACAAGAATGCAATAAAATCAATATAGTGTATATGAAGTGATGAGAATGAGCCAGGTGGGTTTTATTTTCAAATTTGCTTTTGACTTCTGAATCAGTTTTCTTTCCTAAACAATTGATTCCAGTGTGTCTGTAGCAATTTATCTTAGGGATATCAAGAGGTCATGCTATGGAATTCCAGAAGTAATTTTTCTTTGCCTATCTCTTACTGAAGTTGGTTAGTATGTTCCTAAATATTTTTAGTTTAAGCAGGAGTATCCATCTGCCCAAAACATAACTTTTCTCCATTGTCTTCACATCCTATGACCATTATTAGCAGCTACTGTTTTCTTAGCAATGAACTGCTTTAGGGTACGTAGAATGGTGTTATGAAAGTATTACAAGAGGGTTTGTAGCAGCGTTGTTTTACAAGAGTGTTTACTGAAAGATGTTGGAAAGTTAGTCACTGGTTGATAGCATATCAGTCCTTTTAATCTATTTTAGTACTCTTCTATTAAAAACTATATCAAGCAGCCCAAACTGTGTTAAGATGCACCCTGCTGTGTGTCATATCTCTTTTCTCTTTTCACAGTCTCAGCTATTTAAATTGAAAGTTGTTTTGGAGAGGAATTATCTGCTACTCTGTATTTTTATGGTGCCTAACACTGGGAATCTGTCCTTGGTTCTTGGCTTTGCAGGAAGCTTATAAATCTCTCCGTTGAACATCTCAGCCATACCCTGAAAATTGTGTTGTGTAGGATGTAATAACTGTTCTATTATCCACTCTCTTCATTGCTTCTTAGGATGTTATGCCTAGCCCTGTAGTCAACCCTTTTGGTTTTGATTTTTTAAATTTTCCAGGTTACTTTGCATTACTCCCGTGCTTGTTTTCATTTCTTATTATCTCTGCACCACTATCTTCACACTACAGCATTACGTTTTCTGTGCTACGCAGGAAGAAGCTACGTTAGTCTTTCAGAATTATTTTTGGCATTTATAGTGTAAAATGATACATATTGGAATAATAAAATCCTGGTGTGTCGAGGCAGTAAGTTTTATGGTTGTGCTAACATTTCTCTGCAAGATGTTTCATATGTGCATCCCAGCTGTGGTCACATTAGTTCTTTATGAACTGTTCCTGCCATGCATACATTTTGAACTGGGGAAAAGATCCATCCTGATGTGGATTTCAAAGCAGTGAGGTTTAACCAGTGCGTTATGCAACATCAGCATAATAGCGTAAACTATGCAGTCCTGTCACTGGGCACCACCGAAAAGACCCTGGCTCTGTCTTGTTTGCACCTTCCCTTCAGGTATGTATATATATTGATGAGATCCCTTAATCCCAGTCTCTTAATCATCTTCGTGGCCCTTCGTTGGACTCTCTCCAATATGTCCATGTCTCTTGTACTGAGGAGCCCAGAACAGGACGCAGCACTCCAGGTGTGGCCTTACCAATGCTGAGTAGAGGGGAAGGATCACCTACCTCCCTTGACCAGCTGGCAACACTCCTCCTGATGCAACCCAGGATACCATTAGCTGCCCTTGCTGCAGGGGCACATTTCTGGCTCGTGGTCAACGTGATATCCACCAGGACGCCCATATCCCTTTCCTGCCAAGCCGCTTTCCAGCTGTGTGGCCCCCAGCATATACTGGTGCATGGGGTTGTTCCTTCCCAGGTGCAGGGCTTTGCACTTCACTTTTGAGCTTTGTGTCAGCCCATTTTTCCGGCCTGTCCAGGTCCCTCCAAATGGCAGCACAACCCTCTGGCCTATCAGCCACTCCTCTCAGTTTTGTGTCATCTGCAACTTTGCTGAGGGTACATCTACCCCATCATGCAGAAGTGACTGAAGAGTTGCCTGAAAAGAAAACTGCAATAATATTTTCTAAATAATGATTTAGAATACAGTTCTGCAAATGTGTACTGAGATTGCTGGGGTGCCTCCCTACTGTGGGTCATCTCACTCACGGCACTCAGACTGCTTACAGATGCATGTCTCCTGCTTCTGTGAGCACTTGGTTGCCTTTTTGTGATCAAATTTAGGAAAATATATATTTCATAAAAGAATTATCAGTAAATTCTTTGATGCTGTTTTTAATCGCTAAAACTAGTGTTCTTCACCCAGACTGAAAGTTTCCCATAATTTCTGAACATATTACGGAGAGGATGAGGAAAAGTAAGCATGGTCTTGCTAAGGCTAACTCATGCTTGACCAGCATGATTGGCTTCTGTGATAAGTGTCTGGATCTGTGGACAAAGGGTGAGCAATGGATGACACTTACCTTGACTTCAGCAAGGCTTTTGATACTATCTCCCAGAATACTCCTGTATCCAAGTTAGGATGCTACGCTCTGATCAGATGGACAGCTGGATAGGTAAAATGCTGTTTGCATGATTGGGCCTAGAGGGTCATGGTTAATGGGTAGAGTATGGTATTCTGCCTGGAGGCCAGTGACAAGTGAGTACCTCAGGGGTCTGTACAGGGACCTGTCCTGTTCAAACGTCATTATCAATGATGTGGAGGAGGTGATGGAGTGCACCCTCATGAAGCTTAACAGATGAGACCAAACTCTGGCGAGGGGGAAACAAGTGATATGCTTGAGGGCAGGGCTGCCATCTGGAGGAACATAGACAAGCTGGAGGAATGGGCTGACAAGGAGTGGCCTGACAGTGGCTTTATGAAATTCAGCAAGCTCAAATGGCAGGTCTTTCACCTGGGAAGGAAGAGTTTGTGATGGTAGAGACCAAGAGTGCCTGGCTGGAGAGCAGCTCTGCAGGCAAAGCCCTTGGGGATCCTGGTGGGCAGTGAGCTGAGCATGAGCCTGCAATGGCCGTGGCAGCAACGAGCGCCAACAGCATCCTGGGCTGTGGCAGCAGAAGTGTGGCCTGGTGATCAAAGGCAGCAATTGCCTCCCTCCACTCAATACTCAAGGCTTGGGCCCCCAATAAAAGAAAGATATTGATAAGGTCATCAGGATGGTTGAGGGCTGGAGCCCTTGCCCTTAGGTGGATGGGCACAGTTTAAGGGGTATAAATGGTTATGTAAATAAACAGGGCAGGCAAACTGTTACACTAATGCTGATGATTTTATTTGTAAACCTTCCTATTAAAAGGAGATGCTTAATGAGATCTGTTACTTGGAAAATGTATGTACTTCCATATAGGAGGAAGTCAGGATGAACACCTAACCTGTTGCAGGGACCTCACTTGAGGTTAGAGGCAGTAAAGCCTCAACTGCTTAATGCAGTGCTGTTTGAGGTGTAAGGACCATACTTCTTTCTGGGAACTGTTTTTCTTCCGCTATAAGAGACTGTGTAGGTTTAAACAGGAGCACAGTAGTAAAATGTAAAGTGAATGTAATGTAAAATGTAAAGTGAAGCTGATAAGAGAACTGGGAATTAGTTGTTGGATATTGTTTATTTTTAGACAAATCAGATGTTATTTATACTGAGTGACAGAACAAGTTATGAACAATGACTCCTGAGCAAAATATTTTTGTTACTTTGACACACTGAATTTGAGCAATTCACCTCAGTCTTCAAAGATATTTTTATTTGTTTTGGTATTGATATTCTGAGAGATCAATGTAATATTTCCATTTCAGCTGGTAACAAAGGAAATAAATATATAGATGTATGCACCTGCATGCAGATAGCTAGATATGCATAATAAAACTGAGAAAGTGCAAAGAAGTCAAGTAAGTTTTTTTGAAAGCTTGGTTGTCTCCATAGCAATTTTTATCAACAGGAACACTTTTAATTCAGTTCCCATACATTTGTTCACTGTAAGAAAAAAAAAATTATATTAAAAAAAATTGGAATTGTACCTACTATGGTAATTTTCTCTCTTTACTACAGGGTCAGGGTTCTCAGAGAATTGTCTGAAAATAGGTTTTTGAGAATTATTACAAGCCTATTAACTCGTTTCTTCACTCCAACTCATCTGGTAGAAATACAAAATTTCTGTACTGAGTATACAGGTTGATTTCTTGACCACCAGCTCAGATGTAGCTGGAAATCGTGGAAGTGATTTTATTCATAACCTTTCTGACAACAGGAACAGCGCTCACCAACTCCAGCAACAGGTGATGCACATGTATGGGCTTAAGAATGCTTAAAGTGAAAAAAAAAAAAAAAAGTTTATTCTCTTTGCACCAGTTGAGTTCTGGAAGTATATGCTCTGTGTATACCTACCTGTATGTATCTAGAATTATATCAAAGGGCAAGCCTTACAAATTTATTATCAATCTCTGTTTTGTGTAGTGTATCAAAGTGACTTTGTTTGAAATCTTTTAAAATCCAAATTCCTTGGCACACAGACCCATACTAATAATGTTGCCTTTACATCTAGGTTTTTTCCTCCAGAGAACAGTATTTGTAATATAAATCTTTCTTGATACTTAGTCTTATTCTTAAACATAGTGTCAAAGGAAGGTCAAAGGTCAGAGTTATGATGGACAGCTGGCTATAAATAAAAGTATGGTTTTTTTGGTTTGGTTTTTTTTTCTTCTTTCTTTCCCCATCCTTCTGTTAGCATCCCTTCCTGCTTCTGCCTTTGCTGCTGTCAAAAATGCAGTCCAGCTGTTTCCTGTGTTCCTTCCCCTTCCTTTGAGCTGTCATTAGGATTTTAATCCAACTATATTGGGCTAATACTATGGAGTTGGTGGAAGTAGTAGCCCGGCAGAAGTACAGCAAGACCGAGCTTTCAGGGAGAACAGATTTAAAGTGGTCATGTAAAATTAACTTGAACTCTTTTCTGGGAGCTTTACTCCTTATTAGAAATCAGTATTTGAATGCACAGTAATAACTTTCAGAGAGCTCAATGGAGAGTATGAGAGTTGTCTACAACATGCTACACCTTAGTACATGTTTTGATAATTTATTTCCTGAAGCATTAATCGTTTGGTTTTAGGTAAACAGCTCATTGGGCAGCAAATACATTTTTAATACTTCTCTTTTCTACCTTTTTTCTTCATTATTATGATACTTGGAGTTGTAATGCATTATGCTTTTAGATCTTTGTTTGTTTTCTCTAATAGCCGGTCTTTTATATGAAAATAATTGGAAAGGAGGTTAGACTAACAAGTTTTGGGTTTTAGTTTTTGGGTTGTTTGTTTGTTTGTTTTTGTCTTTTGCTCCAGAGAAGGCAGGTAAGGTATAGTCATAGTGTCAGAGGAGGGTTGTGCAGCAGGGACAGCTTCTTTGCCCTAATGTGCTAAGGTCTCATGCTGTGTTGAACACTAGTGGAGGGCTATTCTCTGTTCTTTCACCAGTCCCTGTTTCCTGTTATTGTTGTCTCCTTCCAAGGACCATGTTTTGGTTCTCTTTGTGAGAAACCAGAATCCATGCCTGTTCATCTTTGTGCTCTTTGCAGTCTGGGAGCCCTAATGGATCTGCTTGTCCTTGCCGTGTAAATTACTTATCGCAGATCCTTTTGCTTTGGGGAAGCTCTGTCCGGGCCACAGCCTGTCACAGCAGTCTCAGGCTGTGCATCTGCTGTCAATGAATTCCAGGCTTGTAGGTCAGAAAGCACAAACCTCGGCTGCATCAGCTGAACAAGCAGGCAGTAATGGATTAAAAGCCTCTGTTTTGGTTAACTACTAGCAGGAAGACAAAGATTTGTGCTCTGCTAATGTGCATCAGTTAAAATGATTGGCAACATTTTAGCTATTTGTGTCAAGTTAAAAAGAAAGTGAATTTTCTTTTTCATTCGCTGCTGTTAATCAGCATACTTGTCTATTACAGCACTGCCTATGTTTTTTCATTTTGTTGTTTGAAACGTTTTGTTCAAGATTTCTCCAATGGCCTTCCTAAGTGATGGAATAAGAATGATGTTTTTTCCTTTCTGAGTAGTTTTATCTTTGATCTATGTACACTGTTGCCAGTGCTCAGCTAGGATTCTCTGTGATATTATTGCAATACTCTGATATGTTTATTATATTTACACTAGCCTTATGAATATTAACAGAATGACTGTAAGGCTGTCTCATTACCAGTAATTGAGAAATCTTATTCATACTTCAGGCTGTTGAGCTGTGTGTGATGAAATAATGGTTTGTCATGTTGTTTGTTTGCCTTTACATCTTGATTTTACTGATAAATGAGTTTCACTTAACTTTGGAGTGTAGCATAGATATGATATAGTAGATTTGAAGGCACTCTCTCATTTTCCTTCTCTGGGAATTTAGTACTATTGAAAACCACACCAAATGATGCTATTTTATTTTCTTTTAATTTGGGTTAATTATTTAATATTTTTTCTTTAATGTTAAGAATTATTTTTTCTGCTGTGCTGGAGCTTTAAAGAGTGCATACTATTCTTAGCTTTTACTCCTGCTAGGAGAAGGTCATTCTTCTGTGCAACTGATACTTAAAATTTGCAAACTCGACCATGATCATTAGGCAGTTACAGGGCTTTTGCATCTCCAGGCTCTTAGGACACATCCTATTCCTCTTCCCTTCTATTCCTTCTCTTTGCANAAAAAAAGAAGGTGCTTGAGGATCTATTTGGTTTTCCACAAATTCCGCAACTCCAGCATGGCTCTGGGATGTCTGGAAATTGGGGACACAGTAACTGCATTTGTTAAGATTGTCAGTATATCACATGCACAAACAGTTCATTGTAGCTGGGGTACATTGGACCTAATGTGTCACGCTATGGATCTGCATGTGCTTAGTAAATGTAATCCTCAGTGATTCATCTGGCAGGTTATGTTATACATTTCTCTGTGGGAAATGCTGAATAAAAATCTGGCATCTTTTTTCTATCCCTGTGCTTATGATATTCAGTACCAAGAATGCTGCTATGCAATTTCGTTTGTTATTGAAACATTAAAAGGAAAGTAGAACTAATGGGTTGGGGAAAGTAGCCTCCCTCAGGTTTTACAATTTCCAAGCACAAATTCATTAAAGCTGATCTAAAAATGAAAAAGAAAAAATGTTTTTCAAGGCATTTATTGAAACTTTACCAAGTTGGTGTGGTTTTTTTTTTTTTTTAACTCTTCCATATTCTGATTGGTTTTCAGTAAAGGCACATATCTGTTAATGTTCCTTTTTCTACAATTTTATAATTGTTTGCATACATGCTTAGTGTGAAATGAGATATACTACAAATACAATTTCAGTACTTCTGTCAGCTTCTTTAGAATTATTTTGAAAAGCTATTTTTTCAATTATGTAGGATTTTTTTATAGTCTGTAAAGAACATGAACAAAAGTATGCAAAACTTTAAATGTGAAAGTGAACATCAAAATAATTCCTTTTCTGTAAGAGATGGGAAATCTTTTTATTCTGAGAACAAGATTTTCTTTTTAGAGAAAATAGGCAACTTGCCATTGTGACACAATAACAGCCATTTATAATCTAATTTCTGACTTTGGTCATTTCTTTAAAGGCAGTTGCTCTGTTAGTGAAGCAGCTGGTTACACTGGAAGTAGCTCTGTTGCTATGTGTGTAGAGTAGTAGTGTAAAATGCAGTTGACCATCAAACTTATTTTGTTTGATGGTTTAAATCTGCTTTCTCCTAAGTAAGGGCATAGTATGTTATTGATAGCATCAGCACTCTAGATTTCAGATTTCTTGGAAGCGCCAGACTTGTGTTGGTTTCTTCTGTCATCAGTGCCTGTAGGAGGGGAGAAAGTGGCCAACATGACGAATTGAGAGTTGAACAGAAAAGTGATTATAGAAACTCTTGGATAAAGAGCATGGTCAGGGAGGTTGAAAATAATTTGCTCAGCTGCTTCGCTGCAAAAATGCTGGGCTGCAGTTCAGAAACCTTCAGAGTGCAATCTGAAAGCGTTAGCCTTGCAAAGGCGTTAGGGTTTTTTTTACATGTCATTATTAGGATGATCGTGCCGCTACCCTTTTGCTCTGATGCAACGTCATTTGTCATCCTTGTGGATGACACAGACATAAAACAGTCCTGACATGGCTCTCAGCTGCCCTCCGGAGGGAGGAGGCACTGCTGAAGCTTTCTGTGAGTGAATCCTGATCTGCCTCTGATCGCTGAATCTGTCTCTGGGGGGGTGGTTGCTGCTTTGTGCTAACTGTACGCTGCTGTCAGATAAGTCGAATTATCTCCTTCAACTGGCTTACCCTGTAGCCCCTTCAGTGCTTGAGGAGATACCAGGGATGGGCTGGGAACAGGACCTTCTGGGTAGGGTAGGACCACTCCCTTTTGGGAGCAACCAGGGTTGCATCAGCTGAACTCAGCTGTGAAGGTGCAGAGTGACCATGACACAAAAAGGAGCCGTGCTCTCAAACGCAAGAATGTTGCTTCTGACTTTCCTCTATGGTCTGTTACTAAAGATGGCAAAAAAGTTTCCATTTTCATTTAATTTGAGATAGGAGATACCTACAGAATCTCTTAACACCCTCGGAAGTCTCTCTGGACTTTAAAGATCAGCAAACAACAACTTCTGGTTGTGGATGTAAAGAAGGAACATTTTTATCAGTGCCAATCTCCTAAGACACACCATATTTTTTGAAGATGCATTTTTAAAAGTACTCTACCTAAGCTGCAGAATGTGCATGTGTTTCAAAATTTTAATCTCTTCCTGAGGTAAGAAGTGTAAAGACTGGGGTTTTGGAAGATAGAGTGGGGATGTTGTGAAAATGGGGGAGAATCAAGCCCTTATAGAAATTCAACAAGTCTCTGGTTGAGGGGACAAAATACATTGTTCCTTGAAAGGCCATCCTTTTCTCTAGCTAATCCAAATGAAAAAAACCCACTCCAACTATCCACCTTTTCAAAAGGTGATAAAATGGTAGGATTCTATGCTGGCCAATTTGTTACACTGTGCTGATTTAAACAGTGTCTTCTCCAGTTTTATGCCAGTGGTATTTTCCATCAAGTTTGAAGGGTGAGGACCCCATTATTGGATGTTACCGTGCTGCATTTATTTGGACTGTAAATGCTCTTCTGAATGTTGGACTTTGGTTATCCTTGAGGCTGAATGCTTGCCTCATTTGATTTGACAGGGACTAATGTTTTATAGTAAAAAAATGAAGTTAATACTTTATAGAAGGGCATTGATACCTGAAAATAATCATTAAAAATGTTCACTGTGCCCTATAGATTGTAGAGCAGTTACTTTTGAAATTTTCCCTTCTAACTGATTAACCATGTTACTTCCAGGAAATAAGATTAAATTTCCATATGAAGATACAGAAATTAAATAAGTTAGCCATTCTAGAACACTACCAATGTAGGAAAAGGTTGGGCTTTTTCATCATGGGCTATGACTTTCTTCTAAGCTGTATGGTCTGAAACATTTTTACATGATAATATATATTTAAAAAACTTGTTTAAGAAAATGACATCGGTTGCTGTTATTACTGTATAGTACTGTAATCTGTAAGAGAAAACAATATAATAATTAAAATGAAGAGGGCATACAGAGACCCAGTATGTTTGATGAGACAAAGTATCTTTCTACCAGTAATTCATTAATCTGATACCTTATAGAGTGTTTTTTCCACAAAAAAAAAACCCAAACCAAAAAAAAAAACCCGACAAAAAACCAAAACTGTGTCCCGAATCAGTTAGAAGGAATAACCTATAAAACTATGAAAAAATTAGCAAGGAAGAAACAAGTAGGGAGAAATAACTCAGAAATATATGATCAGCAATTCATAATTAGATGCTGTTGCGTTAAAGGCTAAAGCAGCCCAAGTTGTCGTTGTAAGTCTGGTCGCGCTCAGTGCATGGAACTATACAAAACTGTCAGGGAGACCCTCCCGTCGAGTCATGAGGTTCAGAAAGGATCCCCTTGCTTTCTAAACTCCTTCTCAGAGAGGAGTCTAGGGGCGGCTAGGTCCAATCCTAGTCCCAGACTTAGTCAATGGTTTATGTCTAAAGGATTATATATGCGTCATCCAGTGCACTGAACTATCATGATTACAGACGCACAAATAACGTCATTCAGTCTAGTCGCGTTCCATGAACTACCACAGCCACCCTTAAAGAGTTTGGTCATGTTCAATGAGAACTATCACGGCTAGATTAATCAATAGTGCAGTTTATTAAAGCAACAGATACACAGGTTCTTTGGATTGCCGGGGATAAAATCACTGCAGAGCACGTGCAAATACCAAGACTATGAGTAATACTACTTGGCAACAAACGCGTTAAAAGATGTAAAGCGACTCTACAGAGATTTCTAAGTTGCGCGCAGAGGCACTTGGTATGACCAAGTGTTCGAATCTTACCCAAAGGCGTCCCGATGGGGGGGAAGAGAGGCTCAGCCCGTCGACTGATCCCAGAAGTCAGAGTGGTACACGGCGATGGTATCTTCCCTAACATCCTCTCTCTCTTAAGCTATATTTATACTATTTTTACCTTTCAGGTGGAGCTTGAGTGACTCTAGTCATACATATCTTTGTTATGATTGGTTTCTTTGATTCAATATTCATGTCCCAAAATAATCATTGGTCACTTCTACTGATATCTATTGATTATTCAAATCAAGATGGTAAGGGGATATCCAAGCAACATTTCTATAGTTACAAGACTCAAACAAAACTTCTCTATTCGATTCTTCATTGTTTCATCCAGTTTCTATTAGTTTCCTAATACAAAACAATAATTACCTGGTGAGGGTTCTATAGTTACGAGTTTCAAAATGCATCTACTACTAGTAACTGAATAGCTTGAATCTTGTTGCCCAGCTACCGCCTAAATGAGAGGTGGTTAGCCTTTGGGATGGAGGTGTGTTTCGGTATTATAATGATATTATAATGAGCAAAGTTCACCAAAAGGACAGCATTTTGTCAAAAACATGACAGGCTGTTGGCCTAGGGTAGTAACTATGCAGCTTATCATTGTTCCATGGTACTTTCAAGTTCCTCTAGTATCACAGAGCCTGGCCGCGGTGTCTCCACTCCGCTCCACCCTCCGTGCAGCTGCTCTTGGAGTCGGCACACCAAGTTCCCTTGGTGTAGCTAACATCTAAGGTTGCAGGCCTAGGGGACTTCCATGGAATAGATTCCTTGCATGTCAGCCGCACTCCACCCTGGAAGCTTCTTCAATGCTGTACCTTTCTTTAAAATATGAATATAATTTTAATTTCTAGGTCACCTCCAGCAATTATTCCACAGGTGCTCACAAAACAAATTAACATAGTTGAGAAGTAAGGCAATAGCGCTGTCTTGACTTTAACTATGTCATGTAAAGGCAGTGCTAGTGAATGGAAAGTCACTGGGGTTCTGCAGAGTCTGATTTTTAACCTGTTTTTTAATATTTATATCACAGATATGGAAAACATTTAAAATCGTTACTGATAAATTAGAGGTAGCAAACAGCTGGAGAACTAGATAAAATAGACAGTCACTGAAAAAGAGAAGATAGGTTCATTAACTGAGCTGGGTTCAGGCACACAATATATTTTCCAGCATATCCAAATATAATTTTTTATCTTGAAGTAATAAATGCACACTACGTATCCATCTTTATTCCAAGAAGCAATTATCCTTTAATGACAAAACCCTCTTTCCCAAGAACAGGGAATTGCAGTCATCAGTTGAAACTCAACTCATGTTGTTATGCTTTGGTCAAAAGGCCTCACACATCCAAGAGCTGCAGTATCGAGGTTATATTATCTCCATCTTTGGCGTTGTTCTGAAAAGGCTGGAATGCTGGTTCCAGATGAGTGTTCCTCAAGAAGGACATTGAAAACTGGAGATGATTCAGGGTAGGGTTGTAAGAATGATGAAGGAATTGGAAGTGTGCTGTATGGTGAAAGATTTAGAGCTCAGTCTCCTTAGTTTAGCAAAAGTGTGGTTAAGAGATCATTTGATCACAATCTTAACGTATTCATGTGGGGAGCAGAAATGTGGTAATAGATAGCTTCTCCATCTAGCAAACAGAAGTAAAATAAGAACCAACAGCTTGAAGACAGCCAAATTAGTTTGGAAATCAGGTGCAAAATTTTAACAGGGAAGGCAGTTAAACACTGGAACAACTTACCAATAGCTGTGATGCATAATTAAGATTGCATGTCTTTCTGAAAGACTCACTGTAGCTTAGCAACAAGTGTTAAATGTGAAGTAGAAATTGATGCAGGGAGCCTGTAATACTCAGGAACTGCAATACTCGCATCCTTCCTTAAAGTCCAGGACTCTATTTGCAGTGCAGTATAGTGGTTAATTTCTGCTCATTTTGATTCTGGTTTAACCATTAGGAGATTTTTTAAGGTATTTCTACATGGCACAATGTGGTGCAGGTATCCACGCTGACCTTGAACAATCTAGGGTGGATACTAAAAGCACCAAAGCTATGCTAGCATGGTTTCCCACTAGGAGTGATATATAGTGCTTTTTAGCAGGGCTGAGATGCTTGTACGCAATGCTTGGTGATCACAGCAGCTTCCTCACTCTTAACAAGTGCCTACAGGCAAGGAATCCTTGAAGCCCTTGGGAATCATATGTAAAAATAAGGATTTCTCATATAGGAAAATTTTTTCCTTTTTTTTCTTTTTCTTTATTGTTTACATGGGTTCAATTTGAGAACAGATAAATTCATTCAAGAAAAGTTAGCAGTTACTTAGAGCAAGGAACCATGTTGGACTCAGGAAACCTGTGATGTGAAAACAGTTGGAGGCTGAGAAATAGTGAGGGAACACATTAAAGGCCCTATTCTTACTCTTTCCTAAACATCAAATTATCTCCATTGTGGAGACAGGATAGTGGACTGCTGGATTACTGGTCTGAGCCCATGTGGATTTTCTTATATGCGTTCTAACAGTGCCTGTTTCACACTATTAAATTCTGAGAAACCAAATCTGTAACTTTAATGATAGCTTGCGACATTTCAAAGCGTGAACCTCTCAGAACAAATATATGCAAAAGAATGTTTGTTTAAAATAAAAGACATTTCTCATAAAACCTTTAAAATTGATTAATTGTATCAGTTTTACCATAGCAACTTAAAACTGATTGTATCAGTTTTATCATATCAACTTAAAAACTGGAGTGTACATTTTGTTCGTTGAACTGTCGTTTTGATGTACTGGACAGATTTATAGTGCAGTTAATGACTCTGCTCTTTAGATGTGAGTTTCCAGTGCTGACAAAAGAAATTCAAGAAACCAGCCTACATAACTGTGGATTACTTTCCAACTGTTGAAATGCCTTTTCCTGTTTTGTTTAGCTCTGAATGTTGTCAAACCATTTCATAGTACAGTATATAGATCATCTTGTTTATAGGCCTGTGACTTGCCAGTACATCTGTGGATGAGCTACTTAGAGCCATTAATTGACTCATTGCTAGAAAAGCAAAAGAATTAGGAAAGTACTTGAATCAGAAGGAAAACTGTATAATTAAGGCATTGCCTTTATGTATTCTAGTATGTAGACAACACGGAGCTGCCTGACTGGAGAATGTGCCGGTGTAGACATTAAATTGAAGATCACATCATTAAGAAAGTCTGATCTGATAGCTAGCACTGTTTTGGGCTTTTCACTTGATGACTAATGGTACACCAGCAGTCCACTATGTACTTACCTTAAAAATCAGACTGTAACTGTTCTTGAAAGATAAGCATACTTGTTATTTTGATTTTTTTTTTCTGATGTGGGTCTCTAGAAGTTCATGAAATTTTTTAATGCACCTTATGAAATTAGAAAATGTGTATTATGAAAAGTGAGACTTTGCTGCTGTATTTCTGACCAAAGGTATCTGATAGTGTTTGATTCTAGGCAATTTAGCATGTAGTTGCAATAAACTTCAAGATATCTGGGTGTGGTGAAGTTTTATACTCCCATCAGTTTAAAAATATTTTGCTTTGTTATGTTTCACAATGAACCCAGTTTGTTTTTTGATTAAAAGATGCTTAGATCACCTTCTGTAAATATTCTGCAACGTAATTATTTATAAAGTAGATCACATAAAAACTGCTCAGTGAGATTTAAAATTAGAAAATGTTGCTTCTAATTGCCTTGTAAAACTTAAATAAGCAGTGTTAATCCACATGATTGTTTTCTTCCTAAAATTTTTATTTAACAGTTTTACTTTCTGAATAGCTATGATTCATGACTTGACTTAGGACCTGGTTGTGCAGAGATATGTATCAGTGAAGGATTTCTTTACATGGGTGTCTTCTGGTATTTTCAGGATCCAAGTTTTTACTGACTTCTTGTTAAAATCCTTATTCTTCTTCAGAAATGTTACAGTTTGCATTGATAAGGTAAATTCATATTCAATGGAATAAATTTTTATTTTTGATATTTGCTTAAAATGGAGTGGAAGATGTAAACACTTTTATAGTAAATATAAAAACATCCTATGAATTACTCAATTTAGACTTTTAGATTGATTTATCTTTGGGTGAAAATGCAAGAGGGGAAAAGTAGCTACATTCTAACACTGCTAATAATGTCACATATTTCATATATTCCACAAGTAGTACAAATAAGAAATCACAAGAGCTGTAATTTGATTACATTTTTGGTGTTTGTTTTTCCTTTTCAGTCAGTGGTGAAGACTGGGCGATTGCTGATTAGCCATGAGGCTCCCTTGACAGGAGGATTTGCATCTGAAATCAGTTCCACAGTTCAGGTACACAGGTTATTTGTATTTAAGTGTTCTGCATGGCTGAATATGTTTACCTGTAGAAAGAATATTTATTACTACATGAAAAGTTGAGTTTTTAATATTTTTTTAAAGTTATTCTCTTTTACATTTTTATTAAATTTCAGTTCTGTGGATGCTTGTGTTACTTTATCTGAACAGCTGAGAAACCATGTACCTACCAGGCACTGTGCATAGCATCTGCTAAGCTAGAAAATTTAACTTTCACTGAAAAGCAGGGAGGATGCGCTGTCAGATGCAAAGGAAAAATCTTTATGTATAGTCTGTTTTTAATGTACTTTTTTTACTTTTCTCATATTTTTATCCCCAAAGCTTCTTAAAAATACATTCTAGGAATGTTGAAATCAGACACAGAAGAAGCACCCAGGTCCAGTACAGTATAATGTGGTGTTAGACACAGTGTTCAGAGACCTCGTTAGGAAAGCAGTCTGCCAAAGTGGTTCATGTATAGTTGTGGTGATGCTTGCGTAAGTGTAGAGCTTGTATGCACAGAACAGCTTTGAAAGGTTGAGATGTACATCAGTATCAGTTGTCTGGAGTGTTAGACTTTAACTTTTTTGGAAGTCCTTTTGAGCTTTCTGACATGTTTTATATCTGTACTTGCATATAGATTTTCCCCTTGATTTCTTTTCTATGCACATCAGTGATACTGGTTTATAGAAACATCTAAACTGATTGTGTCCATCACCATCTGGTTACTATTTTCAGATTATTCTATTCTTAGAGTAGCTAAATTATAGGACTAGAGAGAAATGGGATTCTAAAATTCACAAAATATAAATCATACAGGCAGTAGTTCAAGCTTGGGAATTAGCCTTTTTGTAGGAAGGAATAGAGTTAATTTTTCTGGGAATGTAATTTTGAATCAAATATCCATAAGGAGTCAGAAAACTATGTTTCTTGATCTTTGTGATACAATTTCTTTTAAAGAGTAATTGTGTTAGTTTTAATATAATTATATGAAGGTCATGCATTTTTTCTACCAAAATTTTGTCTCCGTTAAGAACCAAATATTTATCATCCTTCTAGGTAATTAGTATTTGACCTCCCTTCTTTTATAGGTAGCCTCTTTTATTAAAATAGGTCTAGTAAACTCATAAAGTACTGCCAACCGTGGGTGTTGAAAGTGATGATTTTTCTTACATTATGACAAAAATGTGAAATAAACTCAACCAAAAGAGCCTGCCTTTTAGTGTCTTGTGTTATTATTAACACTTGAGGAGAAAACTATTCTAAGCCATGCAACAATCTCATAATTTACTGACATAACAAAGGAAAAGCATGTGTGTTGGAGAAAAAAGTGAGTTGAAAGGAAAAAAAGCTTATCAGTAAATATTATTGGAAGAGCATGGGATGCTCAATATATTGCTGAAACTACAAAATGAGTTTTTAATCTCCTCAGACCTCCACTAAGAAAGGTACTTACCTGATTGATCCATCTTGGGGTTGTTTTTCATATCAGAGCTGTATCTTGACAAATATCACTTATTTAGAAAACAAAGTTTAAAATGCTTTAATAAAGGGTGTATTTATTTCTGTCAATATTGAAAGCAAATATTTGTTTCCTTATGGTAGCTCATAATTTTATATTCATATTTTTTAGGAAACTAGTACTTGTATCTTGATAAATATCAGTTAATTTATCACACATGCTACCTCAGAATAAATTGGAATATAACTTTGGCATTGCATTTATCCGTGGCGAGTTTCTTTCATATAAATTGGTTGACTTGAATCCGTGTTATAACCATATTGTCGTTACTCTTTATATCCATTCTTGATTTTATCATCTGTACTAAAATTTTGATATTTAAGAATATTCATACTGCAAAAGAGATTAGGATAATAGTTACAAAGCTTTACAACTTTTTAAGGAACAGTATTGCTTTAGGCATAATAAAGACTTTGCTTTTTTTTATTTAGTTAAAACACTTGATCTCTAAACGATCAAGTTAAGTCCGTATGTCTAATATCACTATGCTGTAAAAATAAAAATGAAAAGTGAAATTCTCTTTTGCTGGATACAAGGCATACTGAGAATGCCAAAAATTGGGGATTGCAGTTGGCTTCAGTTTCCTCTTACACATGGAAGCAATAGGACTTCAATACAGTGTGTCCAGTTGGATTAGATGGTTAGTTTCCATATTGTTATTCCATCCTTGCTGTGAGGTCTCTTGTCATAGAAATAAGGTGAATAAAAGTACATAGGTTGTTTTAGAAGTTAACTGTCACAAACACTTCATGGTGGTGTACACTTCAAGGAAAAGAGTATGAATGGAAACAATGGCTTTCGCTCATGAACTATAGGAGAAAACGATATTGAACAGTATTCTTTTTGCATGTGAGAGATTAAAAGTAGCGTTTGGAGAGCATATGAAATAAGATTTGTTCTGTGTCAAATACAGAATATTTTAAAGAGGCACAGTGTTGCATTAACTAGTCATTTACTCCGATTTCTCAAACACATAAAACTAAGAACAGGATGAAATGGTGTAGTTAAAACTCTATGTGATATGACTTTGCCCTTTGTACTGATGTTTCATATGTGATCTCAACGGGTGTTCTGAAGTGAGCAACAGATGATAGGATAAATTCAATACAGGTACAGTTAATACTTCATATTGATTATGTTCTGTATAAAAGCTTGCAAAACTGTCATGTTCAGCAGGGAGGGCACTAAACTTTTGCTTAAGGCATAGGGTTGGAGCACAGTTTGAGAAGCCTTGGAGAAGGGCCCACTGAGACATCACTTTGAAAATAATGAAGCATTGGGTGTGGAAATCATCAGTACATTAATCACTTGTAATATAAAACAAAGTAAATCCAGTATTTGTTCCCCTGTTTGGGGGGAAAAAAAAAAAAAAAAAAAGAAAAAAGAGAGAAAAGGATGTTTTCAAAGAGGGATGAGAGGGAGGAAAAAGGGAAACAGGAGTAGATTATGTTAAGTTGTGCGATAGAAGGCTCATCTCCACACATACACACATGTGCAAAGGAGCCCAGAGGCACAGCGGCAGACAGGGGAACCCCAATAACCCAGTTCAGGAAATGGAGCTCCCGACTCAGCTCCTGCCAGGGCTGTCCCCAAGCCTCAGCCCCATGAACCAGGATGGGGACACCCAGCACCAGGAGTCAGGGACACTCTGGACCACTCTGCAGACTGACGGGGATTGCTGCCTGCCACTATTTGGGACTTATTCTGGGATGCAGGGAGGAGCATTTTGGAATCATACAAGACTTATGGGATGTTTAGAGGAGGAACCAAAGGCGGGGAGAGGTGGGGACCAAGGTGGTTTGGGGAGGAATAGGTATGGGAAAATTGAGAGATAAGGGGATTAAAAGGACTGGCTGCATATAAACAGGCCAGTTGGTACGGCTGGCCATGCCCTGTGCCTGATCAGCATGATGTGTCCTGTCTTCTCATTAAACTCCATTTCTAAGTATTTTCTTGGGTGAGACTCTTTCTAGTCTGTGTGTATGGAGGTCTAAGTGCCAGCCACTGGAGTCGGAGCATGGGTTATGGGGGCCAGTGGGCCCGGGGTGGCAGACTGGCAGCAGACAAGTGTGTCGGTGTCTGTTGCTAGGAAATACCAAAGCAAGACTAGCTGGGGCTAGGTTAAGTGAGCCAGGTGTGTGTGTATATATATATATACATATATGTGTGTGTGTGTGTCTCTGAGAGTGAGTCAGCTGGAGAAGTTGGCTACTGGAGGAACCAGGATGTCCAAGCCAGCTACCGGAGAGACCATGGGGTCTGGGGTCAACTGAGAGACCCATTGGTGTGTGTCTGGCAGTGAGCGAGACAGCAAGGGAGAGCGAGGATCCAGGGCAAGCTACTGGACAGATTGCGGTGTCAAAGCCCAGTTACTGCAGGGATCTGCAGCGTGTCTGTCTGTGTGGTGGTGTGTAAATTGGGGTGGATGTCTGTCCCAGCAGCTGGAGTAGGACTGTGAGTAGGGGCTTGTGTGTGCAGGTGCTAGCAACTGGAGAGACTGAGGATCTTGGTCTTAGGAATTTATATCAGAGTAATACAAGTGCATGTTGTGTTATTCTACCTTTCACTTTTGTTAATCTTGCAATTGCTTTATTTTAATTAATTTGTAGTGTTTCACCTTTTAAGTGTCAGCTGTTCCACAGCTACTTACAGGTGAGGTTGACCAACCTATATGCGTGTTGTTTCTCGAATTAAAGCAATGTTTCTGAGATTAGGTTAAACTCTAATCCATGGCTGTCTTTCAGTAGTGCCTCTGTGGTAAAAAGCTACTTTACAGAGCAGCGGTTTGCAGTCCCACTTCCTCCTTATTCTTGTTTTATCAACAAAATGAAGATGATGATGTGACACAATTTCAGAAAGAAGTGCAAGACTTAGTAGGGGACTATGAAACAATAGGTTCTACAAGGGAAAATGAACTCAGAAGAACTAATCCTTGATTTTAGAAGTCTTCCGTGCTTGCAATGGTTGATAACCCTTTTATCATCGGATCTCTTTATTTGTAGCTGCTACTGTGTCATCAGCTTCCAATTTAAGTTGCGAGGTGTTGCTTTTTTCTTGCAAATGAAGAGACTATTATTCTGGGTTGCTTTTACCGGGATGAGCTTTTGAGAGTAGCTGTATTGATCTCTTTGTAGAAAGATGACTTCCTTCTGAATGGAGCACTCCTGTTGAGCTTGCAGTGTAAAGAGAGTAAGGAATCCAAACATAAAGCTGTAAACCTGCAGTAATGGACCATCATCATTTGAAAGAGTGCTATAGATAATAATTTGGTTTCAACAATGAGTAGTTATTGAAAGACTCATCTAGAACTAATTCAAAGGTGATCTTTTTTCTTTAAGAAGTCATTACCATCATCTTTTCATATTATTTCAAAATTACTTATCTTTTACTCTGGGATGTAATATATTAGAAAGCTAAACTTACTGAAGGTCTTCTGAATCTTATTGTGGTCTAAGCAACATATCAGATTTGGAAAGAATTCTCAGATTCTGTTTTAGGAAGGACTTAAATGAAACTTTTTTCTTTCCTCTAAAAGTAGGTGGCCTTTCAATATGAAATCTCAAACACTTTCATTTTGTTTGTACATAATGTATTAGAAGAGGCTTTTTGAAATTGGGGCATGGCTGAAAATTTCCTGACAATCTAAATAATGCTGTCTGGTATTTCATTAAACCATTTTGAATTATACAATTTTGAGAGACATTTCATGTAAGCCTGAAACAAATAGCTTTTATTTTTAAAATTGAATTTTTAATAGTCACTAATATAATATGCAGTTCTTGCCATTTGTTGGTTTTGTGTAGCTTCTGTGTATGATAGAATGTGCACATATTTTGAACATTAGAGGCTGTTCTGCTTAATTTCAGGCACATTTGGGTCCAATAAATAGCAACTGCTTGACCACAAGACTTTATCAGCACTGAATTGGCATAGTACAATACGTAATGTTCTTTCATGTTATTCAAGTCACCTTTCTTGGCCTTCTTTATCCAAACTCTTTTACAAAACCTCTACTACTACTGTTCTGAGAAGTGAAGGCAATTTGGTGGAGAATATATTTAGAAATTGGAAATTGAGGAGAACAGAATTAAGATCGCTGAGGAAATTTATAGGTTGTTGTTGAAGATACGTGCCTGTTGGGAAAGGATTAGGATGTATGTGCTGACTAGTGGCTTGATTTTTCATTTCCTGTTTTTTGGGGCTTGTACATCAAATGTGTGGTACAATTCCTGCTTTCTATGGGACTAGATGTGGGAAGGTTGTATTATGGTTACAATAATATTGTGGTTACTATTTTCTGATAGGACTGAAATAAATGTAGGGAATTAGCTCATACCATCTGACATTGATCTTGCAAATACAGAAAATGTGTGTCACAGGAAGGTCTTGGAGGTTTCTACCCATTCTCTACAAATAATGGTTAAGTTACTGAAAAATAGAAAATGCTTACTAAATTTGAATGTTTTCATTTAAGGAATTCATTTAGGAATTTTGATCTTTGTGTACATCAGTAACATTATAGCAGCATACACCATGAAAATGTATGCTGTTATTAAAATACAAGAAATGCATGTGACTAAAGAAAGGTGTTAGCTGGCCTGGTAAAGATCATTGCTGTCTATAAAATAACAAGTCAGCGCAATGTTTTTTGTAGAGGGTTGCACAGATGTAAAAAAGAACATATTTTCTTCATTCTTGCAAGAACTGAGCAATTCTGGTTTAATTGTGGGTTTTTTAGTAGCGGAGTTTCTTTTCTTATTGCCCGGTAACTACTTTGTCCCTGGGCATCTGGCTACGCCTTGTGAGGATCTGGGGAACAGGGGATGTTGGGTCAGCTACCAAAGAAATGTACAGGTGAACAGAGCTCACGCCTCAGGAGTGCTTCCAGAGGACTCAGTGTGTTTCTGAGTTGCACAGGAGTTTCAGTCTTACAAAAGATTGATGTTAATCAGGGGATAGGTCCCAGCAAATTCAATGAAATAACCTGTTTCTGAGGATTGAGTTACGTGATCTTATTTTTTCAATTCTTCAGTTCTGTGTCTAAAAATTGGATATAATAACCTTTTTCTATTTGGACTGGTGGTGCTTTAGATTTCTTCCTGCTGCTGCAAAATAAGGCCTAATCTCCAGTAAGTGGTGTAATTTCCTACTAGTGTGTGACATTAGGAGAAACTATTAGAAGAGCTATTTTTGTGAGAAGCATTTCAGGAAAAAAAAAAGTGGATATGTCTAGGAATGCTTTTCAAAGATGTAAGAGTTTCAAAGCAATTTGATTCTAAAGCAGGTTACCATAGAAAGAATTTGCCAAAACAAACAAACAAAAAAACCTTGAACAACAACAACAACAAATTTCAATCGTTTCAGCAGTATGAAAACTTAAAGTAAAATAGCCCTAAGTCTGATATTGGACAGAAACTGTCTTAAATAACTATTATTTTAGAGTCCTAATGAAAAAATGTCACCATTCCAACAAAAGGCTTTCAGAATGTTTGAACTGAATCATTTTTCATACTATTGCATTATGTGTCTTCAGAATTTGGGATGTTGAGATACTCCAAACAGTCCTATTTCAGTTTTGTCATGAGCTGAAATTATTCCCAATGAAGCTGTGACAGTCCTCTGTGGCTCTTTGTGGTGCTTTGAGGAAGTGATTGCCATACAGTACTCCAAAATATCTGTGAGACCAGGTTTGAGTTTCAGATTATGAATCTGTGTCTGTACGTAGTGCAATAGGAACCAATTAATAACTTGAAGTGGTCTGTGGGGTTTATTTTGAAATTGTGGTGAGTTAACATCAAATCTTGTGCTGGTGCCACTTAAAATCTAGTTTTAATGAACAGGCTGTAAACCTGGATGTATTAAAGTCTGTCTTTATTGAAAGCAATGCTTCCAGTGTAATTGTTATTCATTTAGATTTAAATGATTTCATTCTCACAATATGTGTTGAAGCAAATTGCCTTTTGAACTGACCATTGAGTTATAATGGAATAATGTATATATCTTAAGAAGTTGGAGGAGTTTGAGGTACAAATTGTTAGAACTACTTAATTATAGAAATTAAGGAGATTCGAAATAATTCTCTATTCAGTTGGAGAAATAATAAAAGAAGACTCAAACAGGTTTTTCCAACTTGATGAGAAAGATGATTGAGCACAGGCCAGCTTCAACAGCTTTTCTTAGGACACAGACTTTTTTCACTGTTGAGTACCATTTCATGGAATGGCTAAACAAAGAGACTCTGGGCTAAATGTAACATGGATACCTAAGAAAAAGGCGTGCTAAAACATGCAGGTACAGGAGTATGGTCATTCAGCTGACATAAGAAAATTATTAAATCTGAATTCATGTTTTTTAACTTTGCTTGGCACTGTCTCAGTAGGCAGTAAAATTGGAAGAGATGAAAGATTAAAACAATGCAGTCCTTTATTTGCTATCCTATTTAATTTTGTTTGCCACTTTCACTCTTTTAGCCCATCTAGCAGGAATCACAAGATTTAAAAGCCTGGTTTTATAGATCACAACATCAGTTTCTGTCACCAGGAGTATGATCTAGGAGATGCTGGTATAGAGTATAAAGAAAAGCTGGAATAAACACAGGGAAGTAAATTCAAATTGGGCATAAAGTGTATAATAATACCATAGAAAAAGAGCAATGATTTGAAGGAAAAGAAAATCAAAACATATAGAAATAAGCCAGAATAATGGAAAAGGGTAATGTTATTTCCTAAGTAAGGAGTTGGGAGTAGTAAGGGAAATATCATCAACATAAAGTTGCCATTCAGTGACTTGAGTCAAAGGTGTATGTGAAAGGTGCATGAAGATGTTCCTTGTGTTTATAAAATATGAATATAGGCCGTTGAGCAAACACCCAATTTATGACGCAGCATGAACTAGAAGCAATTTTTGCTATGCAAGTCTGAAGTCTTATATGCAAGTCATGGTATTGAATGTCATCAGCATATTTTGATAAGCAATGTAGAAAATAAAAGTAAACAGACAAAATGTTACAAAACCAAGATTTCTCAAAGGAAATAAAGCTGCATGATTCATCAATAAAAACTGAAGTTTATATACTACAAAAAATGTTAAAAAAGTAAGATTCACCAGTGATACTGAAAAGTTCAGTTAAATCAATATAAAAAATGATCTTTCATATTAGGAATTTGACTTATGAATTTAATGTGAATCTTTTTTACTAATTATCAAACTGAGAGTTATTCTTTATCTTAAAGGGCTTTCTAAAGAGCTTGGATACAGCAATAAACTTTTGAGATTTTCTGTTTTCTTTTGTAAAGAGAAGAACAAGTTTTGTGCCTTGTACTCCACTGTGTAGCCCCTTCTAGACCTTTGTCCCTCATTTCTTGTGAGATTCTCTGCTACAGTGCCTGCACAGTACCTGGGGCTTGCGAGCCCAGCTGTAGGGATTTGGTGGTTGTGTTTGCCTGGCAGAGGTGGTATTTTTCTGAACCTGTATCGCTTTCAAAAGGCAATCAAAATCCAACAAGTACTGAATGTTCTCAGGGTAGTGCCTGTATTTTCTCCACACTAACTTTTGAGGCCAAAATTGTTCTGGATGTTACGCTGAAGTCTCTTAGTATACAGTACCTTCTGGGACCTATGACCCATACGGAAGTCTTGTTTCATAACTATTAAGAAATGCAGCAGAAGATTAATGGACTTCTAAGAAGCTTTCTTTGGTGTTATGTCATAAAGTCCAATTTACTCATGAGACTTTATGCATGCTTATTTTATTTTTGGTGGACGTAGGGAGGAAGGAATCTCTCTAAAATGCAAACAGAAAAATCATCATAGTAGTGGTCTGTGTTATCAGTTCAGGCTGCAAGGGAATGTTGTGTTCCTCTAGGTTGGAATAAATTCAGTACTGAGGAGAGAAAAATGTTTTAATGAATTGAATATAGCCAAATATTAAATGGGACACAGTAATCTGACTGTACTGTGTAAAACTCCCAGATACATTGCTTAAAATAAGCAAACAACCCCCAAATCCTGAAATAACATTCAAGTTGGTAAATGAAGTGCTCAGAGATTGTGGTGGATTTTTATAAAATCCACTCCAAAACACACTCTCTAAAGTTGTAAACACAGAGTGTTTACATGTCCAATTAGTCCAGTCTCTAGACACAACAAAAATCAAAATGTCTTATTCATCTGCAGCTCAGCTTGAAGTCTCTTCAGCTTCTGTGAAACACTTCATGAAAAGGTCCACGCAGGAGTGGGCACATGTGCTAAGAGATGTCCCAGCCGTGAGGTTGCTCATGCACACTCACTCCTCTTGTTTTTGGGGACATTCTCGTTCCCTGGATGAAAGGCAACACAAACCAATGTCCTGGCTGCCCTGCCTGCAGGCAGCGTTTCAGCCAGCCACTCGTGGCGCATCCTTCTGATGGCAAATGATTAACCCATGCTTGAATCCCACTGGCGCTGATTTGGAGATGGGTTTCTACACAGTGAGAGTGTGCCCTGCCTACTCGGCTTTGGATCTGTCCTGTCTAAAAATTATGGGTTGGAGTAAGCTTTTTCCATGCACCATGGGATTATCCTTACTGCTGGCAGGAGCTAAAGCTGTTTCTTCTTTTTTCTCTAGAGAGGTAGAGGCAAGAATGGAACAGGAGCTTGGCAGTTTCCATAGGCACTGAAAGGAGGGAGACAGTAAGTAAGTGCTGCCTCATTGGGAATCTTTAACAAGTGAGAGAACAAGGCCACCAGTAAGGTTTTGAGGGGCTGTTCCTAGCATATGAGAATAAACGCCTGCCCTCTTGGAGTATGCTACACATGCCAGCTGTGCTGCTATGGGATCAGAGTTCACAGACGGAAAGGGTGGGTAGGACGACAGGCGTGTGCCACAGCACAAGCAGCTCGCGGTGGATGGAGCAGGGAAAGCTCAAGACAGCGGGCAACTTGAGACTGCCTGCTTCCCCAGACAGACATTTGTGGTAGGCAGTACCCGGCAAGATCAGGCACTTTTTAGGAAAGCATTCAACCGAGAAAATAGTATTTTTAAAGCTTGGCATTAACTTGTATGCTTTCTATAGAGTTACTTATTTTCGAGGAATGTATTGAATAAATGCTTTTGTCACTGCAACAAAATAGCCCTCTCCTGTCTGCTTTCAGCTGTGCTGTCTGTTAGGCAGGGGGCAGCATTTCTTCCAGATGCATCAAACCCCGTTTGTTTTCTCCTGTCTGAACTGTTTTTCCTATATTGGTGGGGTAGGCAAGTGTGCGGCCGAGTACTTTTTCGTTTCTTATGCAAATTCTTGAAGAGGCGCAAGGAGTTTATCCCAGGGCAATAAAAAGTGGTGAAGTGGCAGAATACACTGAGAGTCATTGTGATTCAGTGAAATCAAAATTTTTGGCTACAGAACAAGTTCAGTGTTGGATTCACCTTAACCAGTCCAGTGTGTAGTGTTAGATATGCTCTTAGTGTATGTACTGAGGACATTTTTTCCACGTTCTGATATTTAATTTGGCATGCAAATGTTCATATGCCCGAGGCTGAACTCCAGCATCCTGCTGATGCATCCGTGTTTATTCATTGTGATTTATAGCTTTGAACAATGTGTTTGGCCCTCCATACACTAATTCTGAAAAAGACCAAAAATATGGGCATTAAGGCAGAATTAAAATTTTCTCTTTGCTGTGCACTCCCCTCCTGTTTGCATGTTCATACGTCTAGCTGTTAGAAATCGTTCTCCTAGGGGAAGGAAATAGTTTGTGTTTATACTTACTCTAAGGTACAGGTTGCATTTTCAGAAATACGATTTTAATTCAAACTGCTTTGATTAGAACCATGTTGTGATTCTAACGTTACATTTCTGATAGCCCATGCAGCTGATAGAAATGAGAAGATTTTGCTCCAAATAGTGAGGAGGGCAAAAAAACCTTCCATCAGCTGCATATCCTATGTTTTCTGGTCTGTGATGTGGTGATATTTTTCCATTTTTCTCTCTAATACCATATTAGAGTTCAGTAGCATCAGCATTTTTAACATGGTATGTAAACATAACTAATGATGATTTAGGAGGGCATCAAAACTATGAACGTTCCTGTAGCAATTTTGGGTAAATGTTAAAGATGTTACTGAGCAGGCCTTTATAGTATACCATGTCAAATTGCCAACTTACTGCTTAATTCAAATTAATATTAAAAAATCCCTTCCATTTTAATAGGCTTTACAGTGCTTTGAAAGTCTGACTCTAGTCTGATAAAGGTGATTTGTGGCAGGACTCTAGAATAAGGCAACTCTGCAAAGTAATTACTAACTCAAGGATTTTTAACTTCTCTTCTGCTTGAAAACCTAACAATACTGTGTTTAACTTGCTTTATTTTGTTTGGCATTATCTTTTCTTCCGAATGAGTTATGAGTCGCTTTAGAACTCCAAGTAAGTGGAGCTTTGAACAGCAATTTACGATGGCGTGCCCAGGAGTCCCCCGTAAAAGTGTGGTAATGACCTTTCTTCAAATTTCCAGTGCTTTAGAGCTATAAAAAACTTCTTGGGTGGTTGAAGTCACTTGACCTTTGGCATTATTTCTCAAAACACTTCAATGGGATGCTAGAATCCTTTATTAGCCCCAGGTGTAGCAACTTAATACATACTAAGGCACCCTGGCAAGCCAGAGTAAAGAATAATGTGAAGTTTTTTTAGTTGCACTGTATTTCAGGTACTTCTTTGGAGCAGACACTCAGTAGCTTGTCTTATATACTTAAAAAATTACTTTAGAGGTTGGTTTGGGATTGTATAGTGTTGATTCATGAAAGCATATTGTTCTGTGTTTTTCCTGGCCTTTCATATTTTGGTATGGCCCTTAGAAATGGTCTGGCTAGACCATCAGTTTGACACAGTTCAGAGTAGCATGACTGGAGAAGAGTGGTCCGTGGCATATAAAAATCTATGCAGAACAGAGGAAAAAATAGAGTACAAACCAGAAAAAACTATGCTTGCATGTTAACGGCTCGCTGAAGTTTTTAAAATACTATATGTAAGGAACATTGCTTTTTTTCTCTTTTCTTACAGGTTTACTTTAATACATAAAAGGCCTGTAAAACAGTATGTATTTATTGATGTTTTATGTACGCACACAAGATCGAATTATTTCAGTTCCATGCTGAATGTATTCATAGGAGAGGATGTAAAAAGAGCCTCTTGAACTCTTCTGTGTGTCTGTGCCCTTCCAGAGTGCCGTGAATTTTATACCGTTGCTGTTGGCTACATTAAGATCTTTAATACAGAAGAGAAAATGGAGGCTGCAGTTTTACTGCCTAAGAAACCTAGTCTAGCAGCTTCTGCTGCATCCTTGAGAAGGGTACTGCCTGCTCTCCCTGGGGACAGACACAGCTTGTCAGTGGCCAAGTGTCACCCTGGCTTAAAGTCTCAAATCTGGACATATGACAGTGCTGAGTTTCAGTGTCATAGTTTAGGTAGGCACAGAGGAAGAAATTTTGGAATAGTCTTTTTCGTCCAACAGTCCCTTTGAATGTAAGTGGGCACATGTAGCAGTTAAAAAGCTACAATTAAAAAGCTACAAAACCAATTAAACAGATTAAGAATTCCTGAGTAGCAGATGTAAACCCAGAATTAGTTCCTGAGGAAAAGAAAATTGCTAATTTCAGTCAGTTACATGAGAAGAATAACAATACTGGGAGAGAGCCCCTCATGTCCCTCTGTTCCTGTGGCCTTATCCGCGAGGATGCTTTAGACTGCTACAGAAAGTTCTGTTATATACTGTAACACCAGCATAAGAGAATGAACATGAGTTACCATCCTAGTTGTAGATATGATTCATATGCTGTATATAGGCAGTGCCTGTGATGCTTTTTGCAGTTGTGCTGTGTTTGCTATCGCAGTGGGATTTTGAAAGGCAGCTTTATTGAAAGAGCAATAGCAGTACAGGCATCTGTCTACCTCCCACTGGAAATGTTTGTTACTGTTACCACACTGAACAGCGAACATCTAAGCAGGAAACGAAGTTATAGGCACACATAGTGCAAGTCACGCTACTGACAGTTATCTCACAGGGAACAAAAATCAATGAGGATTGAATGTTAGATGTGACTGAGTCAGGAAGGAAGGTCTGCTTCCACTGTACCAAACATTGAAGCGGTCATTTTATAAAACACCCTTCAAAACTGAAGAAGTTTCTCTACAAAGAGCCAAAAACATCTTTTATTAATCTATATATGGAAGTTTCTGGCTCTGGAAAAGTTGATCCGTGTAGCTGGAATTGTTCCCAAGATGTATTGGCTTGGAAATAATATTTTGTTCCCTGTCATCACTGAATAAGTGCCTTTTGTCCGTGTTACGGCAAGTGGAGTTCTGACCACCCAACTGCGTTTTGCTGAAGCGCTAAGCATGAACAAATGACTAGCAGTGCAGTAACTTTGACGTCCGAGGAGTGTAAGTATCCTCTTGGATGGAAGGCAGAAGCGTTTCGCTCTTTCCCATCACTTGGTGAAAAAGTACCATTTCTCCTGTACATTTTAAAGGAGGTGCTCTCCTAGATTTAGGGTATTGCAGACCAGGAAGGAATATAGATAAAATGTGGCTCTCTACTAAAGGTAGCATTAAAAAATACCTAACTCGTAGGCAGGGAGATGGTAGGAAATGCAAGCTGCTGAGCTTTCAGAGCCATTGTCTGGATACTGTATCCTCTCCCTCCCCACGTGTCTCTGGCGCTATGAGCTTGGCTCTAAGTCCCCAAGGGTGAAAACCTAGGCCCAGGCGATGAAGTCAGTGGAATTAAGATTTCATTCTGAATGCCTCTTTTTTTTTTTATTCTTTTTTTTTTTAGTACTCCATTTCTTTTACAAGTCAGTGCGTGGAAGGGATGGTTGGCCCCAAGTGTCACCTGTTAATTTTTTTCTTTAACTGATTGCACATGTGTAGAATTGGAAAGCTTGACTTCTTTACAGCAAAAACTACAGTGCTTTGCATTTTTGTACCTTCTTTTGTTTAACCAATAACGTTAGTTGTGCTGCACACTGATGAATAATCTTGCAATAAGTAAATCTCTTTTCAGTGGCTTTGAGCAAAGAAAATGCCAAGAAGGTACTCTAATACTACAGTGTTATGAATATTATTATCAATATATTATTAAAAAAAAAAGAATGTCACCTGGTCTTCTAGAAAGGAAATGTCTCATGGTTTTGCTCTCTCTAGTTTTGCTAATTTCAGCAATATTGTATCGGAATCTTATATGGCTTTGTACTTTATATTATACGAATAACCAGAGCTTATTGTATATTAGGAGAGACAAATCTTAAGCTATATTAGTCAAAATGTTGTCCATTTTTTGAGAGGACTCAAGTTTCCTTAACACAATGATTCAGTTCAAAATTGCACCCGTGCCACATCAAAAGGTAAAAGCAGCAGTAGAGAAGGAATCCTGGTTTTGAATTACATTCAGAAAGTAGGATACTCATTATCCATTAGTTCTTCAAAAATGCACGTGAACTTGTAGAAGTGTGTCTTGCCTTGCTGGAAGTTATGCAAGGCAATGCAATGCATTTATGGACATCACACAACCCTCTGAAGAACAGGCCACAGTTATGGTGGGTCTGTTGTGGAGAATCAGAAAAGGTCATTTTATTTTTTTTAACCTTTGATCTTAAAAGTCATTTGTGAGACTATGCAGTTTTCTTTTTTTCAGTCCTTCTCATACATAGCTTTCTTTCTAAAGAGGTCTGGTTTTTTTCTTTATATGGTGCATGTAGTTAGACTAAGAAGTCTGTATTTGGTTACATAAATATATGGCCTGACTTAAAAAACCCACATCTGTCCTGAAGCTTACTGAAACATTCCTGCTGGCTTCTTTCTCTTAGAACTTCTCATTCATGAAAAACAGAGTGATTATCAGGTATATGAAAAAGGTGATCTAAGTATCTCCCAGTTCTTTCTTTTAAAGTTTATATTCCATAAATCATCTGCTTAAGAAATAAGATAAAAAGGACATAATCACAATGATACTTTTTCGTAGGAAAGTGCTGAAAGAAAAAGGAAAGAAGCATCATGACTTAATGCCAGTGACACTAGTAACTGGTATTAATCTATCTGTATTGAAGTTTTCTGTTCAAGGGTAATTGAACCACTGAGAACAAGTCATTAGTTAACTTCAGCAGAGCCAGCATTTCAAAACTCTATAAAGAAGCTTTTGTAGACTAACTGAAATCTTTAGCAAGGTACCTTTTGAGAGAGATCGGGTTTTTACACAGCGGCTTTGCACTCATAACTGTGCGACTGAAAAGAAGTTAGGTTTTGTGTGCATATATGCCCATTTATTTACTGGTTTGAGAACATCTTTTAAATTTAGAGTGCTTTAAAAATAAGAAAATAGGAAATTGTGTTGTTCAAAAGTTTCTCTTAATATGGATTGTTGTTTTGGGAATATCTTACTTCTTCTGAGACAGCAGCACTTTCATGTTTAACAGTGGTGTGTTTCACGGTTTACAAATTAAATGATGAAATTTGGCTTCCCAGGGACAGAGGTTGATACTTGGCTTGCACATGTATTATGCTAATATGTACAGAAATCTATTATGCTAATATATTGAGAATTTCTTTTGAAATAAGAATAAAATTAACATTTGGAATAAAAATTCCTTTTCATTTCCTTCTCTCTGATTTATTTTCTCATCTGTGGGCTGAACTTGCCCCAGAGCAAGCATTATTAATAGGTGGGATGGCTTGCAAAAAAGGATAGCTGGGAATTATGCCTGTGTTTCAGGCATCTTTCCATACTAAATGGAGTTTTTGTACGTCAAGGATGTGCACCTTTTAATGACTTAACTTGTAGAAAGTTGTCTGACTTCTGTGATTATGTGAGTATGTAATTTTGGCCTCCTATGGTTAAAAACATTGCTTTTTCAGGAATTGGTTTAGTTAAAAGATGCAGACGTAACAATCTCTACCATGCACATAATATTTGTTGGACAGTTGAATATCCACTATGGTAAAATAATGCTTTTTCTGTTAAACTGATCATATATTTTGTATTTAATGTATGCGAACAGTCTAATAAGTAGCAGAAATAATTAAAGCTCCACTCTGATCCCATGGTGAGGCTGTTACTCATTATTGCTTCTTCTGAACACCACAGCTAAATACACTCTGGATGGCATAATAAAATCAGCTGCTAGTAATTTCAAGGAAAATACCGCATATCGGTTTTAAAGTGGAATACAGAAATACAGTGATACATACTAGAGCTGTACTATGAAAACTGTTGAAACTCTTGCAGGCAAGTGACTTCACATTGCAAAAGTGAATTTCTGGTCTGAGTTGTGGTAGTATATGCTAGTATTTGAATTAAAGAAGGAAGAAAAAATCTGCTATTGAAACTTGCATTCCAGTGCTAGCAACTTGAAACTATGATCAGAATAAAATGTATTTCTAAGAATGCAAACATGTATTGCAAAAGAAAGGCTCTTCGATAATCTGACTGCAGCCCGGTAGTTAAATAAAATTGCAGAACATCTTAAATAAAACAGCTTTACAGTGTTAAACAAAATGGAGTTTTGGTTTGTTATTGAAGTTTACAGACTACACAGTTTTATTATTACATAGGTAGTTTTTCTTTAATCAGTCCTTAAAATATTAATTATGTCTATATTGTATACTATTAAAAATAAGTCCTCCTCACTGACATTTTAAAATATTTTCTGAAAAAAAAAAAAAAAAGTGATTAAAAAAAAAAAAAGGGATTTGGTTGCATATGTTCCAGTGTTTTACTGTGGGATGTGGTTCTGTGTACTGTTAGTCCTGCTCTGAGTCATTAGCTGGGAGTTCTGCTAAAAATACGATGAAGATCACTTACACCTGTGGAAGTAATTCAGCTTTATCTGACTTGAAAGCCCTTTGCAGTATTAAAAACCTATTGCAAGTCTGCGATCCTAGTTCTCTATTTGCAAGCTAACACATATTGTGCCAGCTTCAGTCGGGAGCTCACTGCCTTACAAGTTGTCTGGCACTTTAAAAAGTCAGCAGAATGAGTGCTAATTATCTGACTTTGCCTAATGTGAATCTTAATCTGGTCCTGCTTCTGCAATCGTTAGATTGAGTAGCACTGAGAGACATATAAATAGTGCAGGTGATTGCAGTGTTTCTGAACAAGACTGAAGTAAATTGTGAAATATGTAAAGGCCAATGTACAAGTACAATGTACAGCCAGGATCGCAGTGAAAGTAAGCTCTTAAAATGCCGCTCTGAAACAATCAGGAAGAATGACTGAAAAGCTCTGAAAGCATGGCATAACATTAGGAGAGGCTGTTGTTTCATGGTTTACTGGATGTACAGATTGTTTTGCTGGTGGCAAGCTATTGAGTTGTGGTGGCTGAGTTAAACACACATACGTTTTCTTTACTTTCCCCATCATCACAAGCAAAGGGAGGAAAGCCTCTTCAAATAGCTGTCAGTTTATTCAATCCGTGTGTAATATATCCATAAGGAATGTTACGAAGCATCTGCTTCCTGAGAGGGAAAGTACAACCTGAACAGCCACAAACAGCCACAAATGACAGGACAAAAAAGGTTGTTCAAAGTATCAAAACACCCCAAACCCTTCTTCTGTCAGAACTAAAATCTCCTCTGGTACAAATCCATTGGCTAGAATGGAGTCACACTGGATATTAAGCTTACAAATGTGTTAACTCGAATAGAGCGTAACAGCATCCTTTTGAACAAAAACCAAAGGTGGTGTCTTCTCCCTTCCCTGCTTTGATATCTGTTGAAGCCTAGAATGAAACCCCTTGGTTTTCTTTAAGAACTGTCATTTATACCCACTTCAAATGCTGGAGCCTTAACATTTTTCTTGGAAATGGCTGCATTGGGCAATAGCTTTATTCCTTGTAACTGACAGTTTATGCAAAGTCATGAAAGCAAATTCCTGGCTGTGTTCCAGGCAGCCCCACTGCTTAGGGGTCTAACACATTCATCATTGCTTTTCCCAGTCAGCTGCAAAATTTTCTAATCTGTGTTCACTTTTAATTTTGCCATAATTTATTAGCAGTAAGTATATTAAAAACACAAAGGAGTTGAGGAGGATAGCTGATATAAAGAGTTTTCAAATTACTATTAATTTTGGCTTTACAGCTGAAGTGATTAAAAGCAATCATATTGCAACATGCCTTTCTTCTCCTCGGAATGGAGTGTCAACGTTTGTCCTTTCTGGAACCTTAGGGTACACAAATTGCGAGGAAAAAGAATGGAAAAATATGGCTGCAGATTTTACTGGCAATTTTCAAGTTTAAAAATAAACAGGGAAATAAATATTGTTTTGATGTGCTTCCAAAATGGAAGAACTCCTGTTAATTTTTTTTTTTTTTTAAACTGTAAAAAGATTCCTCATTTTTTTGGGAAGGTTTTGTTCTTCCCAAGGTTTCGGGCTGGATTAAGTCACATAAGTTGTGCTGAACTGCTGGTATCCATTGACCGTGAAAAATCATGACAGTCATTGCATTAAGCTGCATATAGGTGATCTTTTCCCCTGTACATTTTGACAAGAAATAATAGGAAAAACTAAATTTTTTGGAAGAAGCACGCTGTTCTTTTATTATGTTGCTTGCAGAAAACACAGGTTTAGTGTAGCCGTTCTGCTACAGAGTCATGTCTGTGTTTGGTACTAAAGATCATATTGAATGATTCTGATGTAGTTTCTTTGGGACTGAAAAGAATGTGTTCATGCTACTGTTTCTTCAGGCTACTGAAGAAACAAATCGCCTATTGAGCCATTTTCTCCATTTTCTCTTCTGCACTTGGCAACATGAGCTGCAGCTCTCTAGAAGGTCATTAACAGATCTTGGGGATATTTTCACAGCCGTGGCCACTCTTCCTTCCATTTTTGCGTGCCTTGGTGATGGACATGGGAGGCAGATAAAGGCTCTTTATTAACAAAGAAATGCATTGTCTTGTATTCTGTGTTTATGGATTTTAAATTATCATACATTAAAATTCAAGGGTGTTAGGTTAGCAGAAGGCATGAACGTTTGCTACCTCTGACATGCAACTCCAGGGACCGTGCCCACCATAGTGAAGAGTGTTAATTAGGGAAAGCGGGGCAATGAGGGCTTAGAACTCTCTCAGTTCTCACAGTAAATCCGTATCTGTTATTTTAGAAAGATTTCAAATCATAAAAGCTTTTTGCAAAAGGTTGTCCAGTGTCTAATAACCCTACAATACTGATGTCAGCGACTACGCAAGCAAGCTTTCTAGTTTACTTTGCACTTCCCCATATACAATGCAAACAGATAGCTAATGACTGGGTAAATACAATGGGAATGTACTTTGTGCACTGTGTGTTCTGAGCTTGAGTGTCTTGGTCTTTATTTTGTTTGCCTATTTTTATATTCGTTCACAAGCACATTTTGTAATGATGGAATATTACAGAGTTCCTAGTACAGTACAGAGGAATAGCACAAGGAATGTATTGTGCTCACTCTTTTTAAATCTGAAATCCTTGCCGATGCCAATTATTTTTGGCTTTTATTCTTTTGAACTAATATAGTATGAACAGGGGTTATGTGTTATGATTCTTTAGCACAAGAGTGTTCCTTCAAAGCAAAAAGAATCAGACAAAAATATATCTGTCAGACTTCGGCATATCCATTCTCTTCTCCTACCTTTTTAACTTATTTTTTAAATGAAAATCCATGAAAAGTTTAAATGTATGAAAGAAATGACAGTGAGAGCTGATGAACAAGTCATTTGCTGAAAACTACTACCAGTTGTAGTATTAACCCACGAGGATTTCATTCGAGTTATGTAAGGAATGCTATCTACAAAACCATGGAAGAAAGGCATTGAAAGCAAAGTCTTCAAAACCAGGCTGATCTTGGAGTTACTAACACAGCCCAGTATGCCATTTGCTGCCTTTGCTGGAAGTGCCTGCTGCTGCTCCTTGCCCAGCAGGATTTCCAGCTTCTTTTCTGCAGAGCTGCATTCCAGCCAGCTGCACCCAGCTTGCACTGGTGCACAGGGTGCTTCAAGTCCTGGGTGCAGGACTTATTGTGCATCAAGGGTGCTTGTCAGTCCATTTCTCTGGCTGCCAAAGTGCCACTGAATAGCTGCTCCACGTTCCAGCTTACCAGTCCTTTCCCCCTATTTTGTGTCACCTGCAATCTTGCTGAGAGTGTGCTCCATCCCACCATCAAGGTTGTTAGTAAAGATGTTGATGAATATTGATCCCTGAGGAACACGACTAGTAACCAGCTGCCAATTGGATTTTGTCCTGCTGATCACCACCCTTTGAGCCTGACTATTCCAGCCAGTTTTCCACCCATGCTCCCTTTTTTAACCTGTGTTTCACCAGCTTGGCTAAAGGGAGACGTGGGAGGCTGTTGATAGCCTTTCTAAAGTCCTGGTAAAACAATATCTGCTGTTCTCCCCGTGTCCATTAAGTGTGACATTGCATCTTAGAAGGCAATCAGGTTGATCAGGCAAGATTTGCCCTTGTTAAATTCACGTTGGCTGTTCCCAAACAACTTGCGATCCTTGCTGTTCTTTGACATGGCATCGAGGATGGCTTGCTCCATCTTTCTAGGAACTTGACATTAGGCTGACTGGCTTACAGTTGCAGAATCACAGTTCTGTAGCTCGTCCTTCTTGCCCTGCCTAAAAATGTGAATTAATTATGTTGCTATGCAGATCACATCCCTCCTGTGTCTTGTTCCAGCAATCATACTGGATTTGAGGAAGAAATCAGCTATCATAAATCTTTCTCTGGTGTCAGAGAGTCCCTCTAAGCAAAAAAATCAACCCTGTATCAGCCACCTGATTTAGTTTAAAGGTCAGACTGAGTTTTGTTTATGCAGTACCCAGTGGCCTGAATGGAATGGATTGGCAGAAGTGCATTGGCTACTCTGTTCTTACATAACTAATTTTCCTAATTAATTTAGAATATTATGGTGGAAAGAAAGTGATAGCATTTCTGCAAAAACCCCCTAGTGCCTAGCAGTTATTGTGTCAATATGAAAAGCTGCAGTGACCGTGTGAAACCAGAATGCTTTTGCTACATATTGTGTTAACATCTCTCACTGCCTAAACTACCTCTCATCTGGTCTGTCAAGCCCAGACATCATCAAACAGGTCAATTTGGGTTTTGTTTGAACATTCTCCTGACATACTTATCTTTAAGTTTCAAGCAGTGACACACTGAGATACTTGGAAAAGATAAGCTAAATGAATATTTTATTGTTTTTGAGAGAAGGAAGGTGTTTATTTTGGAAGTCCGGTAGGCTTTGTATCCTGAAGGGATGCATGGTCTTCAGCATCAGATTTCTCTGAAGGTTTTTTGCATTGCGTTCCTTTGCAACAGCTGGAATTGGCCTCAGAAAGTGGACAAATGGAACAGTTCTCTGAAGAAAGTTTGGAAATTTTTCTCTCCTAGATTCCTGTTTTGTATATTGCTGGTTAATTCAGATAAAACTGAACTTTAGTTTGGAAGCATATGATGTGTTTGTGTGGGAATAATTAGCATCGAAAGCAGAGTGTTGCAGCCTGAGTGTTCTTCTGTTATCTGGAATTACTTGTATATATTTCTCCTGATCAGTTCCTTGATGTTGGATGAGACTTGGCTGCTGTTGACAAACAGCTTTCACTTTGTCTCTTGCCTTTAGGTGTCAAATAGTTTCTGCTGAGTTTTAGTGTTTGAATCCATCTTATATTCGGGATTACCAGGAGCTCTCTGGGTGAAACATAATTGCTTGTTCTTTATGGGGCAATGGACTAGATGTTCTGAAGAACCCTTCAATCTCGACACAATCAAGTTAAATGCCAATGTTACATAATTAAAAAATTTGCTTTTATTTTGTTTCCCTACTCTTTGTTTTTAATGTACCTTTCTTATTTTCATTTTTGCCTGTTCTAAAATTCAGCCCTATTCACTTATTTTAGCAGCTCTTTCAAATGTTCTTGGAAGGGAAGCAATCATATGGTCTCATTTACAAGAAAATATTTTAGAATGATCTAAGGAAAACTTATAATGGTAAACTGATTTGTTTTTAACTCAGGCCATAAAAAAATAATTAGAGAAGCGTTTTGAAGTTGCAAGTAAACCTGTTATTGTCTTAAGATGAATTGCAGAGTAAGCAACTACACTCCGTAAAGGATTCTGCAGAACGCAGCACAAAATGTTTCTGGAAGTCACTGAGGTGTTGTGACTTAGAATGTATGATGTGTGCCCTAAACCTTGGCAGTATTGGCGAGCAACTAATTGGTCTTGCTGAGACTGCTGCTTTAGGTGGGTGCTCATCAACAATTATTGTGTCCTTGTATTGAATTACTGTATAACTGAGCTCCACTGCTCAAGTAATTTACCTCCACTCGGCATCAATGTAATCAATAAAAATGTCAACAATTGAAAATAAGTTCTCTAAACTCTCAGCTGTTGTACAAAGCTTGCTAGCTTCACTTACAAACGATAACACCCTGTGATCTTTATAGTTCAGCTCAGAGATGTGTTGATGTGATTGGTGTATTTGCTCATTTTGCATTACTTAAAAAATTGAAATACAAATGTTTAAAACATTCAAAGCAAATGTTGACTTGATTACATTTGTGACTATTTTATATTGATACGCTACATATATCTATGCTTGAATGTGAATGTTCACCAAAGGCAAATGTACTGCTTCTGTAATTGAATATTAGCTGATAGTTTAAAGTTGTATTGTGGATAGTCAGTTTCTTAATACAAACTGCTTTGTCAGAGTTTTAAAGGATTAAAGTCAGATTTGTCTCATCTAATTTTTTTTATAGCAGATGAAACAGACTTTTATGGAGAATAGCTGACCCTTTTCTAAAATAGATTGACATATGCAGAGGATGTATGATCTCTGCTGTGTCTTATATTTCCTATCTAAAGAACTTTGATGCTAGGTTAGTTAAGATGCCTGGCTTAAGCTGAAGTTAGGGAGAAGTTCCACCTTTAGGGGGTAGAAATTACAGACAGCTGAGGTGAACAAACAGCACAGAACAAGCCACATCATTCACAAAAGGCGATTTATGAATTCTGTGTCTGGTAAGAATTACATGCTGAAAATCTCTAATTTTGAGTAAGAAGTGCTAATGTCATCTATTCAGACAATTCATAAACATTTAAAAGACAGCACATTGTTGTCAGAAGTATTTTGCTCAGTTTTATTGTTGAAAGGAGACATGGTAATAGTAAATTGCTTGTAATTATCACGTGGAGACACTCAGGTTTGTCAATTTAGAGTCAAACAATTTATCTCCAGAGTAGACGTTTGTTGCCAAATAAAGGAGGACTATTGGCTATTTGAAAGGACAGTTGTATACTTAGGATGCTCTCAATATTTTTAATAAGGTAAAGAATGCATTTAGAACTGGGATTAACATGCTTATCTCTGGAGGCCAGGTGTGGAGGAGATTAGCTTTAAAATGTAAAGGCAATTAAGAATTTTGCACTGAGGGCAATATCTAATAGTAGTATGACATTAGTATGACATGAGCTGTAACGTGAGGAAACTATTAATAAAAAGCAAATGAAGCAGAAGCAGCAGCTACCCTTTAAATATTTATATATTTGAGTATATCTAGGTACCTCTAGATTGCTATGAAATAAGGACTCACAGTTGTAAATCTCAGTGAGGGAAAATGCTCTCACATATGATTAGTGTGTGAATAGGTATTTGTGGGACCAAAACCCAATCAAAATTACTATTTAATCTACCATAGCATCTTCAACAAAGTTACGTCTTGCATGACCTGGCAAGATATAGTTTCCTAAGTATCCTTAGTTTTATATGCTTACAGCTCACTGGCTTGTAGGAGCCACCTTGCAATGGTGTCTGTGAAAAGGAGGAGTTAAAGGCTAAAGATAAACTCCTTTTGTGGAGACGACTGCAAAACCAGCCCCTTACCCTATAATAGCAAATATTCAGTGGGAAGTTTGTAAGCAAAATCAAACTAAATTTTCAAATCCCAACCTTAAATTATTCTCACAGAAGGGATAGCATACCCTTTCAAACATTACTTGCTTGCTGAATGACAGTTTTGAAATCATTCATGAAGAATAAGCAGCAGTGTTTTACACAATGCAGCTGAGAAATGTGGGGATTAAAAATTTTTGAAAATGAATTAAATAATAATTCTCTCAGAAATTATAATACAAGAAGTTGAAATAGGTCTGTCAAAAATCTGACAGGTTTAGTGTAATGCTATGGACAAAATGACACTTTATCAAATGAAAGTAAGCAGCTACTGCTTGAAATCTGTAAATATTAGTAAGAAATGCATTAACAACATGAGCTTCATCAGTCTGCCACATTTGCTGGATGCCTGAGTTTTCAGATATCCTGAAACAGTGACTTAGAAATCTGAATTTCTGTGCAAAGCAATTACTCTAATTCTCTCAGTAATATTACTGGAAAGAAATAGTATTGGAGTTGAGAATGGAGTCCAAAAGGAGAATTGAGTTCAGGGCAACTCAGGAGTGTTTGCAAAGTTCAGAATTCAAACGGAGGGAAGGAGGGGACACACAATCAAGATTATAGTCTTGAAAAGGACAGGTGACATTAATTCTGGAGGACAAGCATATGAAGCACAACAAAAGAAGTGTGATTAAAGCTGTGATATAACACTGGCTCTGCCCTTGACTTACTAGCTTTGGTAATTGTGTAGGCTGAGAGGATTACGTACATAAAAATATTCACCGATTGTATTTAATGGAGGAGGACTATATCAGGAAAATATATTCTATTGTTGAGAGGTATTCTTCCATGTCAGTCAGGCTTTTTCACAAATATTTTGTTATGGAGAGTTGTTTCATGTGCTTATAATTGTTTAATTATGTTGGCACTTTTCTGAACTTTCAAATTTTTTTTTTCTTCATTGAGAAACACAATTTCTGGAGAATAAGGTTAAGAATAAAACATACTTGATTAAAACTGGAAAGGCTGTTCTTAATTTTTTTCTCAGGTTCATAAGGTCCAAATTGCTACGTGTGTGCTAGATTTTACAAGTGATCAGTATTCAGTGGACTTAAGAATGATCTTTTGTATCTGAATTTTTGAAAATCAAGATATGTGCAATAATTTGCTCTGCAAATGCTGTTGGTGCTTTGATTTGGTCATGTACTGTAGCCTCTAACTACTCAGTTTGCTGGAAAAACTGATGCAGACTTAGCAAAGCAAAACGTTCGAGCCGGTTGGAACCGCTGACAGTTTCGATTTCGTAGCTGGGAAATGGTGAGCGACCCATTACTCATGCTTCTCCTGTGAGTCTTCACCCTTTAATATTAAGGAGAGGAAATTTCTTCTCAGCTCAGGAGTGCTAAATATTTATAGCAAGAGAGTTGAAAACTGGGATTTTTCAGCTGCAAAACGTGGGTCTTTATATTTTAAACTGAGCGAGGCCAGAGCCATTAATCCAAGATAGACTCACTTATTTCATCTAGGCACTGAGCGATGCCATAAAAAGGTGAAGTGCTGGAGCTGGCGTCTGACACTAGAGAAGTGGGAAAAGATTTGATCTTCGATATAAACCAAATTAGTTCAAGACACTGCCGTGCAGATAAGCATGCTGATAGTCAAGTGTGTTACAGTGGTATAAACTGTTAAACATTTCAATACCACAAAAGTATTTTTATACTTTCCTTTTACACTGTACTGCTTTTTGGCATCTGGGAGTTTTTAGTACTGGTTCTTTGCAGTTCTTTGGCTGGACAGTTTTTAGCTATTCCTCAGTGGCTCTCTTGATTTAAGATATGCTCTATGGTGACATCTACCAACATGTATTGATTTATTGCACTGTATGAAAAATAAAGATATCACTTGACTATGTAAGCAACTGTCAGGATGACCAGGTCTCATGGTAGTTGTGTACACTCTGTATGTAGTTCTGTATGTTGTTTATGGCTTGAATAACTTAAATTTGGTGTTGATTTTTTTTTTTTATAAAAATGGGACTTAATTTTTGATTTAATTATTGCTTGACTGGACAATTGCCTGGGCCAGATTAACTGAAGAGGCTGGGAAGTTTTGCTGCCATAAACTCCCTCTGCAGTCGCAAAGCAGAAGTCTCGGCCGCGCAGAGCTCCCGGGGACTGACTTGCCCCTGGGGCGGGCTGTCTTCTCCCTCAAATTGTGAGGAGGTTTCGGACAACTAGCTTAAACCAGATGCTGGCTCTAAAATAGCCAACTGAGGTTAGAAACTGCCCACTCTAATGGACCAATTTCAGACATTTTGTTGACGAAACAGTTTTAAATTAAATATTTCACTGTCCAAAATGCATTTTGAAATTCCTTCAGGTAATACTCAGCTGCGGTTGCTGCTGTTTCCCTCTGGGTAACACAGTAACACAAATGTATTCAGTGGCTTCTGAGTAACAAAAACTGCTTTTAGGTGTCTTAAACCTGCCAAACTGGGGGTGCAGTCCTTGTTTTGCAACTTCAGGGACTGAATTGTGCCACTGAAGGTTGGGGGGCGGTTGCTGTGCCACCCCTGCCTGCTCAGTGGAGAGCAGGGGTCTGTCCCCTCAGGGAGGTGGGAGATGGCCCCTCAGCTGGGGGGGGCTCCACACTGGGGGGCTTTGCCAATCACCGCGGTGGTGCATTTTGTTCTTGAAATGTGTCCTGAGCGAGGTGGAAGTTTTGGGTCGGGAAGTCGCTTGCTTAGAGAATTTGTAGAAGGTGTTTGCCACTTGAATTCAGAAATAAACCTGGGAGAGGGCACACAAAATTGGTTTTATTGAAGCAAACTTGTGGCGAATGGAACACGCTGCCATCGCTTTTCTCAGGGGCTTACTTCCAGGCCAGCGGTTGAAGCAGATTTGTTGCTATATTCGAATCCATTGAATTACGATAAGTATAAAGCAAAACCAGTTCTCTTAGCTTTTACAGTTTTTGACCAGATATCACAGAAATATGAATATTTGACAGTGAGGATGCCTATCTTCCTATATGGCCAGAACACCCATGGAGTTGAATTGGAGTCCTGACCAAGGACAGAAAAAACAAACTGGAGAGTTGTTTTACAAATGAAACGTTTCTTGCTTTAAATCCACAGTTTAGTGGGCTGTAACATGTCTGATCAGTAAAATAAATAAAAATAAGACACTTTAGTGCATTAACATGCTTTGTACTGTTTCTTTCACAAAAAAATTCAGACCTAATCCTTTGTGTTGTTTATGGCTGTCATCTCTCACGGAGGTGTGAGAGTTTTAAGTAAACATGGAAAGCATTTCACAGCTCGCAGGACTGGAGTTGTTAATCTCTATGCAACATTAACTTTTTTTTGACAATTTTGAGGCAGTCCTTTTGTTCACATAGTAGAAAGAATTTAGAATGGTAATTAGTGACAGTAAGAATGAAAGAATTTAGGGTGACTTTCTATGTAAATATTAGTAACAATTATGAAATATATTCCAGAGAAAATGTATGTTTTTGTTATTACCTCAGACAGTATATTTCTGTGCATATCTTGACACTAAAAGATAATAAATTACTTCTAATTCTCTTTATGTGTACAACAAGCATATTTGCAAAATATCACTCTTTCAAATAAGTATTTTTAAAGCTTTATTTTCTATAAACACAGCATAAGATTATTGCAATTTGAGTTAATGGCTTCCATGTGCTCTGGTTTGTAGTAGCCCTACAGCTTTGAAATCTGAAAGCCATTCTCATGCCTATTTCATAGCATGAGATTTTACGGTAGATTATGGAACATAAATAGAGAACTTAAATACAGGACTGTAATTTTAAATATATTCTTTCTATACTAAATTGATCTGTTTATCATTTATCACTTTTTAACAGATTATGAAATTTAATTCTGAAGATCAGAAAATTGTTGAACATATTAGTATTAGCTGTTCAGAAAAAACCATAATTTTTTATTTTAAAAAAACACTGATCAGTACATTGTAAATCTGAAATCCAGGTTTTCCATATGGAAGAATTATGATATTAATTATGGTATTGTATCTGGAACTCTGTATGTTTAATTTTTTTATTTTTTAATTAAAAAAATTTTTTTTTTACAACTAAAGTAAAAATTTTCCTTTCTACAACTGTTCACACGTTTTACAGTCAAGAACAGTTTTGAATAATACAATGGAAACTTCATGGTGCTACGTTTGTACTTTTGCCAAATAATGTAATTAATTCAGTGCAAAAAATACATTAGGGTATAATATTATAATTATAAAAATACACAAACTGTAAAATGAAGTGCAGTTGTCTTATATTGAAACAATTTACTGAATGTGATTCATCTGTCAGCTGAAGTTGAAGCACAAGTCTAGTTCCATGTGCTTTATAATCTGATCTCAGTGTATAAAATCTTTGGAGCATATAAACGTATGTGTAAATTAATTGTTTTAACATCCAATTTTTATAATATAATTGCCTTGAATCATGAAACCTCAGACCTAAGATGTTCCATCAGGGAGGCAGAAATACTGGTAACAGTGAAATCCAAAAAGCATACAAGAAACAGCTTTTGGGTTCATGAGTCCAAAGACAACTCACGTGGTGTTCCTGCAAAAACTTGAGGGGAAAAAAAAACCAGCAGAAAAACCCAGTCCTTAAATCCCGCATTATAATGTGAAAGCTCCATGCTTTTGTTGGACAGCTGAGACGGATGAATCCTAAAGTATTTTAAGATTGGCTGCTGCTCTGAATACAGTCAAACTTTATACTGTTCAGCATTGTCACAGAAAAGAAGTTATCTGCAAGCCCAAGTTTCGGTAATTAAATCCTGGAAGGCCCCTTGGGTGGCTAGCATTGACTGGTGTTATTCAAGAGAAACAAGCATCGCATTTCAAATATGAAATACTCGAGTAGAAATATAATGTATCTGTCTCTTTGCTTAACATAGTTTCAATATTTTTCTTTAAGACGAACTGTAAAAGGTGTGCAGACTCTTATATTCGAATGTGTCTGTAAGTCATGGCTAGATCCGAGGCAATAACAGTAGGGAAAGAAGACAGACAAAAATCACCGAGGACCTGGAGGAGGGATGACCATCCAATTCCACTGTTTTGGGGCTGCTAGTATTTCGTCCTTGCAACCCTATTATTTCAATCAGGCAGGAAGCTAATTACATGCAACGCTTTCATCCTTTAGCAAAAAAAGATAAAATGCCTCTATTTTAGGACTGGCTGTGGATTTTTTGACAAAATATTGTTCTGTCAGAAAATGCCAGTGTCAAATCTTTTTGCAGTTTTACCAGGCGGTTTGTCAGGGAGTAGTTCTGTCTGTCTAGGTGGAAATTCTGACAAACTTGATGTTCTTGATTGAAAGTTTGAGTTTCTTCACTGGGCTGTTTCTCTGTTTTACGTTTGCAGCCATTGGATAAAATGTGTGTATGAGGAGGAACAGGAATTCAGGAGCTGCCATCCCTGAGGTGAGCACCCTGGCCACGGGGCAGAAGTGTCACACTTGTGCTCCCTTCTTTGCTGTTTGGTGGCACTGTGTCTTTTGGGGTGCCACAAGGAGAATGCTTCTCTTTCCAGTTTTACCCCGCTCTGTAGCTAGTTATTAGGGCGGCTCTGTATTCACAGAAGTACTTAAAAAATTAGTCTTTCTTTAGTGAAGAGGGTGTCTTTCTTGTTTGTTTATTTTTTATTTGTTTGTTGCAGAATAGCTGCAGCTACCCTACCTGGGGATTAGATTCCAAACGTCAGATTCTCACTGGCCTGGCCACCACCAAGCAACCTCGAACAAAGGTGTCTGCGAGCTACTTTCTGGTGTTAATGCAGCGCCATGCACTGGCCTTACCCAGAGCACACCTCTCTATCAGATTTGGGCTGCCGAGCATTTAGGTTGTGGGTTCTGAGCAGGATCAGGTGTGGGACAGGGAGAGCGCTGCTAAAACAGGAATGGTTCTTTGACTACAGAGAAGCAGAGCTTTCAGTCACTGCACAACCAGTAACGCAGGCAACATGCAGGCATCTCGGACATGCTGGGTGATCTGGAGATGGGGAATCTGTGTAATGTTTCCCTAAGGTCCCTGACCTTTTTGAACGTGGGTTTCCAGAATTCAGGACCTTTGGTTTTACTCTTAGTCTGGGTTGTTCTTCTGTTTGTACCTGAGGCTTGCATTTCTGGATCAGAAATTAATAGGTTTGTCACCTTACAGATCGAAGAAAGTGTCTTTGGAGCACTCTGATGGTAAAACTGAGCATAGCTTAAATGGGTGTTTAATTTTACATTATCTACCACTATAATGCTGCTTTTAAACTCACTGTGGAAGTATGAGGATGAGGTTAACTTTCAGGAGGTCCCTCACTCATGCTGTTTCTCTGACTCATTGTGCTTCCACTGCAGGGAAGGAAGGAAAAATCCGTAAGAGGGTGGCCAGAGTAAACAACCACCCGCAGTGGATCTGGGTACTGGGGCTTGTGTAAGAACGAAGGAGATTTGAGCTTTTGCCCTACTCAGATGTCTCACACATCACTTGCTTCTCTCCCCGCAGTGCTGCATTCACTTGCTCTCAATTCCCCTCCCCAGCAGGGAGGTCTCTGCTGGCCCGGCACCCTCAGGCCAAAAGTCAGGTTGGCTTCTGTTGTCCCACCACTCGCAGTTGCTGGACTTCAGTGCCAGCGGCCACAGTCCCTGGGCATGCCTGCCATTTATGTCTGTCATACCTTAGAGTTATGACCATTTCTAACTTTATGTATAAAACTTGGTGGTACTATATTTAAGTCTTTTTGTAGGCTAAGAAAACCATGAGTTGTGTTTTTTTTATTGTAATGAGAGAAGTATCCCTTGTACAGCAGAACAGAATTGTCGTCTCCAAAACTATACTGATCATGAGTTTTTCCCTGCAACAGATTGACAAACAAAACATTCAGTAATATAAGTTACCAAGTCTGTACGTTACTACCAATGGGAAGTTAAAAGTAAAGAAAAATCTTTGCAAAGGATATGTTGCAGAAGGATACTCCTTTCACTAGCATAGTGATGCAAGACTTCACTGTCATCTTAGCAAGAATCCTAAAAAATGTGCCTAGATTATGTCCTGTTGTTGTGGTTCAACTCCAGCTGGCAACTAAGCACCACCCAGCCACTTGCTCACTCCCCGCCAAGTGGGATGGGGAAGAGAATTGGAAGAGTCTCCCCGCCAAGTGGGATGGGGAAGAGAATTGGAAGAGTAAAAGTGAGATAAAGACAGTTTAATAGGTAAAGCAAAAGCCACGCATGCAAGGAAAGCAAAACAAGGAATTAATTCACTGCTTCCCATCAGCAGGCAGGTGTTCAGCCATCTTCAGGAAAGCAGGGCTCCATCACGCGTACGTGTGATACCTCATGCATGTAGCAGCTGTTACATCCTGTTATGACCTAATTTCTTCCTCTGTTCTGCTGTGATCGGATGGGTGAACCTTACATTTATGAATGCTATTTGGCTGAGAATAAGAAATATTGAATATAAAAAGCTAACATTGAATATTCTTGTGTATACTGTAGCTGTCAAGATCAAGTCTGCAGTATACACATATGTCTGAGTCAACTGCAATATATATTGATGTTGATGGAATTCATGTGATTATATGCTAATAAATATGTTGATGCGGTTATGCTGTATTCAGTCTCAAAGGGCAGAACTGAAAGGAGAGAAAATGTCTCTGAATATAGCAGTTGTAACACCATATATTGCTATGCGCTGAGTCAGCAAATTGTTACCATTTATTCAGAATGCTTCAGATAAGCAATTTGTCTTCAGAATGTATTGAGAATGCTTCAGATGAGCAAGGAACCTGGTAAGTAATACAGAAGAAACTATCCAATGTTACTCAAAACTGAAATTACATCATCAATGTTGCATTTCCAGGACCATTTTAACAACTTCCCTTCAGAGGAATCCTCCTTGGTTAAACCAAAATTGAGAAATCTAATTTCCTTTGAGCCAAAATCCTCTAATCTTTATGTATTTAATTGCTGTCTAATTCAGAATACTAAGAAAAGGATTTCTCATATAAATAAGTGTGACAGGATTAAGTGACTAAATGTGGATGTTATCATCTTTGCAAAAGTTATAAAGAATCTCCTACAATTCTTTATGAGTTAGAAGTTCTCTGATTTAGCTTTGAGTAGGAAGATCTGAACTTCTCCCATTTTTGTATGGAGTTTTGAGCTACTAAAGGGAAACATCTGTTTCTAAATACTACATGTAACATTACCTACAGGTTTAGAAGTGCACAGTGTTACGTGTGTGGATTGGTGTATTCTGTTAAATGTCTTTCCTTATCAGTTCTTATATTTGCATACATTCATTACTTGTATAAGGTTAAGAAAGATTGCCTGATTGGATTCTATTCTTAGGAAATGGTAATTTCCATTAGCAGCCTCATTTGAAAAGCCAATGGGTTAACCTAAAACATGCTGAAATTAGTTTATAGGAACAACTTCAGAAGATATCAAGTCACCTAATGAATGGCATTTTGTTGTCTTCTATAATTCGTTTGATTACCTGCAAACTTCAATCACCTTTAAAGCTGAATATTACACCAACTTTGAATTCCAGCAGGTAGTCAAGAAACTTAAAAGATCTGAAGACCTTTCACTATCTGTGTACTGACAACATACAAAAATGTTGTCCTGTATTTTATGTCCATAAAGATTTGATCACCTTTGGCAGTTGATAAGGACTGAAAAAGAGAAGGAAATATAGGTGGATTTTAAAAGTGACATTGTCTCTTTTACTGTTATTGATGGACACTCTCACTAGGTACTATAGATTTTGTATTGGTCCAGTTTGGTACTAAATGGCTTCCACAAAAATTCCATTTAACTGTGAACATTTGTCTCATCTCTGCAACTATCTGTGTAAAGACAGCAACTGCAGTGAAATGGCATGGGTTTGAATTTTTCTTCATAATTACTCAGGTAGGATTAATGAAAAAACTACATCTGTAATCCATTCATTCCAGGCCTCCTTCCTAGTCAATAAGAGGGAACGTCTTCAAAGGGTGGCACATTTCATTTTAGAGTAAATCTCCCTATGGAAAGATTTGAAACTTTTTAACAGCAACTGAGAATTAAAGATCCTGTTGAAAGTCTCCTAAAATAACTATCTCCCTCATGAGAACATAAATAGCATTGGGCATCCAGCCTCTAATTTGTCAATGCAGATATATGGTAATTGAGAATATCCACCTTAAAGCTGCTCAGCTGCTTTGCAGCGTTAGCAGTCTGTCTGCAAGGTAGATTGCAATTGTCTTGTAAACTGTATTCTAAACCACCATAGGTTTTATGTATTTTTAAGCAATAATATTAAAGTTTTGATTTGCTTTTGGTTTTAATATGAAATATTTTGGGTTTTTTTAGTTAAGTCTCTTCACCCCCAGAAGTATTTACTTTTTAATTTTAAACAGCTTATAGCCTTTTTTTCCTCCTGTTGTTCAGATTTATTAGTTGTCCTTTACCATAGTAATATTCTGCAGTTTACTTATTTAAAACCCCTCACACCCTCTGAAGTGACCCATCCCAAAGGAAAATCCCAGTGTAAAGGAAAAAAACCTTTGTCTTAATAGTTTAGTTTCTGTTCTTAAAGAAACTGACAAACTTAACATGACATGTAACAAGAAAGAGAAGACTATCTAAACACTGGTTAATTAGATCTGAGAAATTCAGATACATATTTCATATTCCCCATTTGGGGGGAAATAAAGCAGAAGGAAAGAAATCTTGAAAACAGCTGTTTCAAGATGCAAATGGTAGTCATTTAGGAAAGTTACATCAAATAAGGAAGAAATCCTTCAAAAGATGTTTCACTATTGGAAACCATTGTATGCAATAAGAAAACTGCAAAGCAGCAACTTGAGTTTCAGCATGCTTTGGTCACTGTGCTACAGTAAACCTCAGCCCGTGCTTTGTT
>WAAD01029547.1:1556-74864 GCA_013389945.1 Fregata magnificens | reverse complement strand
GGCTGAAGTTGTTTATTAACCACTAAAAGCTAAGCTTTTCTTTCTCTATATAATTTGTGGTGACCACTAAAATAAGTAAAAATATCTTGAAAAATTATATATTGTTCAGAGAAACCTGCTTAAACCTCTATTTTTGTAGAGCATTCAAAATAATATTGATTTTTTAGATGGATAGGAAACTATGCAGCCAACAAACCCCATAATTTCTGGAGTATCCCTGAATTCACAGCAGATGCAAACCATGAAAATAATGTGTTACATGTGAGCTTTATTTCTGTGGCTTTTTTTTTTTTTTTTTAACCAACCACAAAGGAAAACATTGAGAGCATGTTTCTTGTCTTGATCAAGACAAAGTACAATGTCAAACACTTAAAGTTGGATCTTCAGTGATATAAACCCATGCCTGCAGTGTCTGCAGGATTCTTTCTTATAGTTGTAATAGAATTGGTTGACTGTATTTGTACCAGCTGACACATGAAAAATCCAGAACTAATGTAGTCACCAAATACAGGGAGAAAAGCCCCATAAACAACTTCTGTACCAGCTAGGTTTTTCTCAACACCGGTTTTCTATCTTCATAGCTCTGAATTCCCTCCTAAAAGCAAAAAGTACTCATTTTCTTCAGTTATTGTATCCTGAAAAAAATTTTTGTCAGGCTGCTGTTTTCTGAAACTTAATTTGTTACTGAATTTGCTGGGCTTTATATAGCAAGTGTATGTTGTGCCGGATTAACCTGACAGATTAGAACCTGATGTTACAAAATCTTGATAGTACAAGAACTGCAAGGTATACGGTGAGGAGATTGTAGTATGTTGGGCTCTCAAAAATGTTACAAAGTTGTAATAGACTACTAGTAGCGTTTCTTAAGTCTTGGTTAGATCTTAACACTCTCTTTAGTTTCTTAGTTACAAAAAATAGAATTTGTGAGTCATAAAGTCTGTCTATTGTTAATATAGAAAATATCAGAATCCTATAATGAACCTGTTGATGTTGAGGTCTCAGAAGCAGAAACAGAGTACAGTCTAATCAGGTATAGTACATGGTTACATAGCTAGGAACTAATAACTTTTCTTTTTACAGACGCTTATAGCTTATTAGTTGGGCAAAAGAGGAAGAGCTAGTGTATCAGTACCTTCTGCTCAGTTGTGTACCACCAACATCACGCAGTTGGATAAAAAGCCAAGTGCATTTGGAGGGGCCCTTACAGTAGAAATAGTAAGTACTTATTTTATTGTAGAAGATAGCGGTAGGTTCTCAAGTGGAGTATTGTATATAAGTGTGGTCAACTAGTTTTAAGGAAAAAAGCATTGAAACCAGATGATGTGAGTGAGGAGCTGCTAGGGTAATCAGAAGCTGTGGAGAGCCTGCTGTATGAAAATAGCTTAACAGTGCCTGCCTTCTTCCCACTATCGAAATGAAGGCTACCGAGTGTAAGTCCTGTTTGTAAATTTACTGGAGAAATGAGCAAAGGTAACCAGCAGAAAAACACCTATTTTACTAAAGTAGTGCTAGGGAAAAATAATATATGAATGAATTTGAAATGAATGGCTTGAAATTAGAAAAAGGGTTTTAAGATCACCCGTCATACAGAAGAAGCGGGGATAAAAAAACCCCAGTAACTGCAGTATCACCACAGTACAGTACAATACAGTCAAATATGATCAATTTGTGGTAGAAACTGTGGCCTCCTGTGATGGCAGAGACTGGACTTCGATTCTGAGACCTCGTCAAGTCTTGTGTCCTTACACTTTCTCAGAAGTTAGGGAAAGAAAAACTTTAGTTGGGCGTGGCCTGGTGGTCTCATTTATTGAGACGAAATCAGATGCATGGGCTGGTAGGTGCAGGAATTTCTCTGACAGGATAACCAGTTTAAAAATGTGTTTTGGTTTTGTGGTTGCACAGCTGGAAGAGCACAACAGTGTCAGTGCACCTAATGCCTGATTTCTGCCATCCATAGTGACTTTATGTGACGGGAAATCTGATGTGAACAATGGTGGGTTTGGCCACCAGCAAAGGAAACGGACCTAAATAAAAGCTCAGACTTCCACAGAATTCTGCTTTTTGGTTTCTCACTTTACGCTTCCTCTTGTATATCATATATCGCAGTCTCTGTGACTGCAAGTGGCTAGAGTTTATGCTACTGTATAATTACAGTATTGGATATAGGGCTAAACAAGAAGCCCAATGTGCTTCAAAAAATATGTTAAATATTGAAAAAATCAGTTAACATAGAGGCCTTTAATTCTCAAACAATCCTGCTTTAATATATTTTACTTTTTTACTCTGTTTCTTCATTAAGAAATTCGCTATACAATTGATAGCATTGTTGGTGGAAGAGATAGATTAGGTTACATAAAAGATTTATAGTTTTGGCTGTAAAGCAGAAAGTTCATTAGTGAAGTGAAAATTAAATTTCATAATTGATTTAGTGGAAAAGTAAGGTTCACATAATTTTAAGTATGAAATTTATTTAAACAGCCAGTTCTAAAACATAGACCAAGTTAAATACTTGGGCTTAATCCTATGAAAACTTCAGCGAGACTCCTAGAATATATAGTTAACCTCTACCATTTTGTTTCTCTATTGTATAAAAATAATTAATTCTGTTATCTGTATTTCTGTTCTTAAATGTTGCTGGATATTTCACAGGCCCCGTGCATTTGTTTTTATACACACAGTTCGTTAGCACTTCAAAATCAGGTCAATAATTTTGAACTGTTAATTCCGGGATAAAGGTAAACTAAAATTTCAGAGCCTCTGAAATATGTTATTCCTGGTCTTCATTTTTAGACCAGTTTTTAAATTAAGACATGTGATGCTAACTGTTTTAATAGTTTTATTAAACATTTCAAAATGAAAGTGTTTAATTTGCAGCACATTTCTTGGTCTTTTGTAACAGAGTTGCATTAACTTTTTATAGCTGGAAAAATTAATAAAGTATTAATTTTTTATTTTCTTAGGGGTTTTCATTTATTTTTGGGGTTGGGGTTTTTTTTGTTTGTTTGTTTGTTTTTGATTTGTTTTTTTGGCTGGACCGAGGAGAGTAATACCAATTTTTCTTTACAGTGGAATAGCAATGTAGTCTGTTTATGTGAAGAGTAATTTAGGAAATGTAGTGAAACATGATCAAAAGTATTAAAAAAATCTCTCTCTAGGAAAGAAGAAAACCTAATTATTGTAAGAAAGTTGGGCATAACTTGGTATACAAATTTGAAGTTTGTATGATAAAGTAATTTTTTCATGCTTTTTAAGTCAGCCTGCACCCAAAAGCTGGGTCTCCAGTATGGTTCATTCAGTGTTTCTGAGTATTTTTCTGCATAAACCTTTAGACTTTCTGTAAAACCTCATTGAATTTCTCTCCATTCAATTGTTTACACTTTTTCTGTAGAATAAAAATTACCTCTCTGTACTTACCAGTAAGCTTTCCTAACAATTACTTTTGCCATTATATGAGAGGATATTTAATATATGAGTGGAGGCTTTGTACTATAATACTCTAACTGCGGGTTTGAATCATCAAGCAGCTTCCTATAAATTAAACACATAAGTAAAATGGCAGCTTGGTTTAAAGAATATGCTATAAAATTCCTTATACATCTGTTTCAAGTAATCTAATATTTCCCCCCTGCTCCGAGTCCATTTTACAAAGACTTTTAAAAAACACTGGGGAAAAATACTAGGTAAGCCCCAACCTTTTCACGAGTGGACAAGATATTTCCTTTGTACTTGCCTCTCCCTGGTTGCCTGGCCAAGCTCTGGGTTTGCACTGGAGAAGTGTTCGGTGGCAGTCAGTTAGAGTGACAGCATCGTTCTTATTGTGCTGTCCCAAAATGCAAATGCTTCGGTATAAAATGGGAAATATGCTCTTTTAAATTATTTAATAACAGCAGTTGAAATTGCATTTCCTTTGAATTTCATTAGTGTGTGTTGAGTGAAGTACTTCTATGAGGATTTTACTGTGCCAGATATGTAGATTGACAAGGCTGTCTTTGCAAGAATGTCTCAGCTGCCTAAACAGCTGTAAAAATAAAAATACCACTTACTGGCTCTTAAAACTCTTAGCAGCCAATCCTTCCAGTCACTTCTGGCATGCCAGAAGTCACCAGGAGATGTTTTTGCAAAGTACTTAAATAAGTAATTAGAATGGTAGGTGATAAATGATGATCTAAAAGTATAAAATCTGATTATATTGGTAGGATATTTCTAGCTTTGTGAATAAAAGGTGTAGGGTGTAATTAGGAGGAGGATGATCCTCACTTTAAAAGCTTAACAAATGTTTATTATATTGCTCATTCATGCGGAAAAATGACTTCTGATCTGCAAACATTTTCACATATGAATAATTTTACACCGGCATTTTAGCTCCATTGATTTCACTTGGATTATTCACCTGTGTTAACCTATGTGTAACAGTTTGCAGGATCATTGACTGAACAGGTGAGTTAGTAATGCCAGATAACTAAATAAAGGAAGTATCTTCAGATACTCATGAGCCTGGGAAGTCATTCTAAATGTCTGTGGGGCTTATGGCATGATTTTAGAAAATATGTGGGTCCCACTGCAAATATTCATAACTGCCACTTCAAGAAAGTATACAGTAGCCTTGGAATATCCTATAGAATAACAAGCATGACATCATATGGTATGGGTTATCCCTTTGGTCATTTGGGGTCAGCTGTCCCAGCTGTGTCCCCTCCCAGCATCTTGCGCACCCCCAGCCTACTTGCTGGTGGGGTGGTGTGAGAAGCAGAAAAGGCCTTGACTCTGTGTAAGCACTGCTCAGCAGTAACGAAAACATCCCTGTATTCTCAACACTGTTTTCAGCAGAAATCCAAAGCATAGCCCCATACTAGCTATTATGAAGAAAATTAACTCTATCCCAGCCCAAACCAGCACAGTCTGGATTCTGAAAGTGCTGTGGTCAGAAATATATTCACTGCTAATAGATTCAATGCTTGTGATGATTAAAAATAGCTGAAGTGAATTCTTATTTTAGCATGATGGATTTAAGAGGGATGTGAATTATTTGGAAATAATTTTGTCCATTTTATGTTGCAGTACTTTATCTTTGATATAGTAAATTTGACTTCATGTATAAATATTGTTTTATCTGATTCAGTTCTAGAAAGATAATATTTACCATTAATTGCTTTTTAATGGTAACAAGGGAATGAATTACACAGAACAGACTTTTTTCCCCTAAATGCTTCTTTATTTTTTAATTGCTGATGCATTTTGTAAGTAAAAATATTATCTGTTTGGCAATCATAAGATAAATAATTGTAGCAGTGAACTATTTCTCTGTATATGACAAAATATTAATTATGTAAATTCAAATAATTGGTAACAAATAAAATGAATCATTATAAGCTGTGCTAAGTTATAAAAGGATTGTTTTAAAGTGATCTCAGAAAGGAGCATACTCTTTGATAGAAGTTAAACGTTTACAACATAACTGCAGAGTTCTCTGAGGAAAAATTGTATCACTATTGTAACTATGAGGAAGAGATTTATAAAAGTATTTTAAGATGAATATGGCTAAGCTGTTGGAAAAAAAATGCTCCCTCTAAAAAAAAGATATATGTATATATATCTCAACTTGAAAACATCTCATGGGTGTATAGTACTTATGTAGCTCATATAAGCGACTATCATAAGAATGTAACATATATATGTTGTCAAAGCAAATTCTGTTTAAAATTTATAGCATTTGGTGCTTGCAGCTGTCAGGGAAAGTACCGTGCTACAATTGTGAGATATATGAAAATTGCAGATGCTTGACTTCTCTGTTTTGAAAGTAAACTGTTCAAATTGGACTTTTTTTTAAGCAGAAACCAAAGAAAAAGACCTTTAATCTATATTTAGTGTCAGCTTTATTGCATGAAATCCACCTTTTATAGAATGGGGTTGATTGACTACCTCTTTTGGAAAGCTTCTTTTGAAAATCTTTATCTAAACTTTTACATAAAAAATAGTTTTTGTTGTAAATGAGCTCATCATGCTGATTATTAACCTATAATAGGATTGATCTAATTCCTACAATAGTAGGTAATTTACAGTTGGAAATCCGTATGGGGAAGTAATAGATAATATAAATGTAACGGTCATCTACACAGTGATATGGAATAAGTTTTCTTAACTGTTTGAGCCCCACACTTTAATTTATGACAACAGCATAAATAAATCAGAATAAAAATATCATAACAGAAAATGAAACTCTAATGTGATAAGTCTTCTCTCTGAAAAGTTCTTTGAATATATATGTGGTTTTTAAAATTTTATAATCTATAGATGAGATGGCAACATTCAGAGTTCTAATTGACAGAAACCACAACTGAATTAAACCTTTGCAACTACTCACTGAGTTCCTGGGTCTAAATTTTGTAGTTATTGTCAGCAGAAAAATAAGTAGTCTTGCATGAAGAATTTTCCTACAGTTTGCCTTGTGTAATGGACCTTAACCTTATGTTTAGTCTTCTTTTTATTATAATAGCTATAATACCAAAAGAAATATTAAAATTTCTATTGAACTTTGCCTATTGATATTAGTCTTTAAAATTGACTTTTTGTTTGTCATCCTAAAGAAAATAAATTCCTGTATTGAAAAAAGGAGTTGTAAAATTAGTGTTCTCATATGGCAACTCTGTATCATGTGATATTCTTGTAGCTCTTAATTTTTTGGGGTACCTGTAGTGTTGCAAAATAAGAATAGCGTGGGAGAGACCCTTGGGACATAAAATGTTGCAGAAATAATTGATTTTTAAAGAAAAGTTTTCTCACCTTAGGGAGTATTCTAAAGAGTAGTAGAATTTAAAAATAAAAAAATATTTCCTTTTTACTGATTTTAATCCATGTCAGTCAGAGGGGAAAAATGAAATAGATCCAAAAGATATGGAGGTAAAGAGAATAAGACCAAAATAGGATAATTAAGGGGAAAGGTATCAGTTCGGAATTGTCTGTCTTGTTAGCTACACATTAAATAGTCTCATTTACAGGTACTTACCAAAGTGTTTGCATATGGAGGTTTGTTTACTATGAATATAGAATGATAGAGATTCCCTTCAGAGGAAGGAAAGTCTGAAGCAATAAACTCTAACTATTTTCTTATTGGCCAGATGCCTAAAAGCACTTCCTCTAAACTGCGGACAAGATTGCTTTATTTTTCTATACGTTGCAGAAGGATGAGTAATATTTTCTTTCAGTAATGCCCAATAATGGATTTATTTTCTTATTTTATCCTTTTTGTACAATTGTAGATCTCTATAAATGCCTGCAATTCTCAGCTGTACAAGTTTTTAAGAGTTTTACACTCAGAACTCTGGTTTAGCAATGAGTACCTGAATTGTTGATAAGAGTAAAATATACACTTAAATAAAGCTAAAATAAACTTGGGTAAAGTTTTCCATATTAGCATACTAGAATATTATAATTTGGGGAAATAGAGGGAGTGTACCCAGTACTAGAGGATGCATTTCAAATACGGTCATGCAGCATCTAGCAAGTCCTTGGTTTTAGCATCTGTTCTAAAAATCAAGGCATAAGATTGTTTTGAAGTGGTGTGTGTGATACATTTGACTGATTGCTATGAATTTCAAGAACAAATTTTTAGTGGGACCTGTGCTCTTAAGTTGTTTTGAAAAGTCTTCCTAAATTTGTATTAAACATCAAATATTGAGATGAAATAATGTGACCAATTAAAATGCCTTTATATAATATAATAATGTGTTTTCCAGGCGGCTTTGAGTGAAATTCAGGCAAATGAAGGTAATTGGCAAAGGTCATATTGAATAACTGAGGCCAGAATTTGACGTCTGCAGTTAGGAAGCAGGAAGAACAATTTAATGTTTTGTCTGTTTGGTTTTTTTTTAAATTAAGGCAATTTGGATATACTAGACTAATAACTGTATCTGTTCCCTTATAAGCATTTTTTTCTAACAAAACAATAATTTTTTACTTTAGTTGAATTTTGGAAGTTAGTGGATGTTCTACTAAATAAGTATGACTTTTTCATACTGATTTTCAAAACTGAATTTCAAACATTTTACACTGAATCAGGAATCCCATGCCTACTACTTTACATTCAAAACCATTTAATTTTTAAGATTTTTCCTAAGGTCTTCCCTGGAAAGATGTCAGATTGTTTAAACAGTCTCTTTGAAATATTCAGGGACTTACTGAAGGCTGTAAGCTTGCATTCCCCTATTGTGCAAGAGTGCTTTGGGCCAGTGCCAGCCCTTGTATGTCCAAGTAGTGTGGAGTAAATCCACTTAATTTAAAATTTTGATCTTCTATCACTCTTTTAAATGCTGCGGTAGACTTGTTCTGATAGGCTTGTACAATGGATGTCTGCTAATTAGTCTTAAGAAGGGCTGGATGTTGCGTATTTAATATTCTTAGTTGTGTTTCTCCACAATGTGGCTGCACAGATGCAAAAAATCTGGCACAGCAATATGTACAGCAGATGTGGCAGTATCATATTCGGGATGAGGTGGACTCTTGTTTCTCCTACAGTCTAACTTTCAGCAGCAGGTGTGAACAAGAAATCATATAAGATAGACTATTTGGAGGGCTGATCACTTGAGTTAAGTGCTCTTCAAGCTCAAAAGGGAAGATGAGTTAGAAATACATCCATAGACTACATAGTTTTTTATATTAGGATATCAATCTTGCTAACAGTATGATTTTTTCAAAGTGTAATGCCATCTAATGAAGAATGTAATCTTATTTGCTCACATTACAGTTATTAAGTTAACGCTGTCATGTAGGCAGTTTCATATTCTGTAACTTTGTGAAAGTTTGGTTTGATTTGGATTGAAAGGACAGAAATGAATATATTGTCCCATAAATTAGAACTGATTCCAGAGATAAATCAAAACCCCATGAACTGATAAACTTTATTAGTTGTATTTTAAACAAAACTGGCTCCAAACCTCATTATAGGTTGTTATAAGCAAAGACCTCAGTCCGACAAAAGGCTTGCTGGATACCTAGATGTATCCAAAGCACAGCTGGTAAAGTAGTAGTATCTTCTATCAAACCACCTTACACGTTTGTAAAAAGAAAAGACACGATTTCCCTCTAAATCATCTTATTAAGATATTTCCTTTAGGCTTGTTTTCTATGACTGCTTATGTGTAAAATGTGGGGATTTGTGAATTTTTTTTTTTTTTGAGGACCAAATACTTAGCATATGGCAGGAGTATCATGTGATTCTGTGAGTAAATCTAGCTATCCTACAGTGAGCATGGTGAAAGTCATAAAAACATTAGCTTTCTTATGTTTTGAATGAGAATCGTGATGCCAAGGTCAAGTGTTTGCCAAGCTCTTAGCAAGATCAAGACTCTTGTCTCTTTACAATTCTTCTACATTATAAAGTAAAAGTGCATTTTCTTGATTATTTTCAAATACCCTATTCTGATGATAACTTTAAACTCCACCTTCTGGATTACGATTTTATGTCCACTCTATAAAAAAAAAAACCTGAAAAGCTTTTATTCTTTGCAATTTGCTCTTATCAATATTCTTGCAAATATTGTCAGTAAATCTGTAAATTAAGTAATGTCAACTGAATCATCTTCATTTTGCTAGGTCTGCCGTGTTTCTGTTGTTACTGTGGTCATTTACACTGAGAGACTTACTCCACTAAGTTCCATAATCAACCCATCACCTGACCCAAACTGGCATCTGTAAAATGTATGCGTCAATAATCTAACAGTCCTCTGCATAATAGCATATACATGTGTATAGGATTTACCTATGACTTTAGGTGTGGCTGGTAAGGTAAAAAATAGATTGTAAAATGATCTTACAGTGGGGGGTGGACTAGATGATCTTTGACGGTCCCTTCCAACCCAAACCATTCTATGATTCCATGATGGTACTCTAAAACTGTAAGCAATTTATTCAGTGTATGGTTATACAAATTTTATCGGTTTGCTAGGAAAATTACTTTTCCCATGATAAACTATTACAGTGTGAAATTCTATGTATGACACTATTACAGTCAGAGCCACTTGGGTGTGAACCTTTGTGAAGTTGTGTTGACTTTAGTCAGATAATGTGTAAGTAGAGAGTTTCCCTCATGGAATTGACTGGTGGCTTGGGTCTGTTTTTTCTGCCTCTGAAGTATTTTACTCGTACAGTGCAATAACTTAGCTAAAAAACTGCATACACCCTTACCTCCAGAAAAATAATAGTAAGAGTAATTTTGTATATACATGTACACACATACACACAGAGAGTAGCTCAGACTAAAGAGTTCTTCACCTTTCTTGGGTTGTCATTCTTGGATTGTATCTGAAAATACAACACTCTGCTCATCTCATCTTCACTCTCTGAATCCCTCACTGAGGCAAGGGAATCCACATGACTCCCTGGAAGCTGTACAAGTTTCAAAGCAATAGGTGTATGCTCAAACTGAAAGCAATTCTGAGTTTTAAAACCCCAGAAGGGGTGGTTGTAACTGCTGTTTTGGGTTCTCCTTGAGGAAAAAAAAATATCAAGTGGAGTTCTGGAAAGTCTTATAACTTAATTTTTATTCTGAATTAAATATAATAGCAATAGCGTTAATAAATATGCATGCTTGCAACTGTTCTATATGGCTTGGGTTTACCAGCTGAGATTTATATTTACAGCCAAGCCTGGGGGCTCATTCAGAGGAGTATAGCACCCCACATGCCAGTCACGGCTAACATTGCTTTGCCTGCTGCTTGGGCTGCTGAAGGTGCAGTGCTGCTCTCTGCACAGATGCCCAATGTATGGGGAATATTGCAGTATAATCGGTGAAACTAATGAACTTTCTCTCCAAGCTTCATTTGGGATGAGCCATTATCACAGAGCTGGTTATGATGTAAACCAAAGGTCTCTCCTAAGTAGTGGTCCTGTGTTGGGTACTCTGAAACAGCAATGCAGGACTGGAAGGCTCTGGGTCTAGAATATACTTACATGTTTTGGTGTAATGCAATTTCACAGGTGGTCTGGGCAGTCAGTTTTGGGGTGGTCTGAAAGCTCTTGCTTTATCTTATTGGGCAGTCACAACACGGGAACCAAGGACTGATTAGTATCAAAAAATATCTTTGCCAGCAGGTTGGGGTAGGACATCATGATCTACCTCATGGACAGGTAAAGGATTTAATACACTCTACTTCCCAGCGTTTTGTACTAATGTGAATCTTTCACTTCACAAAGAAAAACAAAGGAGTGCCTGAAAATGGAACTCAAAAAATCTTTATATTGTTTGCATATATTTTTACCTCAGACTACCTTTAACTGATCTAGTTAAAGGTGTCCCTGCTCACTGCAGGGGGGTTGAACTAGATGACCTCTAAAGGTCCCTTCCAACCCAAAGCGTTCTATGATTCTGTTCAGACTCTGAAGTTTTCTAGGTGAATTAGTTCACTATTAAATGTAATGGCACTGTATGCAATCACACAACCTCTTGGACTTTTTACTTCCATCTATCTTCCAGAAATATGCCACTTCACAATGCACCGAAGCGGTAGCTGGAGCAAAAAGTTATAATCTCAGTATGTTATGAGTACCTTCTATGCTGCCAAATATCGTGATGTATAGAAAGCACAGTAAGTTAGAGTTAGGCTGCCGTGGACTGCAAGGCAACGTGCATTCAAAACAGTTCATCGGTCTGAGAAAATACTTAGCCCTTTGCTGCAGAAAAGCATAGCTCTTTGACTGTTTTCATTGTGGGCCAGGTGGAAAAGGACTGGTAGATAATCCTTCAGCTTCCATTTTGCTGAGCCAAGTACAGGGGAAGTTGACCAGGATGTCTCAGTTGCTGCAGTCCGTAAAGGAGAGGCCAGGAGGAGACATGTTTTGTCTCTTCATTTGTCTGCTCTGGAAAGCAAAGACATATGCTAAAGATACAGGGAGAAAGGGAGCTGATAATTAGCATCAACATCAGTTTGATCTGGCGAAGTTATTTCTGCATCTACTTCTTGCAGATTTTCGTGGTCCATGCCATCACTCTGGTACTTGAGAGTAGGAAGATTGAAACCCCATTATTTATTTGGTTATTAAAGCTGGTAATGCTACACATATTTCCACAGGTTACTTTCAGATTAATATGGTGTATTTTTAATATTTTGTGTCCTACTAGGTCGAGTAATGAAACTCTCACAGTCATTGCTAAATCTGATCTCCAAATAGAACACAAGTTGTGGGGTTTTGTGTAGAACATGGATTTGACTCAAGGGTTGGAGATACGCAAATCCACTTGAGTTCAAATTCATAATTTCCGTAACTGCTTAATGCTTCTCAGACAGAGTCTTAATAACCTAAGGGTTCAAAGAAGTTTGAATACGATGCTCATGTATCCAACAAATAACACACACTCTTAGATTATGTAATTTTTCTGTATGTTTAAAAGTGGCACAGGAAAGCAACTCTTACTCCTTTGTTCCTAAAATATTTGTTTCTTGGCAGCACTTGTCTGGATGTATAGCAGACGTACTAAATATAACCTGCCTATGATTTAATGCAGCACACATGTAGAAAATGAAAATAACATTAATACAAGTTGTTATTTTTATATGGACCTTTGGGCAAAAGGAAGCACTGTTCTGGTCTGGACTACTTATGCTGTGATATAAATAGAAGGTTTGAGTTTCCAGGACTGTCAGTCTGGCAAAGTTCATTTGACCTCAATTTGTGATGCAAGACTCCTAAAAATAATGGCCTCACTAACATTTATTCTGTATTTCTGTTAATAGGAGGAATGCTTTTTGAATTTAGAAGCTCCTATTTCAAGAGTATGTGGCTATGACACTCCTTTCCCTCACATCTTTGAGCCTTTCTACATCCCAGACAAGTGGAAATGCTATGATGCTCTTCGAAAAATGATTAACTACTGAGCAGTAGTACAGGTGAGAAAGAATGTCTTATACTAACAATTTGCCTGTAAGGATTCTGACAGAGTGATTGCAAGGTTTGGGGCTAAAGTACTAGTCTTTTACTTAGTTAGTTATTTATAACAAGAATTGCCTCTTTCGGCTTTGGGCCTTCAGTCTTAAAGGTGTCTGAATATTTTTAAGTAGTGCCATTGAAGTCAGTGTTTAAAATTAATTACCTTCCTTAATCAAACTGAAAATTAAATGTCTTGTGTCCTGAGAAGTGAAAAGAACGTAAAGTGAAAGGTGAAAGAAATAGTAATGCACAGAATATACTTTCACCTATATTAGAAGACTTACAATTATTTCATAGGCAAACCATAGTGTTAAATTTTATAATTTTTCACTCTTCAGGGTGGCCTGTAATCCTGTGAGGTACTAATAAGGCCCAATTTATACCAAATAGGGACACTGCAATGCAAACATACACAGAGCATTGAAAATACATGAAGTAGCTGTAGTATCTTACAGTTCTGTTCAAATATAATTATAAGGCTTATATTCAATATTTATTCTAAAAATAATTTTTCTTTATAATCTTTTATGTAATTTGGTCATGCCTGAAGATTTCTGTTTGCAGAGCACTTCAGGCACCACGTCTGTGAAATAATACATATTTCTATTACAAGTCTATTAATCACAGTCTGTAATATCTTTTGTCTTAGTTTCATTGTAATATGATACTAAGTAGCATTAGACTGTGCAGTGGCCAGCCGGGACTTAGTGTTGTGTGTTGCTGTGGGAGAACTTCTGGTGTTTAATGACCAAAGTTTAATGGTTAGGAAATGTGTCAATGCATTGTATCCTCTACTTCCTTTAATTAAGTGAATCAAGTAGCCTCATTTTTGATATTGAGTCTTGATGGGTCTTGTACATCTGAAATAAAAAGAAGAAAACAACAGGCCTGTTTTCCTTTGGAATAAGGAAATCCTGTAATAGAGAGTCAGGGGAATTTTAGCTGTTGACACCGAAGAGGGGAGGGCCAAGGTGGGCCCTATATTAGGGGCGCCCTCTTGTGTCCATTTTGCCTATACGTTAAGCTGTGAATTAAATTTGGGGCCAGGGGTAGAAGGTTGTCAATACCTGAATGCTAATCTCGTTTATATGCATACTTACTTTCAGGACGGTTTTTTGCATTTCACTCTCTTTGTTTCCCTCGATAGCTGATAGTGGAAGGCCTGTATGTGAAATGGGAACGCTACCAGTGAGGCAGTGTCTCCGAAAAATAGTGTAGTTCCACTTACAATATTTCTCCAAAATCACCTGTTATTGACATACCAGAGCATTTCCTTAGGATTAAAACTGAAGAATGTTGTGATCTTTTTTGTAGAGTATGTGGTAAACGCTCACTTTTTCATGACAGTTGTCCTTGCTTTTTATCTGAGTTGAAGTAAATTTATTAAAGACTTATTTTCTTTTCTGTTTGGCACCTCTGTAATAAAGTCAGTGAAGCTTTCCTAAAGAGAATGGGTTGTATCCGCTCTTTGAGGCCAGTCACTGGTCCATGCTAGGTAGCCTCTAATCTGTTCCTTTCCAAAGGAAACCAAAGGACTAAATATTCTTACCTCTGTGTAAGGAAAGGGAGACAAACCAAGGACATTTGGTGGTTCAGAGACTTAGTTTAACCCCCATTCCTCCATAGGGTGGTAAAATGAGGGAGGTATGAGGAGAAAAAAGTGGGTTCTGAGGTTGCATTGAATTTGCACACAATCCAGTTTCCACACTGGAAGTCCACACTAAACCTTTCTGTGAAGGTAATATGGACTAAAATGTGGAAGAGTCATCTGCATTCATATTTACATTTCTCCTGTGGGCTGCACCACACACAAATACCAGAGGAGATTATTGGCCAGCTGAAAATGTGGATTTAGCATATCAAGGAGCAGGTTTATTAGGGGCTGTCTGGAAAACAGTGTAAAGACACAGAAAACTCTGCTTTCTGGTTTGTCTAAGAAAACATCCAGATGGTGGGGCCCATAACACCACATCTTTTGGTTGGTGTGACTAGATATTAGTGTTACAGAATGAGCTGCTCGAAGGTTTTTCTAAGAGAGAACCTTAATGTGCCTTGTTTAAGGCACATTTCAGGGGAGTATTCCCTTATTTTTCTGTGTTCTATAGTAGGTAATTGGTCTTACGTGCTTGACACAGCAGTTGTAGTAGATCTCCAGCCTACCATCTACTCCACAGAGTTTGCATATAAGGTAGTGTGCTTATGTTTCTGAGAAACGGAAAGATTGATTTACATTTGCTGCTTTTTGTACTCGGTGTAACATTTAGTACTGACGTTGCCATCAGTCCAGACTGATGAGGTTAATGTGTTCCAAACCACCTCACATGCAGGGAGACGGGGATATCTTTTCTAAGAAATGGTGTTACAGTTTGTGTGGATTTGAGCACATCGATAGTGTTCTGGATGTTAGAAAAGTTGGGCCCCTTCCTATCCTACTGCTGGAGAGACAGAGGAGCTAGCAGTTCCCCGTGGTGAAGAGGGATGTAGGGTTGGCTTTTGCGTTACAGAAATGGCCAAGCTGGCTAAGTTGTTGCTTGGCTTATGTTTCAAGTCATTTGTGTTAGATACAACCTGGTGGCACGGCTGGCTATCTTCTTCTTTTCCCCTCTTAATCAACAAGTTACTAGAAATTCCTTCATCTCTTGCTTTCAGGCAGGCTGTGGGGAAAAAAAAACAAGTGGTAGTTGTCAAATATGTCAATGGTATATATCAGATTGTCCTTTCTAACATGGCCTGAAATCTCTGTAGTTTGAGTGAGAACCTACCTGCGACTTCATTTCATGAAGTCTGCAACAATATAATTCCCTCCCCTCATTACTGGATAACACCAAGTTGTACAACGTTTTGTGGTCTACCACTGTTTGAAGGTCCTCTTCAGACCTGGAAACAGGTTCTATATTAAAGCATGGGGATGCTAACTCCAAACTTATTTTTACCAGTTACAGTATGCTTTTCTTTAAGTTATTGGTGTGTCAAAATCTTTCTGTCCTTATTCACACAAGTATTTCTCACTTAACAAAGAATAAATCTGCATCTTCTTTAAGAAAGCAAACAAACAAAACCCTCCCTGAAATATGTTTGGCTCTGTGTACAAATGTACCTCATACCCAGAAAGGTTCCTCTCAGGCACCTGGATTAACTTACTACTTTGTGTCTGAGGCTAATGCAGGGTCTCAAGCCGGATGCTACAGTCAATCATTTCTAAACTTAGCCTTATTATCTTAATGTACATTTGGTTTTATTCAACCTGTGTTGACAGTGTCTCACACATGCATAGTTGCTTATCTTGAGATTGACAGTACAGATGGTTTTCCTGCTCAAAGACAGTGTTTGACAATTTATACTGTATACCTCACCGATGAGAAAGGCAAGAGCAAAATCTGTATCTTTCAGCAGCTGCTTAGTTATTAAAATTTATAGCTATGTTAGCTATAAGAGAAATAGCTTCCAGGTAGGCAGCTGTGTTCCAGATAACTCTTTGTAGTTGNGAAACAGAAGAAAAAAGCCACAAATTTTACAAAATATACTCTCGTCATACACAAATATATTGAGGGGTGGCTGTAGCACAGAAATGGCAAAAAGTGCTTTTCTGTTACCTTTTGCAGATTTTTCTACCACATTTGCATATTCTGTTTTCTTGTCAAATTCTGAATTTTAAAGCTGTCCCTGCCAGGTGACAGCTTACCTCCATGAGAGTGTGTGTGTATGTAGAGACACCATTATTATTAAAAATTCAGTCTCTAAAAATACAAAGCTATCACACTGAACTTCATTATGGGTCTATTTTATGGAAGGTTTAATCTTGGTGCTTAAAGGTGAGGTGATGTTAGGGGATGATGGGGGTTTGATTTAAATTTATTTGTCTTTCCAAGCATGTATTTGAAGTTGTATTTCAACATCCAATACAGTTTGCTCAGAACCAGTGCTCCAGTGGGGAGAGACTTGCAAATGACAGCAATGCTTTCCCTTTCTCAACCAGTAAGTTGTGCTGGGAAACAGGAAGGGACCTGGTAGATACTTTGGTTAGTAATTGTCTGTTCTTTGCACTCCCGGTTATTAGGCAGGGCTTCATACAGGTTAACTTGAATCACAGGAAAAATAGAATTCCTCTCCCTGTTTGGTAAATAAAATATGAGAGACTGTGCAAGATCATTTCTTTTTAACCCGAGACTAACAACCAGGTTTTTTTCAAGACAGAGTCCTAAATGTGGCGGCCTAGACTGCCTGCCTTTTATAACGCGCTGTCTGTAACCCGCTAGAATAAACAACCTCCAGAGGCTTGAGTAGGACGCAACATTCCTGGTTTATAATGTTTTCCTGCTGGATAGCAAAACTCATGCAAATGGCCAGTGAATCATGTCTTATTCACAACCAGTGAGTAGTCCAAATATAAGGTAACAGTGTCCTAGTGCTATGAGTTAGTCTGTTAGTATGGCTGTTGCAAGTCTGTACTTGCATTCAAACGTTGCTGAGAATTCGTGCAAGATCAGAAATAATGAAATTATCTTAAAAAAACCCCTGTAAATAGGAAAGGTATTGACCATAGTTTTTTTACAAGACCCTTCTTCACTGTAATGGCAGATCAATAGTATATCTAGTAGAGCTTTAAAAAACCAACACATAACACTGCCTAACATGCTAGGGTGGGATGAAAGACACTTCATCTTAAAGTTTTTGCATAAACTATTTTTTTTTTTTACTTTCTGGTGGTAATTAGTATTGTCTTGACACTGGATATCAGTTGCAACATTTCTAATTTCTGTGTGTCTACTTTGACAGCTTTAAAAATTAATATAGTTTTTAATACATAATAAATATGTATTTTGTTATAGTTCACACACCTTGAGGTTAAGATGACATTATAAATTTAAAAAGTAAGATTACCATGGAGTGCGCTGTGTGTTTAAAAGTTGTGGATATTACTTTCAGCCTTAAGATTTGTAATTTATTTTGTCGTCTTCTTCTGCAGAGATGAGAACAAGAGGGAAATACAGAAGCTGCCTTCAAAACTCTTGACACTTTATTCAGAGCTTTTGGGTTTGGAATTCACATAGCAGACTGTTTTCTCTGAACTCAACTATCCTTAATATTCATCTTGGCTATTCTTCAGAAAGTTCAAATCTTCCTTAATTATGAAATCAGTGATGGGTAGGTGATTGCTGTAATAAGTAGTTTCAGATGTATTTAAAGATATTCCAGATGTCGTATGAATGTTACACATTGCCATGCTTCACTAGGTTACATCTCTAAACTTCACTGTGTAAATATTAGAAGCAGGATTTTATTCAATAAAACATATTATGCACATGTTGTCTCTTGGTTTTGTTATTGTTTTGGGAAAACCCAAAGAGGTTATTTGAATGTGACTGTATTTTCAACAAAATAAACCTTAGACAGCCAGACCAGCTTGTGCATCTGGTCTGATGGAGACCTCCATTAACCACTGTCATTAGCTGTCTTTCAGTTGAGTGGCTTCATGTAAAATAATAGTCCCAAATACTGATTTTCGTATCTGCAAGGGAGATGAAAACTCTGTTTTTCTTGAGAAGGGAAGAGAGATTATTTTGCTTTGTTGCTATAGGTGAGAGGCTCCATTGGTACATCTTTGCTGCAATATCTTTGTTTAATTATTTTTTCTCTAGATATGGAACGTGTCTGCTGCTAAGCAGTTGTGCAAAATGTGCCAATTTGTCAAGAAAAGGTAACAGCACCCTGACATGTTCACGCCAGTGGTGGGAGAAGAGGCAGCACGTACCATTTTCTGTTGGTGAGGATACAGAAATACAGAATTACCAAAGACTCTGCTATAAAATGAAACCTGAATGTTTATTTTTCCTCTGCTAATATAAAGGGCACTGAACATCCCTAAGTGCAAAAAGGAGTCCAACCTTTCAGACTGAGAGCTTCTGAGCTCAGTGGAGGTTTGCTTAATTTTTAATAATGCCCTTCCTTTCCTTATGGCAAGCCAAGGACGCAGCAAAGATGTTGTGAAAATTATCCTCTCGTCCTACATTCCAGGACTGCTCAAAGGGCAGCAGATCTTCTTCCAGCACAGTAGTTTCAGAGCTTATTACTGAATTCCTTTGGTACCAGCTCTGCTCATTTTTCCACCACCTGAATTAAGTGTGAATTCAGCAGTTCCTAGCCTTTTTTGGTTGCTTTGCTCTCTGTACAAATCAATCTCGTGCTGCGTTGCTTCTTATTATATGGGGGAAGGAGGAGAGGGGTTGGGAGGATGTACGCCAGTAGCCAGATAACCACATTTCCATTATTATTCAGGGGGATCTTTCAGGGAGAAAGAAGAATACCTTTGTACACAAAGCTGCTCAGGGCAGTCCTCAGGGCTGATACACGCCAGGGAGGAAGCTCAGGAGGATAACTTCAGTCTGAATGTCAGTGGATATTTCCCCCCATGCCCCTCCGTCACCCGTTCTGATGATCTGGGAGGTTGTTAAGCAAGCAGATCCACTGAAATCCAAGGGAAATCTGGCCTTTGGGACAACATCCTTAATTATGGGTGCCAAAGTGCATGTGCCCACCGCTCACAGTGGTGTGCTTCTCAGGGCTCCTAGGCAACTCTCCTCTCACTGTTCCAAACATCAGGAGCAATCCTTGTAGCGTGGTTCGCTGCTTGTAACGTGGGGTGATGCTTGTCCTCCAGCAGAACTCAATTCAAAAAGCCACGTTCAAAGGACTTCTACAGATGGAAGGTGCTAAATGATAATCTTCAGGTCCTACTCCCATTTTGTGTAAGATTCTACGTTCATAGTTCATACGTTCCCTACAGAATCTCACAACTGATAATGAAGCTATTTCTTAATGTTTCTAATCAAAATGACATTATTAGTCAGGTGTTCTGTCTGTAAGTCTCCTGTAAATGCAATGTATAAAATTTGTTTATTGTTTTAAATAAGATAGATGCATTATGTATTTTATATTTTTTGTGCTGGATGGAAACTATTTTAGTTTTATGAAGAAAAATGGTTTTAAAATTATTGCTGTCTTTGTAGAAAATCAATAGATATTTTAGTAACTGTCTTCTAAACATGTACTGTTACTTTATTTCAAAGCATATAAAATAGATACAATTATAGTACTGCCATAGTAAAATGTGCTTTGGTAATTAATAGCCTTAATACTATACACTTGGTATTTGTGGTTTTCATAGGTAAAAGCAGTTTGTAATTTAGTGCAGAGATTAAGTTCAAGTTGTGTGTGTGGAAATACAGAATAATATATTTCTTAATAAATATGTAGAAAATATTTGCTCCTAATGTGGACTACTACAGTCTGGTTGAGGGGCAGGTTTTGTATTTTCAGTGAGTGGTGATGTCTCGTTTTTTTAATAGTATAAAAAAATGTTTCTTTCTCCTCCGTTTTGGATAATAGAATATTTTTCCCTGGCGAAGACAATTAATGTTCTAAAATAGGTGCTGCTCCCAAAAGCCTGCCTAGATGGCAGTATCCACTCACGTAACCTGTGCTCAAGGATGGTGGCTGTTTAAAGTGCGTGTTACGGAAGAATGACATACAGTTCTAAACTGGACAGGAAGGTGTATGCTGTTACAAACAAATAACTGTTTCTCATTAAATTCCTTAATAATAAAATCCAAAGACAAGTCATATTTTCTCATTTTTAACCACTTAGGTCTCTTAATTAGATTAATTAGATTATGCAAAAAATGTGTGGAGGAATATTCTCAAATTTAACCTGGGCAGTGATTGTTTCACTCTTAAGTAACTCCTTCTAAAGCAAAAATTGTTTCAGTACTCCTTGCTGATAGTCCAGAAAATTAGTAATCTATCTAGTCATGCTCATTTAACACTAATTGCTGGAAATACTTATGATACATAGTTTAATGTTGGATCCTGAGATTGGAATTCAAGAAGGACATACACAGCCTTCATGGGATCCCAGATTTATTAACTGCAGATGGAAGAGTTTTATACTCCCTTTCTGTCATCTAGCTCAGTTAAGATTGTAGTGCCATAACAACCTCGTTGTAATAAATGGTGCACCAATTAATAAAAATTGGATTTAAATCATTAGAGGTATTCTCCCTCATGGAAGTGCACGTGTTTATAAGACGATTAGCCAGTAGTACGTTCTCAGTGCAGTAGCCAGGAGCCTTGACACCATGAACTTCCACTCCTACAGTCTGATAATCAGTTCTGAGCTCTTGAATCTTTTCAGACAGCTCTCTTGCTCCCATAGCTAAAAAACGGTGTTCCCAGTGCACTGGTATATTGCAGAAGCTCTGTTCTAGCCACATAACTTCAGAGGCAGCAACTGAAAGGAATCCATTCAGCAAGCTGGCAGAGATTGTTATCACAGCAGCTCATGGGGTTCAGTGAGCATTATATATTCATAACAAAATAAGCTGACACAGCCTGTAAGCTCTGCCAGATTTCAGTAGACCTGAAATAAGGATGCAATTCTTTTGTAGCTCTTTTGCTGCTTAGTTGCTGTGCAAGATACATGTTTGTTAGATGTGGGAGACGTACATCTGACTTCAGTACAAACAAGATTTTTAGAACTTAATTCGGTTGCTTATGCTTTGGCATCGAGTACCATTTGAGACACCCTGGGGTATCCTGCATGGTCCCCATGTCTCCAGCTGCTGCTTCCATAGGTCCTATGTGATATCTGCCAACCCCATGTGTATCTTGGGTGCCTTTGGGCATCTCAAATGGCACTGGATGCCTGTGTTCAGGCATCTAAATGGAGCCCTTTGTTTTCTGGGGCTTGGGTAGCTGATGTCTGACTATTTTTCTGTGAGCTAACACTGAGATTGGTACATGCCTCAATTTTCAAAATAAATTGCTCAAATCCCCAGAAAGTACATAAGGTGGGATACATGACATGTTGTGTGTGTGAAAGAAAAGATTGTCTCCTGGGTGATGGGCTGATGCTGAACTGGGCAGTTAGTTCCTTGAGGTGAATAATTTAGAGCAAACCCCCAGCCTTATAAATGACCCCTGGCTGGAGTCGGTTGCCGTAACTCACAAGGTTTCTGATGAATATCTGAAGATAACATGTGGGCAGGACGTGGTTCCAGTTCAGCAAAGCCATGAGCAACAGTGGTGAGTTAATGGGAGATGAGGGAGCTGCAGTCCCCCTGCTTCCTGCAGGAGTTGTGTGTGGGATTCAGCTCAGGATTAAGCCACCTAAATTTGTGTCAAGGTGTAGGTGTGTATGGCTGAGCAGAGCAGTTGAGCTAGCTAGTAAGTGCCTTTAGGGTAATCTGACTCATTCTGTAGGCTGAACTGACTCTACTGACTGCCTCAGTTAAGTTGTCTATGCATAGGGCCACACGAGATGCTGTAAGGTATCCTGCCTGGCCTTCGGCTGCTAGTCTAGAAGGGTTCAGATCTCCCATTGGTCCTCAGTCACACCGGCTAGCTCAGGTATATCTTTCATGCCCTAAGTCATCTCGGGCATCGTTGCTGGATGCTTGTGCGGGCAACAGGATCTAATTCTCCAGTGGCTGTGGCTGTCACGGGATCACAGCCCAAATATGGATGTTAGATGCTTAACTTCAGATGAAATTGCCCATTCTGTGCTTTTGACAGAAGGGAAAGAGAGCGGAGAAACAGCACGCAAAGTGTTAGGTACCTGCTGGGGCCACGCACTAACTCGTGCAAGAAGCTGGGAGAAGATGGTCTGTCCCTCAGTCCAACTGCTACAAGCAGCAATGGCCTAAACCGTACTTAACACCATGTTAATTGTTCCCAGCCCTCTAACAGAAAGAACTAAGCCTCCTGATTAACAATACTGATTAATTTGATTGTTAGCCTATTTCATATTACAAGTGCAACACCGAATCAACCCCAGCTTTGGGTTTATGTTACTTGCTTTGAAATTGTTTTATGGTCTTTGGTTACATTTTTAAAGCCTATTTTTATCTGTCTTGGAGGAAAAAAAAAAGCCAAAATAATTGTACTGCATTAAGAGTAGAAAGTAGTGTCTGTTCTTGCTCATGTGGGTCTGTGGATAACTATTCTACAACTGACAGTAATGTGCCACCAGTGTTTGAGAAGGAGGCCCTGTTGATTCCTGCGTCTAATTAATTACTTTTATATGATAATTAAATCATTCCTGTTTACTTGCACTCCATTTGCTTGCAGCTGAGTACTTGCTGAAAACAGAAAATATCTGAATTTATGACGCCTGTGGTTGCACTCTTCTTGCAGCATTTGTGAGCTCTGCCGTGCCTAAGCCATTGATAGTTCCAGTTTCGTGCGGTCTTGGGCAGTTTTGAGATAAGCGACCTGGGCTGCAGGCAGATGGTTTCTTTCCAGTCTTTCCACCACAGCCCTTGCTGGCACCCCCCTTAGCCTGGGCAATGAAGCAGCGCTGATGAGCACAGTTGTTCCCCCTCTGGGCAAGGACTCTCTGGTTAGTTCCCACTATGAATTCGGGCCACTCACGCCTGACCTGGATTTGTCCCGCCTTTCCCAGGGAGAAACCTGGAGAACAAGGGAGATGGTGGGGGTGCAGGGCTGCTCCGGCGGCCGGCGGGGGAGCGTCAGGGAGAGCAGTCCCCACTGCCGCCTCCACCTGTGCACCTGGGGGTCAGTGAGAGCGCCCTGCGTACAAACATGGTTTGCTTGGCTTCCCAGGGCTCTGGCACAAGCTGCACAAGTAGTAAAGCTGATACAGCCCCTTCCCCTCTGCCGCCCTGCCAGTTTAGGCTGTGCCGAGGACCTCGAGGCAGCCCTTGCCAAGGGTCCGACTGGTGGAGGACACCATGGGCATGCGGACCAACGCCAGGATCCTCAGTACCTTTGGTTTGGCCTGGGGCGAGGGCAGGAGCGCTCGCACGAACCCTGCCTCTGCCCGAGCTGTGGCAGCGGGACCGCGCGGGCGACACGAGGACGGCAACCTTCAAGGGGCTTGCAGAAGCAACCTGTGCGAGGGCAGGTGATGGCAGCGCGGCCAGCAGCCGGTGCGCAGACCCAGCGGTGCCTCCCTCCGGCAGCTGACTCAGAGCAGTTTGGTACCCGACAGGCAGGAAATAAGCTGTGACAGGAGACAAATGGAGGAGCCGGCTCACCCCTGCAAGCTGGGGGACGGGGTCTGGCTGGCCTGGAGCAGCACATCCAGGCAGTAGGTCTCAGCGGCGGTTGCACAGAGGAGACATTAGAGAGAAATTGTTGTTCAGTGACGACCTGGGACCTGACAGGCACTGCGTGACTCCAAGCCTGCATGCATTTGCAGTGCAGCACCTCGGCTTTCCCCGTGATCGGGTAGCTCAGCTATCTCACACTCTTTATTTGCTAATCCAGGGTTTTGCAGAAAGGGGCCAACCTAGATATATTCAAAATTTTGGGCTGGTTTGTGCAGAAGACAGGGGGAAGGTGCCTCCAGCAGGACCCACAGCTGCAACTGTAGGCTTTCCTCTACCACCCAGCCTGGTGCAGGGCAGTGCCTCATGTCAAAGCAGAAGATGCTTGAGAGGTATGTGTGACATCTTAGAGTGGTTTCGGGTAATTATTTATCCCATAAAAACCAGGAAGATCATGCCTGCTGTGATGATAAAGCTCTAATGCATACTGGCTTGACCTCGGGGATTTTCAAAGATGCCTCGAGAGAGAGCAGTGAGGCAGTGGAGGAACAAAGCGGCAGCCTTGTTCCAGTGCAGCTCCAATGGCTTCATGGCATCTCATGTTGTAACCCACTGGTCCTGTGTTTTATTCACAAAACAGAATTTAACTTGGGAAGGAAAGTGTGAGCATGTTAATACATGGAGAACAAAATGGACTAAGGACAAGGTTAGAGTAAGCATAATTTATTCCTTTCCAATGATTTTTTCTTGTCACACCCCGCCCATCTCTTCAGTAAAGTTTTCCCCCTCCCTTTTTGCCAACAACCTAGCTACTTTTTCAACTACAACACTTTTAAAGTGACTTTTGTCTCACTTGGTTCTAATAAAACCCAAGTGTAGGTTATTGAGCTGTTCCTCATTTGGTGCTTGTTACACTTGAGTTAGAGGTGGCTGAAGCAAAGTCCAGTGGGTGTTGAACTGCCTTGCAGAGCAAAGACGGTCTGAAGCCCTTGCCTTCTCCTTCAGTCATTTCCTTCCTGGCTTTGCCCAATGCCACAACCAACCCATGGCTTCCCTGGATGCGGGGAGACTTTGCTGCCCCCAGGCAGTGGCTGGGGCTGAGCTGAAGGAGACGGTGGAGCAGGTACCACAGCAGCAGCTGCTGCTGCTGAGCGATGAGAGTGAGAGGGCAAAGAGGTGCGAGGTGGGCACTAGCATTTCGTAGCGGGGTCATAGCCCTGCCCACCCTCAACAAGTGACCCCAGCTTCCTGGAGCTTCCCCTCCGCTGCCCGTCCCAGCCCCAGCCCCTCAGGAGAGGGAACCAGCCTGGCCATTGTGGACTGTGCATCTGTTACCTACCTGCAGTGCCCTGCCTGCTGCCACCCCATCACACCCCTCGTCACTGGGTCTTGTTCCTCCTCCCCCGGGTGGAGGCAGTTTTGGTGACTTTCAGCTAGTGACTGCTCAGGACCATCAAGAGGCCGAAACACCTACTCAGGCTGTGATAGGGGTGTTGTCATACGCACAGCATGAGCCTTCGGGAGATGGCGCTTTATCTAATTAGCTTTCAGCAGAGAACCTGTGATTCATCTTGTGTTACGAGCAGTGAAATTGCTGAGAGTTTTGCTGTCGGCTTTGCTAACCGAGCCCTTAGCTACCATAGCACTGTGGGTTAAGTGAAGCCCGGTGCAAATTTGTCTGCGTTTCTGCTGTTGCCGCACCAGCTCGCTCTCCTCAGGTTGATGCTACCTCTGCTCTTGCAAAGCTGTTTTCTGGCAGCACAGGAACTGCCTGCGTGCAGCCTGCTGTTTTGGGGAGGAGGATGTTCACATTATTGATATGGTTAAAATGGTCCCGGTGGAGCATAGCTGCAAAAGCAAACTGATATTTGTGTGTGTCTGTATCTATACACACTGAAATGAGTGAGGCTGTTCTTGAATGAATCTGGCTCCCTGAGACTGAAGTTTAAAGTATTTTTCCCAAGGAGTTTGATTAATTTTATTTTTAAGGACAACCAATCCTGGGGTTTCAGTCATTTCCTTCCGCTGTGTTGGTAACATCTGTCCATATCCATAGATGAAACCTTGCAATCCTTCATCTAGGTATGAAATATGGGGCCATTTTCTAAGCGGGTTCCTTGGATTTATTTGCTTATTTTTCAACCAGGGGGAATGGTTAAATTCAAGTGGGCTTTATTCTTTTAATACTTATTTATGAAGCTCTTTAATCCTTTCATTAACTCTGATACTATGCTGAGAAATCTGCTAGGCAAGCCTCACCACAGTCCCTTGCAACGAGGTGAGTTATGGCTGTGAACACTCCCCATTCACTGCCAGGGAACTTAGAGACCTGATGCTGTATCTGAGAAATAAAGCCATGACTATATCGTCCTGTGTCCTGTACACCTGGAAAACATTGCCGCCCCGTCACCAGGCCCTGGCCATGCCAGCTGAGACGACGACAGGGCTTGCGCAGGACTGGTCACCCCTCAGCGTGTCCCTCTGGCTCGGGGAAGGTGTGTGCTGACAGGAGCACCAGATCAGAAGTGTTCTCAGGTGCGTTTGCATGTGAATAAGTGGTTCAGGTCTGGGCCACCACCACCAGCTAAATGTTGTGCTTACCGAGGCTGAATAAAATTTCAGCTGCTCCACCGACATGTCTGTGCATCCTTACCGACACGCGGCTGTAGGCTCGCTCCCTGCACGGTCCCTGCGCACCGAGCCCATTGGGCAGGAAGATTTCAGGCTCTCATTTGCACGTAAACCCTCTTTTCTTTCCAGGGCCATTGAACTGTGTGGGTGGCAACCCTTCCAGCTTCACCAGCCGGTCGTTTCCTCTGCCCACAGTGGAAACTATCAGGTGTCCCTCTGCCCTGAGATGGAGGCTCCTCGCTTTGTAATTTGCCAACTCCACCACGACGGGAGCGGGCCAAGCCTGGCCACGCGGCACAGGGCTCCCAGGGCAGCGTCCCAAACCGGCGCTCGACCCTGGAGGCTGCTAATGACACGGAGCCTAAGGGTGAGCTCAGCTGGTCTGGTCTGGCGCTATTTATACTCTCCTGATTGGTTTGATCAAAGATTATCAGCAATGGAGGTCAGTGGGGCTGGCCCCAGCCAGCTGGTATAGAAGTGCATGAATTTTAGGCCGGTGGAGCAATGACTACTGGCTGCGTGTGCATGTGTTATATATACACTTTGGTGAAGAGCATACTCAAGATACTTGAGTATCTCGGAGACAAAAAAACCAAAACACTACTCATACATTTTTAAGAGGCTGTGTATAGTACGACACTCTAGCTGCATCCCATTATTTGAAATGAGATGTTCAGAAACATCTCAGTCAAGAACCAAGAAAGTGACAAAAGGTGGTGAAGACTATAAATCATAAACTACAAAGCAAGCCCACATCTTGCAACAAAAGCTGCTTTATTCAGGCAAGGAAGTGCACTTAGGCGTAACTTTAAATAGCATGCATCAGAAAAACTCTCAAATTCTATATAATTTGACATAATTAAATGTAGGTATTTCATCCTACTACAATTTACTGCCTTGCCCCTTGTGCCTACAATGTTGATATTCATCATAGATTCAAGCAGTTTATTTCAGTGAAAGCTAACCCACACTTGCAGAGCCCAGATTATAATTATCCTACTCCAAAGTGCCAGTCACGGTTCCCTCCGTTGCCTGTCTGAGCGCCGTCAGAGCTAACCCCAGGCAGAGAGGGATTTGCAGCGCAGCGGATGCAGGCGTGTGCGGGCAGATCCCTGAGCAAGCTGCCGCCTGCCCGGTGCCCCCGTCTTCCTTCTGGACTCCTGTTTTCAAGACGGCTCTGTTTTCCTCGTTGTTTTGCTCCTCTTGTCCCCAGCATAACTGCAGCTCTGCCTGTTGACTGCTGTGGTCTGGGGATGTCACATTTCTATGAGAAAAACATTGTTGCAGGCAGTATAAACAGGAGGAGAAAGTCCTGGAAACCTTTTTTGTCCTGGCTGTTATCTTCAAACCAGGGAGAGCCCAGTGATGGCAGCTGTGAGATGGACAGATGGATCATGGGGCTGTGTGTCTGGCTTCTCCTGGACGGGACAACTGTCAGGGTTTGGTGCAGGACCTCACAGGGCTGGGATGTTAAACATGGAAATAAACTGGCAATGGGCATGCCACAGGGGGACAGGAGCCCCAGTTCTGGCACGCACCCCAGAAGAGCTGCTGGCCCATGAAAGCGTGCAAACCTTCCCGAAGGCAGTGGTGGGGTGCTCAGGGATACAGAGGGCTGTGACTGGGGCACTATCAGCTTGCCCAGAGCATTGCTGGGACATGGGAACCCTGTTTCAGGAAGGGTGACATGGACATGCCAGTGCCTGCAGCAGCTCTTGTTTGCGTGGCTGATGGGCAGGGGCTGGTGCTGAGCAGGCAGGCAACGCTGTGCCATGGTGCCAAGAGCAGGCAGCAGCCCTGCTCTGCCACAGGGCTGGGAATAAAAGGCCATTATCCAGCCCAAACTGTGGTCCCTGGGTTATTTGCTGTTACTGGTGCAATGCCACTGGAAACGTTGCAGGACATGCAGTGAGCAGGATGAGTTTCTCACCTACCCTCACAGCCAGCGGTCTGTCGCACAGGTACACCAGGGAACAGCTGAGGAGCTTCTCCCTCAGCGCTGTCAGCATGATCACCTTAAAAACTACCTCTTCACTTGCATTTCCAGTTCAATCTTACCATGATATTGTCAGTGAACATTATATACTGATATATATGTCTGTATTATATATACTCAGCCTGGTATATACTATCAGACTGACTATATTTTTTGCTTGGTTGGAGTCTGCATCTATTACCAAGGTTCAGCTTAATTCCTTTGCTTCCCCTTTGCTTGCTTATTATGTCATTGTTGGAAGGGAAAAAATGACCAAAGGGCTTCTCCAGTGATTTATGTGGAGAACATCTAAAAATCTGGCTAGCAATGAACTAAATTAATTCTTTGATGTGGACTTGACACCCAGATTTGTGTTTAAAAGAATGAAGTTGGTTTAAGTTCTGCTATATCAGCCTGAACCTCCCCAACCATTTTTTTTACTATCATGTTTTTTTGCTTTTGTAAATGTTTTTTTGTTCTCTTCCTTTTACTTGTGTGAAAAAATAGACCTGAGAGAAAAGTGCCAAGTTTCTGCCAGTGTGCCAGTTGCCAGAGATTCACCCAGGTAAATGCATTGGAAGAGAGGGATTATGCTTTGGTTTGTTTGCTGGGATCTGGTTTTAGCTCCAGAGACTTAAGGCAGGGCTTGTAGCAACGGTAGCTAAAAATGCTTTCATACAGATGTAAGATTTCCAAACTGACACAATTTCTTTAGCAGAAAAACCTGTTTAAACAAAGCCCTTGATTTTTTTTTTTCCTCACCACTGCCTCTCAGGCTTGGCCACCCTCAGCTTGCAGCACAGGTACAGCTAAAGACGATGAAAAACATGCAAGAAAGTGTGATGGGGCTTAGCTTGCATGCTTAGCCATTCCCTAAGCAACACTGGCTGGGCTTTCAGGGAGGGATTACCATATCCATACATTTCTATTTTTACATCCTGCAGCAAACTTGTTATTACCACTGAACTGAGTGGGGCCTGCTGAGAAACGAAACTTCAGGCATCGCCTCTCGCACACCAGAGGAAACCAGTGCCACAAGCCCAGCCAGGGGGGTTTGCGGTGTGTTGGCTCTGGAAGCAGTGGTGGGGACGGGACAGGATCCGATGGGGATGCTCCTCGACCCAGGGGAGCTTGCTCCTCGCTTGACCCAGAGGGAGCCTCAGCCTCCCCCTGCCCTGACTGTGGCTCCCGGCGTGGGAAGAGTCCCAGTGTGAAAATCAGAGCCTTTTCCTTGTTTTCTGTGTCCTCAAGGGGAAGCCGTGGGCTGGCACCTGGACCCAAACCTACTGGCACCTTTAGGGCTTTGCAGAGAGAAATAACTTTTATCAAGCCCTTTGCAAGTTTTCTAGTTTGCAACTAATACACAGTTCAGTAGTTACACTGCACGATTCAGCTACCAGGATTAAAGTCTCAAGAGCGCCACTGAGCTTCCAAAATAATAATCATAATTAAAAACCCCAAAATTTTTCCTATTGCATGAACATGCCAAAAGATACAGGAAATCCATGGAAAGATAGATGGATTTTTCATTTTGGCAGATCCCATAAGATTAATGCACTTGCTGAAAAGCCCTTTTGCAAGCAGTATTTATGCCAAGTATTCCATTCTGAAGCTCACAAAATATCTGAAAATATTAAAAAAATCCAAGATCAGTACCTGTATGGCTTCCAGTTATAATAAAATCAGTCATGTGGCAGATATGATTGGACTGATCTTTTGTAGCATTTTGGGGTTGTTTTACATATTTGAAGTTCTCTAATTCAGATCCCTGTGCCAGAAACATGTAGCAACCTTTTCAGGCTGATATTTCTTTGAAGTATTATTTTTCACCATGTTTTCCCACAATCCCACTTTGCATTTTGATACAAACTGGTGCTCCAGGCACGAATGTTTGCTGAGGTGAGCTGTCCTGTACAAAACATACCAGCTTTTGCTCCTTTGGGCAAAATCATGTTTGTGGAAACGTGGTGCAAGTTAACAAGAAAACAACAGTCAGTCAGATGGGCGTCTTCTGCAGTGGAGAGCACTGTGGCTTGGCCAGGCCAGAGGCACATATACTAACTGCAATAATAATAACTGGGGATGTCTTGGTTACATGCTTAATTTCAGTGAGATCTCCAACCAGCAAGGCAAGCTTAGCTCTACAGGAAGGGACAGCGACTGCCGATGGGGATAGATGAGAAGGCATCAGAGATGGGAGGCCAGCTGTATGAGGTTTAACAAGGCCAAGTGCCGGGTCCTGCACTTGGGTCACAACAACCCCATGCAATGCTACAGGCTTGGGGAAGAGTGGCTGGAGAGCTGCCCGGCAGAAAAGGACCTGGGGGTGCTGGTTGACAGCCGGCTGAACATGAGCCGACAGTGTGCCCAGGTGGCCAAGAAGGCCAACAGCATCCTGGCTTGCNGAAGCGGGTGTTGGACTCTTCTCCCAAGAAACTAGGGATAGGACGAGAGGGAATGGCCTCAAGTTGCGTCAGGGGAGGTTTAGATTGGATATCAGGAAGAATTTCTTTACTGAAAGAGTGGTTAGGCATTGGAACAGGCTGCCCAGAGAGGTGGTGGAGTCATCTACCCTGGAGGCGTTCAAAAAAGGTGTAGACGTGGCACTCCAGGGCCTAGTTTAGGAGTCATGGTGGTGTTAGTTGATGGTTGGACTTGATGATCTTAGAGGTCTTTTCCAACCTTAATGATTCTACGATTCTATGTATGGAGAAAACATAGATGCTGGCAGACACTCCAGAAAATGCACTGGAGAGTGAGGGCCAACCATGAGCTGTACCGCCTTGGCAATGGTCTCCTCATAGTTGTGGGGGTTTGGAGAGAGCCCAGGGAAGGTTACAGCACCTGAGAGATGTCAGAAGAAATAGAAAAAACAAAACAGCAACTCTACACCAACAGTGAACGTCATGTAAAACCCTATCCTCAAACCAGCAGGTTGGTTTAAGGTAACAACAGAAATTGGGCAAAGGTGATGGCAATTGCCTCTTCATTTTTGGGTAGGTTAAGGGATGCCTCAGGCAGCAACGGTGGGGTGGTGTTGGCTGATGGCAGGAGCCCTGGATGTGCAGGTGAGCAGCCACCTTGCAGCACCTACTCCTGGCACACAGGTAAAGGTGTCAAGCAGTGTCCGACACGGGAAAGAGGCCTGGATAAGTCTTGTTTGCTTTTCGCTGGAGGAGAACAGCAGATGCAGCTCAACAAGAAGCAGTAAAGGTCAGCAGTGCTGAGGAATTTCGTTTCCTTGGTGAGCCTGTACTGGTACAGCAACAATGGAAAGGCCAGAGGAAAGGTCGAGGAGAGAAGAGAAGCTGGTGAAAACCCTTCAACAGGTAAAACATTGAAGCAGCAAAGTACCAACACTGTGCTTTCTGGTGGAAATAAATATGGACGGTAAGAGTTAAAACCATTCACTTTGTCTCATAATGTTGACAGAGGATAAGAGCTGAGACAACATGCTGGGTTACGGGTCTGGAAATGTCTGAGATAGCTGAACCACAGCCAGTAAGCTATGGTAGCAAAGCTGGTTAGGTCAGGCACATAGTGAAGTGGAAAGCTGGCAGGGTCCTGAGGCCAACACCGGTCCAGAAAATGTTTGGGAAGAGAGGCCATGGATGACCAAGAGAATTGTGTCAACAAAACATTAATAAAGACCTAAATGAGGGGAAGAAGTAGATGAAAGGGCCAATGGCTGTGGTTTTGGAGAAATCATCTGCTGGGTTTATGAGTCACAGAGACCAAAACCAGATAACGACAAGAAATGGGTAGTCACAGTTATGGCCTGCTGGGTCTGGGGATGAACTACTAATTTATTTTGCATGTACTGTATTGCTGATTCCTTCCATATTTGAATTAAAAAATAGGGCTTTTTACACCCAGAAAAATGAGTAACACTTGTGAGCTTAATTCATACCACTTGTATCGCCGCTTCTGTGAATCTGGTGGCCAGCAATTTTAGGTGTCCATGGGAATCTCGGGCTGTTCCCTTGCTTTCATTTCATCTATTTACTACTCTTATGGTGAGACACTGGAAGTAGTGATGAGTTTTGCAACACCATGTTGCTTTTGCTGGATCCCACTGCGTCGCGGCTCTAGCTACTTTCCTTTCCCATGAAGCCACTGACTCCTTCACATTGCGGTGCAGAGCTTTCTGGCCCAGGGCAATAGCTGGAGAGGCGACAGCTGTCACACACTCATGGCCAGATGTGTGCGCATGGCTGCATCTGTATCTGTAACAGAATGGGATGCAGCAAGTTACAAACTGTGTTTTTTATGATGTGCTGGTCTTGCTTGGAGCCTGGCTGAGGACAAGCCTTTTCTGTCACATTCCTGAGAGTTTGGCAAAAGATTTCTGAGGGCCTTTTACAGGGTGTTACTGAAGGCCACCATGACACAGTAATTTAAGTATGTGACACTGACTGTTTCTCAGTCACTAATGGCCTCATGGTGCCTGGCAGATGTGGACGCCAGCATGACTGATGGATCTGGTGTTTTCCATTGCTCCTGATGCTCATTGACTTAAAAGGGGAGGTCTCTGATGTGCTAGTGTTTTCCTCCTGTTTGTGTAGATAGTGGCGTATCACATCTTATGATTGTCATTTCTAATAACAGCAACCACCACGGTAAGCCTATGGTACATGTAGGAAGACCAGTGGAAGAAGAAACAGTAACGGTGATCTACCCGGGGTCAGTTTCTACAGCTCTAGTTGACAAATTCAGGATTTCCCCCAGCAGACAGAACAGAAAGTCTTGTCAAAACATCTTTTACCTATAGGAAGAGGTCAGATCTGGTTTTATTCTGAATGACACTTTGACGCAGTCAGTCATGGGATGTTCCTGTTTACTGCAGTCCCAGAAATATAACGCACACGGTTCCTTCACAGGTCATTGCAAATAGTTCAGCTGAACAGAAGTTTGGCTTTTCACTAGAAAAGGTAGTTTTCTTTTCAGTTGTCATTCCAAAGCAATGTTAGGAATGTGGTTGAGAAATGCTATGATATAAAACTTGGACTGACTTCAGAATAAGTTCTAAATGTGTTTTCTGCATAATCATCCCTGCTTAGACCTAGACCTTTTTTTTTTCCCAAAACACAGATGACATTTCGGAGACCACAATACATCTCTTCACAAGTGTAGTAAGCTCCCGGCCCACAACTTCCCAGAGTCTGTCCAGTCACTTCCTTGCGCAAATCCCATCAAAGATGCCTGTAGCTCACCAAAGGGGTCCATTTTGGTTACATTTTCGTAAGTATGCAAGAGGGACAGGATATGTCTCTCTCCAAGCACACTTATTTTTCTCCATATCAAAGACACTTGTTCCCTTGTTCAGATCAAAGACAATTCTCAGTGTTAGAAGTTTCTTACATTAAGAACTAAGCCAAACAATTACAGTGCTTGATACTTCTATCAAACCGTACCTCAGGAGGTTCATTACTTTTTACTTTGTGCTCTCTCTGCTGTGTTTACTTTTTGTTTGTTTTCTTTTAACCTCAGAAGCACAGGAAGGCTGGCACCAGGCACCGCAGCAGCTTCGGTATTCCGGTTGTAATAGAGCCCTTTTCTTAGTTTTTTTAAGTTTCATAAAGCACTTGGGTACATATTCCAGAAGGTTATGACATGTATTTAAAACTGGATTATGGGCTCCCATAGAGAATAATATTAATGAAAAAAGAGACTAAGCGCCCAGCCAGGTGGATGCAGCAGGCGATGGGGAGCTCCAGGGAGCTGTTTCTTATCGCACTTGGGTGTATTCCTAGGAGTAATTGCCTCTACACCCTAGAAATTGCTCTGAGTGTCAGACCATATGCACTTCAAAAGCACAAGACTGTCCTTTGTTATTTGCTAGTAAGTCAGAAAGCTCTGATAACACTGATTAAGGAAAAAAAAAAAAGCAAGTGGGGGCTGGCTGACTTGGCTGTCTTGTCTCCTTCAGTGGAACCTGCCCAAAATATACAGAGACACTGGTTTCACCACCATGGTCCAGTGAATTGGTAAGGCCAAGTGCATATTCCCTCCCAGCACTTTCCTTACCAACTGAGGACAGGGGAGAGGGGATCGGGTCTCATGGAGCTGCAAAGTAGCTCTGATGTCCCCAGGCCTTCAGAAAATCTTTTGTGCCTTCAGAAAGGAAGGGTACCTGCGAGCAAAAGCCTCGGACGTGGGGGAGTCAGGTTTGAGCCTCTTTCTTTGCTATTTTGGACTCCTGGTGATAGGCAAGATAGCCAAAAGAGAGGGGGTGGTTTTCCCTCCCTTTCCTTCCCATGGTGCCCACGGACACTTTTCACAAAAGACCCCAGTGGGTAAAGCCCCAAAAGTCAAGTATGAAGTAGGTGCTGATCATGGACTGCTAAACAGAATCATAGAATCATAGAATCATTAAGGTTGGAAAAGACCTCTAAGATACAACATGAAGTGAGGCATGAGGCAGACTGGACTCCTTGCACCTCTCAAGCCGTCACAGCAACTGAGCCCAGCCACAGGAGAGCTACCAGCTGCAGACAAAATGTGGGCTAAGAAGACTTAGTCATGTTCTAGGATGAGACAGACAACAGCTCCCCAGTAGAGATGGGAAGCATTAGCACCGCTCTGTAAGGCTTTATGCATGATTTTGTTTAGAAAACTGTTTCCAGCTCTGATCAGCTCTGTTTTAGTAAAAGATAAACTGGAACAGATGTGGTGAAAGGCTCTAAGGGTGATCAAGGCAATGGGAACTCTATCTTCCACGTGGAGACTGAGAGAGACTTGTTTGGTTTAATGATACGAAGAAAGCAGGACCTTCATGAAAAAAATTATGATGTGAAATCATAGGGAGAGAAAAGAACTATTTAGATTAAAAGGCAATCCTGACAGTAGAAGAAAATTGGTGATGAAGAAAATTAGTGATAAAGGAAATTAGGTCAGAAATGAGAAATTGTCCGGTCACCCAAAGAATGGCATCTGGAACAAGCTTTCTAGCAAAACGGAACAGTGAGGAGTTGAGAAGGCTTCAGAAGGACTTCGCTATGCGTACAGAAAGGTTTGTGTGACACTGGAGGCAAACCTTCACATCCCTCAGATGTCCTTGAACCCTCCTGGTGTGGTGACATGTATCCTGCTGCCCCATGTATTGCAGCGCCCGTGGGGCACTGGAAGGATGGTTGCTTGTCCCTGTACACCCCTGAGCCTCCCCGTATACTGTAAATGCACCTGGCCTCGGGCTGTATGTGCTGCTGGATCCATCTTACATGTCATAGTGCTGGGCAACTCAATGCCTGAGTCTTCTTGTGGCTGTAGTTTTTGGTCTCTGTATTGCCGTTCAACACTTGCTATAAACCAGGGCTGTTACAGCTGGGCTGCTTAGCAGAGGTGCTGGGAAGATTAATGCGTGAAAGATGGTGAGGTGCTCAGATGCTGCAGTCGTGAAGGTCATGTGAGTATGGGAGGCAAGCAGGCTGGGATTTCAAAAACTTGGAGGAAACTCTGCTGAAAGCCAGTGACACCCTTATTCCTGTATGTCTGGGGAGCTTTTGAAAATCCTTCTCTCTGATGATGAGGTAAACCCATTTTTTTGCAACTGCTCCTCTGAAAGTTTAGTGGGAAGAAGGGAGTAGGGGATGCACTACCTGGCCTGTGGTTAGCGTGCACTAAGCAGTTCTCCCACGTTTCAACATTCCTCTGCTGTGTACTCCAGACCCTCGCTCTGCCCTTCAGCATCCAACCACTTCTGCTCAGATTTTCATTTGTCCACGGTCTTGCAGAGCTGCTTGCAGCGCACACTACTTAGAAGGCCAACGCCTGCAAAACAAAGCTAGTTTCTCTCCTCTGCCTTTTGGAATAGTGCATTAAAGCCTCTTCTTCCCATTCCCAGAGAAGGCAGCTGAGGCTAAAATTATTATCCTCCAGATGATCCCTCCCTCTGGCTGGACGTCAGCCCCACAGTAATAAACTGGTCTAAGTTTATCTGTACAAATGTATACTTTCATGTAAACAGGAAGGAAAAGTGACACGGCGTTTGTGTAGTTTGGATATTGTTTGCAGGACTCCTGAGGACTACTAAAGAACCACAGATGGGCAGGAGTGGGATGATGATTGCTTCAATCTGGTGACGGTCTTCAGGACGTAACCTGCATGTTTCTGTCAAACACCTATGTGGAGATTACACTGATCACAACTCATATTCGGTGGTGGTTAGGAGATACCAGGAAAGGAAAGCAAAGGATCAAAACTAAATCATTCCCAAATGAAAAACAGAGCAAATGATCTGGGACGGGTCTTCAGCCAGCTGAAACAGGCAGCGCTACACTCCTGCTCTCCTACCTCTGGATGTGAGATGAATGAGCCTAGAAAGAACACTTCTTCCCCTACTTGGCCCCTTGGGCTTTCTGCTTAAGTTTCGCTCTGAGAACTAGTTAATGATTTTCACCTCACTTTTGATAGAAGAAACATAGCCCACTTGTGTGGCTCCGATTCCCATTTCATTTATCTCTGTGTGTGTTGCATCTGTGGCTTTACTGAGGTTGTTTCTCAAACAATAGGTCCTATGGTGCTGTAAGTGTTACCCAAGCACAGCTCCAAGGAATTAATAGACTTAGAGGATCTGGTCAATATAACAACAACAAAAAAAGACCAATTTCCTCCCAGTCAGCAGCCTAATCAGTTTTATCACAGCTCATGCATTATCAGCACTTGCTCTTTGATCAAGATTGGGCTTAGGCAGTTGTTGTTCCTGTTTGTCTGCTTAATTCAATTACTTCTTTGATCACTTCTGAGAGAAGTACCTGTAGATTCAATTCCCATTCACTTTGTCTTGGACATGAGCAAAGAACGCATCAGCTGCAGAACTCACCTTTCCCTCATTTCCTGGGATCACGACAGCAACGTAAAGTGTGTATTTATTCGCACACACATCAACCACATGCCATTATTCCCTGCTGAGGGCTTTCAAACACAAGAACAAATTGCCCTCTTGCCCCATGGATGCCAGTTATCTGCCGGGAAATATGAGAGCCCCCCTCAGTCCCCCGCAATGACACACACCTCTCCCAAAGCCTTAACTCAGACCCCACAACTCTGCTGTGCTGTTTCGTTGCAGTTGCATTGGATGTAACACGGACACACAGTCTGGCATGATGGAGACCAGTGGTCAGGTCTCATTCCTGATAGAGCCTCAGAAACAGCAAAACAATGGGTTCCCTGAAGGAGCTGCAGGCTCATATCTCAATAAAACTCAATAAAACTCAATAAAATGGGCAGTTTATGAATACCCAGAGAGTAAAAGTCACATGGGGCTGCAATGAATGTCCTGCAGAAGATACAAGCTGCTCTCAGGCAGCTCTGGCTTCAGTCCCTCCCAGGACATTCAACAGCACAAGACCTTTTTGCTTCCTTTTGAAGACACTTTGGACTAATATTTGGAGGAGACAGCTAGTAGGTTGTACTTCATTCCCTTCATCAGCTTCTGGGACCCTCTGAATTGAATAGCAAGAATAACAAAAATTTTTTTTTTAAGTCAGAATGTCTGTAGTGCCTGATGAATTATTTTTAATTAGTTATGAGACCCAAGGCTAACTGTAACTATATCTTGTTGTCTTGGTTATTGTGTCATTGTCATATTGGTGGATATGATTTTTGTAACTAATAAGGACATTACTGTAACACGTTGATCAGTGTCGTGAAGAAATGCTTAAAGAATGTGTAAAAATGCAACAAGATGTAAAAATATGTTTTAAGAGCTATTTCCTCAGTGATTGTCCCCAATCTCATTTCTGGACACCATGCTACTTTGCTTTTCCTAAGCTGTGAAAATATGTGAACATGTGAAAATAAACAAGGCAAACAACAGCACTGATTTTAGCTATAAGAAACATTAATCTCACCTCTTGATGTATGTTTGAATGAAACTATGGCTTTGTAGGGCAGGTGTGTTCTGTTCAGCAATAAGCAACTGTTAATTAAGTCTCATTTAATCTCAGTCTGATACGACAGTCCACAGTGCCCTCACGATGAAACCAGCCCAGCCGAAGATTTCTGAGCACATCCCCACCCTCCCCAGCTCTTCGTTGCCCAACGTGGTCCTATCCTCATGGCCATCTCCTTCTCACCCAAGGTTCCTGCCTCTGCCTCCTCACCTCTTTCCCCAGAACCTCTGGTGCCTATCGAAACCCTTCCTACAATTTCATTTGTAAGGGGCCATTGCTCTGGCCCCTTCCCAGGCCCTGAATTAACACCTGAGAAGCCCATCCCTGTGGAAATATTAAAAAAGCCCATGTGGAAGGCTTTTTTTCTGCAGGGTTTTTTATTCCTCAGCGATGGTTTGCGAGTCTCATTTTAGCTTGAACTCAGGTAAACTCCAGAGCTGTAGGCAGGATTTGGCATGATTAAAAATAATACTTTTCTTCTACTTTCAGCTTGCAGCCCTCACCATTTCTATGGTAAGTTGTTTCTCTGTCTATTTTAGTTCATGTTTAATGTAGAATATACTTAAGAAATATGGAAGAGCATCAAGACATAAAATAGTCCTTAAGTGAGTCACGAGGCCCAAATAGCTCTGCTGAAAACAAAACAAAAGCGGTTCCCAGGCCTTAACCTCTCCACGGCCACCCACGTTTCTCGTGCACTGCCAGCGCCTACTTACCCCCACTGGAAGTGAAGCTGCTGAAAAGTCCTATTCTGTGAAATGTGCTGAGATCGTAAGCGTGACCTCAGCACATTTGATATGACCCTTACACATATGGCCCTTATGATTTAAGGGGTTTTACACGCACGCTAAGTTCTTCTGTATGTGGAAGGACTTCACCATCCGCTTCTCTTCTCTAATGAACTCGGGTCACGATGCATCGCACTGGGTGTAGCCATATGGCTCACACAGCTTACACTGCATTTCTTAGTCAGTTTTTCTTTTGCAAAGTAACTTGTGACATAGCTTGATTTCCTCCATGAAATTTTAATGATGCACTAATTGGCTTTTTCCTAATTATTTTCCCAATAGAAAAATCACTAAATCACTTTATTCATAATGTAAGTATAATTTCTCCTGCTAAAGCCCCCCCAAAAGCCTATAAAATAAAAAAAATTGATCTATGTTTTATTTCTCGCAGGTTTAACCAAAATAAAGTCATATATTTTTTCAAATCATTAAAATCTACATTTCAGAATTAATTCAGTAGGAACAGCAGTGTATAACTGGTATTGTCTGAAAATGTAGTTTAGACATGATTTTAATTTTTAAAAAATTGGAAAACATTGTATCACTAAATGAAGAGTTGCAAAACATTATTTACTCTGGAAACATTTTTTTGTCCTGGGATTTCTACATCTTTATGCAATTCTTTACTTACAAAGATAATTCGTAATTTATCATTGAACTGGGGCATTTTAGAAAGCTGTACTCATATGGTAATAAAACATACTTTATCTTTCATTTACAGATAACATCAACAAAATAATACTGAGTTGAGGACTCTCATGACATGTTTATGATTTTCAGCTCCAGGTTCAAGTTGTTGAAGAAATGTCAAGTACGTGTTTTAAACGTCATGGTCAGTATCCTGATTACCTTTTCTTTTCCAAAGTCATCCTCTATCTATCCATCAGACTTCATGATGATGTTACATAAATTATGCTAAAGGTTGTAGTGGCATTGTAAGCATTGTAACTTAGATGATTTCACAAAAAGAGTTATGAGTCTTTCTTTTCTGCATGTCTAAAAGAGAAAGTTACAATTACTGTAGGCAGCAAGAGAGATGTGTAACTTCTGCATCAACAGGAACATCAACAGCAGCCGAGCTTGGGTGCTTGATGATTTAAGGAAGTTTCCTGTGGTTTCAGTATGTGCTGAACAGTCACAAAGTCAGACCAGCTCCAGCAATGCCTTAGTGCTGTCGTTGCCATCAGAGAAATCTGTCATCTTACTAACTTACTGATTTTTCTAATCCTACACTTAGCGAGTATAGTCATTAAAAGGCAGGTTTGCTGTGGGAGATGTCCTTGTGGGTTTAAATGCTGCCGGTATGATCGAAGTGGAGCATGTTTCATCCCCTGTCCCTCATCCCCCAGGAGCCTGCCTGTCAGTGGGAGGGATGCTGCAAGTGTCACCTCCAGAGCTGCCTTTTTGGGAGGCGTTTATCACAGCCAAATTCATTGCACATTTACACACCTGGTCTTCATGAGTTAGAACATAGACTCAATATCCTAGCAGGCTTTCTGAAATTGGGGCACTATTTATCGTATTTAATTTTGATAAGGGATTGTGTAGGTAATTAACCCATTAACTTTTGTTTAGTTTCTGTTTTTAAGTGAAAGGAGCTTGCTGGCCTCAGTAGACGTTTTGTGAAGTTGGCGCTGTTTTGAGCACCAAGGGTTAAATCAAAACATCTGGCTGGGCTGGTGTTCTGAGGAGCTGCTGCAAGTCTGAGTATTTTTCAAGATGAAAAGAAATGATAGAGGACATGGGAAAGTATTGTATGTATGCGTCACTGTGATTACCATGGTAGCATTGTCACCCTGGGCTGAACGCTTGGCCCCAGGGGAAACAGTCAGTGTTTTAGTGATAACTGTGAGGTCGTCAGTTCTGAACTGAGATCCATGTTTGTATAGTGTCACAAATGGAAAGGGACCGGTAACCTCTGCTGAGTCTCTCTTACACATTTTTCCAAATCAAGGAGCCAATGCAGATTTCAAGCCAAATTCAGTTCATTTTTTCCCCTTCTCTAAACAAGAAAAGAACACCTGAAGTAAGTGTGTTATAAAATCAGTGCTGGCAACGTGTTACAAAGTAAAATATCCCATTACTTCCTATTAAACAATCATGACTACGGTGTTGCAAAATGGAAATGTCATAACCATGCTGGCTTATTTGCTAGAATACAATGAGAGATGTTGTGCAATTTACCTGAGGCATGAACTAAATAAATACCCTTTAAGGGCAGATATCATCAGCACACAGCCTTGTTTGCTGTCTTTAGCTATAGCGGAGCTGTTGGCTATTTAGGAAGGCCTTTAGGGAGCCAAATGTCAAAGGTAATGGCTATTTACTTGGTGGTCACAGTTTTATCTACACGCGCTCAGCTGCTGTAGCACTTTTAGTATGTTCCTCTTGCTCGTAAATATGTTCCTCTGCCTGTTGTTTATCAGGCTGGTTGAAAGTGGATGCCTGCATGTGATGCATGTGGGGTTACTTTATGGGATCCCAGTTTCTGGGGCTCTGCCTTGCCACAGGTGGGAGGAAGGGGTGTAAAGCCTAACTGCAGAATGCGAGCTTTGGTGGTATTTGCATGTGTGATCTGGGAAACAGGAGGCTGCTAAATTTTGATTACATTTATGGGCATTTTACTGCTGTCAGAGCGATACTCCAGATATGTCCTTTCTTTCCCCTGATGATTTCATTGTGTTTATGCTTCTTGCCAGCACCTCCGATTTCATTAATGTCTTCAACTATGGAAGTGCTTCACGTGTTTGCTTGTAAATCTACCCAAAGATACCATTACTGCTTAGTTAAATGTATAACAACCAAACATTCTTATAAAACTAAGCTTTAATTCTAGGTCTGATGAGTCTGAAATCTAATGAAACGGTTTGGGATGTATGAATGTACATTTACGAACACAGTCCAGACAGTCACCTGATATTAAAAATCTCCATCCACAGAAATGCTGATTGCATCCCTGTCCCTGGGGCTACTGTGGGCTGCGCTTTGGGGAGAGGTGAAGGGATGAGTTTGAAGCCCAGCTGGGACGAAGGGCTCGTACAGCATTTGCCCAGCACCAAAGGATGCGGGGACGCCTGCCCAGCATCCCTGCCTGTGGCTCCAAGGTGGAGCCAGTCTCATGGGGCTCATCCCAGAGCTGCCATTGCTCCTCAGAGCAGTGCTGCTCCACAGCGTAATGGGAAAGGTGGAGTTCAGCAAAACGGGAGAGAGGACGGCTCTCAGCATTGCTCTCTCTCAAGCTGCTTATGTCCAAAGTGGCTCCATGGTCCCCCATCTCTCTCGTTTGAATCCCTGCTATATTTTCAATTGCAGCTTGGAGCATTTTGAGCATGTAATTCAGGGGGGAAAAAAAGTTTTAATCAGGAAATTCTGAGAACGTGCTCATTAGTGTAAATGTTTGCATGTGGGTTGTTGTTTAATCCTTCACAGGGAAATTAGACATTCACCTTCGACGGCTCTCACAGTTTAGTTGGAAGAGAAACACAAACACCAGGCGCAGAAGGGGGGAGACCTATCAGCAACTCCTCATTAGTATGTCTCTGTCCAGAAGCAATCTGCGTTACCCGGTGAAACATTCATGCCTTCAGCAAAAACCGCCTTCCTAAAAAACGTCTGGGGATTGCAACACTGTTCGTGTATGTGCATTGTGTGGCTCTACCCAAGGGGCAGCAGCCGTCAGCACAGGCAGAGGCGGGAGAGAACAGAAGAAGCATTTAGGTATCTGTGAAATACGTGCCAAAGGCTGTAGCGTTCTAATTAAACTTAACCACCTAATTGCGCTACGATCAACAAACCCGCTCTGTACAGCACCGGTTAAACTAGGAAATGAGCTCCCCTTTGGAAGTGGCAAGCAAGTCAAAAAATTGTTGTCCCACACACCCAGTCCCATCAGAGCTCCAGTGAGACGCTAATGGATGGCAGAGCAAAGGGGTGGCTGTGTCACCGCACAGAAAGGGAAAGAGAGAGAAACAAAATGCGTCAGAGGGCACATTTTCTTGACAAAACAGTAAAGAGCTCGTATCCGAAAATAATAAATCATGGTTATCTGCCTATAAATAATGAAAATAATAAATCAGCAGTATCTGCAAAGTGGCAGATGCTTGTACAAGTGTCAGAAGATAAACTGGGCTTTCCAAAAGCTCGTGCCAAACGTGCTGCTACTGAATGGTGAAGGCAGTTTTATGGCAGCAGGGCCCGGGAGCCAGGGTACACGCATGGAGATGTGGGTGCCTGGGGGCAGGTCTCCCCTCCTTGCTTCGTGCAGTCCCACCAGCTGTCCTCAGCACGCAGGGCAGGTGATCATCTTTGCAGGAGCAGCAAGTGGGCAAAGGGGAAACCCCGAAGCACCAAAAAAACCTACTCCGTACCCTGTCCTAAGTGTTGGTGGAGGCTATGTGGTGATTCAGCTGCGCAGTTGCAGGATGTTCACAGTAAGCTGAGTCACCCCTCCAAGCTCCATCTCTAACTAGATTTCAGGCACCTACTTCACAAGAAGGCACTTAAATTTAGGTGTCTTAACCCTGAACTGCATCACAGCCTAAGTATTCCCTGTAGGAGAAACAACGGCTTCTTGCAAATAAGACTTTTTTCCCGGTATCTTTAAAACACCTTTGAGCTCACCCAGGGGTGAAATCAAATAGCAATTAAATAAAGCCCAACAGGAAGAAATAATTGTGATGAACAATGACTTCTTATGACTGCCTGTAACCAAGTAATTTAGCCTCTCTGAGCAGACCAGTTCCTCTCAAACTCTCCAGTGTGGTTCTCCAAGGTTGCCTTCGCAAGAAGTGAGAACAGGAATAAAGAAACCTCTAAAAGTTTTGAAAAAAGCCAATGAGGGTTTCTAAGCTGCTGTATAATGTGACATTAGAAGAAGGGAATGGTGGTTTTCAGGCTGCAAGGAGAAAACGAAGTACTGGCTTTCCAGAGCTGCTAGGCACCTGCACTGATTTTGACTGGAACCACACGTGGGTGGAGAGTTTGCCTCTCTCCAGGGCTGTTGTTTCTATGCCATGTGAAGTCCAGTGGATAGTGGGTAACAGTCATGTTTTTGCGTCGCCTGCTAGCAGATTACTAGAAGTATGTTGTGGTTTAACACCAGCCAGCAACTAAGCACCACACAGCCATTCACTCACTCCCCCCCGGTGGGATGGGGGAGAGAATCAAAAGAGTAAAAGTGAGAAAACTCGTGGGTTGAGATAAAGAGAGTTTAGTAGGTAAAGCAAAAGCCGCGCACGCAAGCAAAGCAAACCAAGGAATTCATTCACTACTTCCCATCGGCAGGCAGGTGCTCAGCCATCTCCAGGAAAGCAGGGCTCCATCACGCCTAACGGTTACTTGGGAAGACAAATGCCATCACTTCAGACATCCCTCCTTCCTTCTTCTTCCCCTGGCTTTATACGCTGAGCATGATGTCATATGGGTTTGGGACAAGTTCTGGTTTATGATAGGTACGCATTAGGTGTCCATTTTCTTATCATTGCATGTTTAAGGATCCTTAAACATACAGTAATAGCCATAGCCACACATGGCAATAAAAGTGAAATGATGAGCTCTGTTTCTGAAGAGCTTATACTGAAATTGCACATGGGACACGGCAAGAGCAGAGAGACAGGAGGGAAGGGTGAGGAGCGTCGGGGTTACAACGATAAGTTCCTGCAGTTACTTGGTTTGGGCAGGTGTGGGGAGTGTCCTTGTCCCTCCCCTCCTGACAGCAGTGACTGCTGCTGTGATTAACCCCCTCAATGGAGAGCTCCTCCGCTGCTCGTGGCTGACAGCCCACCTCCACACGGCACTTTGTACCACCTTCAGAAACCTCCACACCTCTCTGGCTCTGTAGTTTTGTGCCATGTGCGGTATCTATTTCACCTACACAGCCTGAGTAGTGGAGCTGATGTAAATGACTGTTCCCGCATGTGCAGTGTGGTGAATGAGTGCCCGAGTTCTGGCCAGCACTGCGCAGCATGGCTTGTACCTGCCTTTAACTGTTTTTTTATGAGATGCCTTTGCTATAACTTTCTGATTTAGATACACCCCAAATGATTTTTTTTTTTTTTCACTAAATCCTGCCTTATATACTTATATACTTTTTTGCCAGCAGGAAGAATCTGCATCTGTAAGAACAGTGAAACTCCAGGGCTGCATGTTAGCTCTGTTTATTGCCAGCGAAGCGCAGCTCTGCGGGGGCAGCCCGGTGTGGCTGTGCACGTCCCCAGCTGCTGGGGACCTCGACACACTGGCTCAGCGCCACTGCTCAGCTCGGCGGCAGCTGGAGGCACCGGTAGCATTTACAGGGGCATCATTTCAAACATCTGCCTGGTAAATCCCAGGCTAAGGCACCCCGCTGGACGGAGCCCCACCGCGGTGGTCCTTCCCCCTCACCATTGCTTCCTTCATGTGCTGGGTGCAATGGCTCCTCTTTGTTCCCTGACCTCACATCCCTCACAGCAAGACAAAACCCAGACAAAAATATCACCTTGTTCATACATAATAAAAAAGTCATTTTCACCCTAAACCAGGACTAGTTTTGCTCTAAAGCTGGCATGCTCCCAATGGAAAATGGGCCTGATACTGCTTTAACAAAATGTGCAGAAATGAACCCATTTGTTTATACTGAGCTAGGAAAATCCCTTCACTTTGCTGTAGTTACAAATGTTTTTCACACTGCTGTTCAGGACTTCTGTTTTTTATGTCTGGCCTAAAAGACAACTCTCTCTAGCCATCGAGTACTTGTTAACCCCATTTATGGGAAATGGTTGCGCAGTGAGTCAGAGGGAAGAATGACACTTATTGAATGACCAGCACCAACATCCCATGGGTTTTCCTTGGAGGCTTCTCAACTAAATATTAGCTAGGAAAACACAAGGCCATAGGGACTGCCACACCAACTGCAGCCAGCGGCTCACCTATCGTCGTTCTGTCCACACAGACATGCCTACAACCGATGGAGCCCAGGCTCTGTCTTGGCATGAGGTCAGGCACCACAGCTTTGCATCCAGAGCTTGCGTCTTACTGCACATATTAATTCTTTCCAAACGGCGGATGATGTTCTATCCTCAGCAGCAGCCAGCTTGTTGCTCTCCAACAGCAAATTACAATGCTTCCAGGCAGAGTTTGTTGCCTCTCTCCCCACCCCAGCTCCAGCTCTGGCATGGGGAGGGGGTGACAGCACCAGCAAACAGAGCTTCCCTGCCCCTCACAGCCTGTTTTTTTCCCTTTGGGTGTGATGCTCACCACAGCTGTCCTTCCAGCACAGGCTTTGGTTGTGGCACCCCACCACTCCCCTCCCTCTCCATCCTTGCTCCCCTCTTCTGAGGAGGTAAGTTATGGCATCCCAGAGCCAGGGAAGAGGCTGGGAAAGCAAAGTGCTGCAAGCAAAGCTGGGCCTCGGGGCATCTGAGACCTCAGAGGGCACGACCGGTCGCGTTGGAGGAGTCATTTGTGCACTGAACATTTCATGCCTCAATGATCTGAGCAAATCATGACCCAGAGAGGATCATGGTGTGTCTCTGAGTCCTTTACATTCTCTCTTCTTTCTGGGCTGCCAGGAATTGGGGTGCTCAAACTGGCTCAGAGTTCAACCTCTGACTCAGGTCTGGAATGAGCAAGAGACATTTCCATGTGGAAATAAGCCCTTTCCACCATCAGAACAGGTAAAGCTGTCTAGGTTGTCTGGGTAGCTGCAAAAGTGGGTACCAAAATGGATATTTATCAATAATTGCCCAGAAAAGAATGTTTTTCTTAATCTGAGATCACAAAGCAGTATTATGTTGATGCTCTAAAGAACTTTTTTATCCTGAATTTTTAAAGTGAAAAGGTTCTTCTTTAAAAAAAAAATCCTCTTTGCTACTGAGTTATGTGTGTCTAGAAGTTTGTTATTTTCTGCTATGCAATAAAATGGGCTGTATTCTTCTGTTGCACAGATGCCTTTTTAAAATTTCTAAGAATGTTGAAAAGGCTTGATGGCAGAAGATATTTTATGCAGGCTGGATGCATCCATTACACAGGAGATGTATTCTGTAGTCTCTTATGTGGGCTTTGCATTCTTTGTTTCATCTGAATGTGTTTTAAAGTGCAGATAACAGTACAAAAGACATACAGGTGAAACAAAGACAGTACTCTTTCTCTGCGTGTGTGTGTGAAGGCAAAAGAGAAATGGGGAAAAGCCATCATTCACCACTAGCAGGTGTGAAAACTGCTCAGGTCTTTGCCCAGATCCCAGTTGCCTCCCAAATTATGCCAAAATACCACCAAGCACACAAGTCAGGAGCGCTGAAGGAGGTTGAGGGACTGAAGAGTGTCATACTCCCGTCAGCCGGCAATGAATCAATTCAGCAACCTCTGTAAATCTCAGCAGGAGATTTAATGTGTGGTCAATAAAAGTTTGATCCAAGCCAAGGTCCCTGATGCAGCTGCTATTCCCCTTGTCTCTTGGAAGAGTTTTTGAACCTGGCTCCAGTTATGTCACCAAATTTCTGGCAAGGTCAAGCGTTTCATGACTGTCCCCTGCCAAATAGAGGTTATCCCGACAGAGCAATTTCACATCTTTCTTCTTTTGCTTTACAAGCCTTTGCACAATATTGGCAGTTCAAAATGACTTTTCCAGCGCAGCTCAAACCTGGACACACTTCAGTGGCCTGTGAGGCTCCTTAGTACTCTCTCTTACAAGGTCCTGTTCTTAGGCACCAATAATTTTGTTAAATTTTAACCATTTGGCCTGACAATTTCCATCCTGGGCATTGGCCTCAAGCTTTTTGGTTTGTTTTTATTTTGTCTGTTTTTACAGGAAGGTGAAGGAAGAACTGGAAATTTCAGCAATTTGACATGATTCCTGGGCATTTATTTCCAGGAAGGAGGCTAGAGGAAAATATACTGATTTACCAGAGGGGTGTGGGGCGCGAAATCTTGTGCCCTTTCCCCTGAACGAGGGCCAACCATCCACCTTTGGGATGGTGGCAGTGGTACAGGCTGGGTGAGAGACGGTACAGGAGGGGCAAGAGAGAGCCAGGGGCTGGGAGGAGGAGGACTGAGATCCATCTCTGGGCTGCCATGTGGAGCAAGGTCTAAGCGCTTTGGCGAACCCTGGTCTCACGGACCCTATGAGGCTGGAGGACATGCACTTGTTTTTTCTAGGAGGACCAGGTCCAGTTATACTGCAGAGCCACTTGCTGTCTGTATTTTACAGCCTTTTTCCCCAACCCCAGCTTTGAATAGTATATTCATAGATGCTAACCTCTCTCAAGCCAACGGCAGTGTTTTCATTGATTTAACATAGCCAAGGCTTCAAGCCAGGTCCCAAAAAATAAATAAGAGATGATTTTTTCTCAGTTCAATGGGGGCTAAATCATAGCATCTGGAATATTCCTCTCCTACCCTCTCTCAGGATTGAAGGATTGAGCATATGTTTTGCTCAACATGTTGTGCTCAAGTTTAAATCAGACAAATATTATTAAAAAATCTGTTGCGTTGGCTGTTGCTGAAAAATGATAACAAGTCTTGAGTATGTAATCCAGGGTGAGAGAGGGTTTGTCCTTGGTTTCAGAAATCTGACATGCCTGTGGTCATAATGTTTGCAATGGTTTATCGCAGGTGGTCAAGCAATAACTCTTTCACAGAGCAAACTTTAATAGTGCTGAGGAGCAAAGTAGCAGTTTTAGGTCTTCTTAAACAGGTTAAGGAAGAGCTGTTCTCCAAGAAGCTCTGGTTGTGTTGACATGTTCTCTCTTTTTGACTTTTTTGTTTTGTTTTTCTATTTTATTTTTCTCCAGAGTACCAAGGTCTGGCTGCCAGGCAGGGTTTGTGAACCTTCCGAGACTGTGCAGCAAATCCTATTGGCTTCGCTATCTGATGCGTTTCCATCTTCTCATGACCCAAAGTTGACAGGCCATCTTACCTCCTGGCCTTCTCTTCAGCACATTGACAGGGATCTTGATGTGATTTTCCACGTCTTTAGTAACTAAAGGTATAACATAGCTTGTGTTATGATCTGATCTTTTCTGTGATCAGTTTTTTTGCCTTTGTAGAGGCTTGTGTATCAGTGGCTCCAAGCTCTTTCTCACTTTCTGCATGCATCTTACTTTTGATTTCTTGAAGAAGGAAATGACTTAGTTGAAGTTTCTGGATTTAATAAAGATATTTGGGTGATTTGTGATGACTTTGGTATACAGGTGATCACACTAAAGTCTTCTTTGGAGATATTTTCAATGAGTGTCCACATAAAAGGGCTCAGGCCAGCAGGGAAGGGTTGCATAAGAAGGTAAGAACAGCTATATTGGGTCTGACTCCTTTTTCAGGCTGGAGACCCTGCTGGAGACAGGGTGCTACACCATATAGACCCTTGGCCTGGCCAGCATGGCTGAGCTCATGTGTGCTTTAGCATGCTCGACATATTGCAGAAGGGACTTCTGCGGCTGAATGACCTGTTGTGCAAAGAAATATTTTCTTTTATTTAGCTTCATCCTATCCCTTTCTCTTCTCAGCTGATGCTCCTCAGTTCATGTATTGGAAGAGATGGTGAAAAATTTATCAAGCGTGGAAAGAATAATCAGCAACTATTGAGAAGGTTTAAACATAAAAGAGTCATTAACATTCTGTTCTACTAAATTTTTGATAACAATATCAGTTTCAGCAACATTCCCAGAAGCATGAACGCATCTTAAGAATGTTCAGATTTCAAGAAGTCATTGAGATGACTTCCACCACAGGCACACATCTTGGTTATTTTGTTTACAGTCAGTGCCTGTTGAACCTCAGTGTGCCTACGGGCTGGGGGTCTGCAGGCAGCAAACTTGGCTGTTGTTTGATCCTTTCCCCCTGCTTCATCACATCTGCTGAACTGCACTGTGTGCAAAGGGGATATAAGACACAGCAATTTAGATTGCATTTTGGACTGAAATTAATTTATTATATGAAATGACCATGAGCTCGTACGGACTACACTATTTTGTTCAGTTTAAACTGGTATTTTATATTATATTACTTACATATAATGGAAAAATACACTATTCTACAGGTCTGCCTATTTTCCTTTCTCTCTCTGTACAGGCTACTCTGAGGAAATGGTTTGGGAAATGCAAGTAAAGGCTAAGCAGGTTATTTCTGCATTATGTAACTACTCTAGAGTAGTGCTTCTCTAATTTATTTAAAAGTAAGTCTGCATTACTTTCCTGTGACTCATAAATGTTGATAGGTACTATTTGGTTAAATACATAATTAGGACAATCAATTTCACTTTGGAAACCATCTGAAGCCGCACTGGCTAATCTCTCATCAGGTAATAAATACTGCCCAGCTGTGTTTGGCAGCATCTTAAGAAATCCAAGGATGGAGGCACTTCAGATCTAATACAGTATGCTTCTGTTTTTCTGGTTTAATTATTAACTTCTTATGCAGATGTTTTTATCAGTCAGTAACAGGAATGCTCATTCTTTAGCATTGCCATGTGGAGTACTGTCTGTCATCCAGGGGAGCTGGTATAAGGAAACGTAGGTGCCTGGGGCAAGGAAAACAAACGGGTTCCTACATGCTGCAACAGTGAAGGAAGAGGAAGAGACAGAAATTTGTCTCTGGTCAATTATTGCTCTTCTGTGGGATTTCCCTGAACTGCAGCAATCCGCACCTGTATGTGAGTTTTTGGGAAGATGGGTGCATTACCCTGGGGTATGACAATATGGGATTTCAGTGCCTGTCATCTGCTCTATAGCACCTATGCATAATTTGCTCTGCCTTTAATATAAAATAACTGACTCATCTTTACTGGGAAAAATAACTGGGGACCAGCTTATGTGAAGCATCTTGGCATATGTTCTCCTTCATCCCCTTATCAATAATATTCTATCTGTCCTGGATAAGTTGAAATTGCCATAGAATTTTGAAAAATTAAAGATTTTTTTTTAATAATAAATTGAAATAAAATGAATGGTCTTGCCAGGTACTTGTTCTCACTAAGAAAGTCCAAAAAACCTCTTTCCAATACAATTGCTCTGATTCCAATCGCAGCCTTCCTTGAACCAGAACAGAGCAGAGTTCTGGTGTTCAGCTGCAGCTAAACATTTCTTAGGAAATGCCATTTCTCAGTTCAGCTGCCATCTTCAAGAAATAAAAAGTTCCCCTGCTATTTCAAGAAGTAAAGCAAATATGTATCTTTACTGTTTGCACAGTGCAAACTTTCATTTAGCTAGCATCAAAAAAAAAAAAAAAAAAGAGGAAAAAAAGTATTTAAATTAAAACAAAATTAATTTGTGCAAGTTATCTTCCCAGTCTTTCTATGTTCAAGTCAAATTTTGAAGCATTCAAAACAACATAACATTTTTTAATCTTTTGTGCCATGGACAAAACCTTCCTAGGAGCTGTATTTTGTGTTTCAAGGAGTGCAAAATGATATTCTTACTTCAGGAATTTATTCCGTAAATAAGGAGGGTTTTACAGTGAGTCATTAGCCAAATTAAATTTCTGTTAGAAGAATGGGTTGTGGAGGTAATATCTTTGTAATTTGGGGTTAAGTTACTTGAAACCATGTTCTTACCAGCATACAGCCAATAGAAGTTTTTTCTACTTGCTGGAAAACTGAGGCTTCGGTAGGATGGAACAGGGCTGGGGTTATTTGGTTGTTTTAATTTTTTAAACAAATCTGAATGGCATGATAAGGGCAAAAATAAGTGTCCAGAGAGAAAACAGGAGGGAGCAACTCCCCCTGGTCATTCCTTATGCCTGTTCCCATGGTGGCCTCCAGCAAGAGGTAAGAGCGATTGTATGAAAAGTCCTGACCAAGCCCCATCAATCCACAATGGAGCATGCTCAGTGAAATACATTCTGGGATAGTTTTGCTGCCAAACACTAACAAGTATTTGCATTTGTCTTTTTTTTTTCTTCAGAACCTTGGCCAGATTTGGGCAGCTTTTCCTGGGCATATCATTCCTGCCCGGTGTTAGTGCAGTCTTTCTGCCAAATTTCAAGCCTTTGATACAAGGATGGGAGGCAAAGCTAGAGCTTTTCAACAAAGCAGTAAATTTTCACAGAGTACTTCAAGTATAGATACCATTTCCAATACATCTATTATGAGTGACCTCCAGTGTTTTCCAAATCTTTGTTGTTGGATTCAACCACAAGTTTTTTCATGAAAATATTCTTTTAGTGCTTAATTGTATACATCTGCATCTGAATACATATAGTTATATGTGTTCCAATGTTATTATTTTTCAGTTTTGGAGGAAACTAAACTTGATTACAAGTGTTTTATTCCCTTCCCTGTACATTTTAAAAGGCAGTGCATGTGGTTCTGCATGCAGTGAGGTGACAGACATATATTGTTACAGATATAAGCACTTTTCAAATGAGTATGAAGGAAAACATTGTCTTCACTGTCAATATAGTGTCGAGACTGATTGTATTTTAGTTTGATGTTTGCCACCTGCATGTCTCATAAAAAGCACTAAACACTAAACCAGGAGAGAAAGAAAAACAAATCCCTGACTTTTTGCCTTGCCATAATAGAGCTCGAGTTATTTCAGGAACAAGCTGGATTGCTTTTCCCTGGGACTTAAAAATATACGAGAGACCGTGGTTTCCAGAAAAGAATCGAATGGAATGAAAAGCCAGAACTGGAAGAGAGAGAAAGACCCTTCCCAGACACTGGGTTGTTTTTCACCGGGTTACACTGGTCCGGACCTTGGGAACATGGTGTTCCACTGACCGCAGTAGCTCCTCCTGTGGCTAGTCACAAATCCACACATCCCAGGGAGAAGAAAGCTGTGGAGACTGAGGAAAATTAATTTCTGAGAGCAGTATGTTTGTTAGGGAAGCACAATACAATAAAGCAGAGCACTCCCATTGTCAGCCGTTGCTAAGGGCTTGCTTTCTATTGGGAAGGGCTGGTAATGGTGTATCAGCAGCACCAGGTCCAGAGCATCCTCTTTTACCTCCAGTGGGTGTGAAGGACAACCTCAGGATGAATACCAGCAGTGTAGGGTAGGCTTCCCTACTCCTAATAGGGTTACTGGTAAGCTTTTTCTTGTTAACAAAAATAATAGAAAATCATCCTGTGAGCCTCCTTAGCATTGCTTGAGTGCTAAATCCTTTGCTTCAGCAAGTTCTCCTCAATTTTTGCTAACTATATGTGAAAAACCTGGGCTCTTCTTCCTTCTCCTGATGTGGGTAAAATGCTGCTGACCGGGAAAATGGCGGTGCTCTATCTGGAGGTTTTGGGGGCCACTTGTGTTGCAGACCTGAGGAGGTCTTGTTCCACTGACTCTGCTGTTATCTTGTCCCAGCTGATGGCCACCTGAGGTACTCTGACTACCTCCTTTCATCACGGGTGTGTTGGTACTAGCAAAGAGGGGGAACCTATGTATGGCAGAGTCTGCTAACACAGACAGCCCCGACATGGACGATGATGTTGTATCATGGATTTGAGATAATGAATTTGGTTTGCTGAATGCATCAAAACCAGTACAGCGGATCACGCACTCCTTTTGTTCCACGAGAATGTAAATGCACTTATTTTATGAGCTCAGTTGGATTACTTCTCAAGATAAACTTAAAAGATGCATTCAGATTATAATCCTTTTGAGCCTGGGAAGCCCGACGCTGACTTGTCTTCATCTTGTGATGCTCAGGACAGCCAGTTATGGGTCTGGATCCCATTTTAATAGGCACTTTACAAATATAGAATAAAGAGCTTCTAAGTATGAGGCAATAGATGGATACAGACTGAGCAGGAATGAGAAGATATGCCTTAGCTTAATAAGCAGTCATAATAGTATTGCCACTTTTTTTTGTTTGGTGTTGGCAAAAGATAGCTTAAGGAAGGATTTGAAGGATGATAATGAAGTAACTATCAATCTGCACTCTAATTACAAGCATGCAACATGAAACCACAGTACTGCTTCATTCTAGTGGTTTGGGTTGTCCAGTGTCTGGAAGATAAACGTCTTTGTTTTGTCCAGAGCTTTCCTAAAATCAGAGACTGTGTTCCAGACATCGTGGTTAGCAATCAGTGTTTCAACAGAGGGATTCCTGACTTGAGAGGACTGGTTTGTGATAAAAACTGGTCTGTCTTTCACTTATGCAGTAGTTGATGACTGATTCTGTAGTAATCTGGGTTTCGACCAGGCTCAAAGCCCATTGACTGCAATGGATTTGGGTTAGACCCTGAGCTCTGCTCTGTTTCCCAAGTCACCGAGTCTGTTCTCAGGGATTACATGCTGTGAAAAGTGTGAGAGGAAGATAAGGCAGTCCACTTCTCAGGATAGTTTTCCAATGAATAAACACCGAGTACTTAAGAAATCAAGGGAAAAAAAAAGTCCAAATCTTTCTTTGGTGGAGAAGGCAAAAGTCTTGGGGAAGAAAAGGGGTTTGCATGAGACAGACAAGACCTCAAAGCAGGAAAATAGCCAGCAATTTTTTCCCCTTTTAAGTCTGGTGCTTTATTTTTGTTAAAAGCTTGGGGTTTTTTAGATCAGATGGAGTGCACATGGGTTGGTTTCACTGGAAATAAAATTCCAGCAGAAAATTAAATTATTTAGACTTACTGGTTTACAGAAGGCAGTAAAAAATATCTAAACACCAAATATGCCAATAATAGCAGTACAGTATGAAATGTCCAACAGAAAACTCCAAGTCCTGCCTAAATATCCTACATCACCAAGTTTACCAAACTGTCACAAAACTAATTGTGCCTTGGTAATTTAGTGGAAACAGTAACAGTGCCCTGCAGCAAACCCTGTTGTGTACCAGGCACAATGTTGTGGGTATGAGACTGCCTGGCCCATGTCTGTGCATTTGTGCACTTGTTGAATACAGCTATTCCGTGAGTTCATTTTTAAGAAGGAAAACTTACTTTTAACTGTCACAAATATTAAGGGGATATTGTCTTTTAAGAAATGACATGTTGCGAGACTGTGGAGATTGCCTTGGTTTGGGTGCAACAGAAGCTTTCTTTCTGAACTGAAACAATTCCAGAGCAGAGTCAGTACAGCTTTGTCCTGCATAATATGAGTAGATGGGAGGAACATACCTTCTCCCTTTGATCACAAGAAATTTTATAATCTGGATGAGCAGTCCTGTCTCTTTATGCTCAGGGTTGGCTTGCATCCTGACTGATGGACATTGGGGGTCTCGTTGTTCTGTGAGTCTGCCTGAGCCTGCCCCATTGGGACAACATCTGTCCCAATGTCTTCATGTTGTCTTCATGTTTCTTGTTACTGCCAGCCAGGATTTTTGCTGCTGTTGCACTGTTGGTTGCTGGTATGGACCAGCTAACACCTTTTCTATGATATGTCCTCGAAGTGCGTTAGGGTGGAATGCTTCATCATGAATGGCCACAGAATAGAAATGAGAAGATGTTTTCTGGCAGCAAAACAGTGAGACCCTTGAAGAAGAGACAAGAAAACTGAATGTTGTTTTAGGCTTGCATCTGTTTTAAAACAGGATACAAGAAAAAATTAGTTTTATTTGAAACTTTCCAGAGTTTCAAATTTTTTGGTTCGCACCTTCAACAAATAGAAAAGTCTTTATCTTGTAAAGATAGCAATACATGGTGTTTTTTTGATATTACTTTATAGAACTAAATGACTGCCCTGGGTATTCTTATTTTTCAGAATCACCTCTGTGGGAAACTATGCATCAGGAAATAATCCATTGCAAAGCTGAAGACATAAACTTGGCCTTCTGCTCTTCTTTTTTCTGATATGTTTGATTTTGTTTTGTTATTCCCTTCAGTCTCATTTATGTAATTTTCCTTTTCCCTTTTCATCCTTTTCAAATTTTGTTGCTCTTGTTTTTAAAAGTGTGTAAACAGAGATGGAAGGGCTGGGTTCCAGTTGCTAGTTTCATTTATCAAAATGTACAATGATAGCTGAGAATCCCAAAGGATATAATTGAAATCAAACCTCTGAAATGGTTTTAAGGCATTTCTAGCTAACTGCTTGAAATTCGTGTAGCTATGTTGGTAGATTTGTCTTGTGGTGTCCAGTCATTGACATGGAGCCCTGCAGAAAATAAAACCAATTAATAAATGGATTTTTATTAAAATAAAAAAAAATCTTTTAAAAAAACAACAATATTTCATAAAATATTCTTTAGAGGTCTTTCTACAAAGCAAATAATTTTCTAATGGATGAGGATGCCAACTCTGCCCTCTCTCCCCCCCCAAACCTGGAATGTAGGTTGTCTTGGTCTAGGAAGTTTCCTGTCTTAGAAATTTATACAAGTAGGTAGTGATGAGATAACGATTCCTAAAAAAACTCTATGATGCAACACAAATTCACATAAATTACAGTTATTTATTTATGCATATTTTCTGTTTTCATCTAAAGCTGAGCGTAGAGGGACATATAAAATAAGAAAAATATATCCCTTCCACTCCCTTAATTTAAAGCGGATCTTGTGGGTGAAATTCAGATCCTATGCAGAAGCCCTCCATTTTCATCTGAAGAATGAGACACGTTAGGAATCTTCACGGTCTGGAAGAATAAATATCACCTTTAATTTTCAGCAAAGCATTCATATCTAGTATTCCTAATAATGCATCTAGGCAATAGTCTCCTGCACCATTGCCTCCTTTAGTTTAATTTTGCAGATTCATATGTAGGTACATTCCCTGGCCCTTCCTCCTGGCTGATGCTGCGAGACCTGAATATTCTCCTGTCTGATTATGGCTGGTGACACTGCAAATGCAGTAGCACGAAAATTGCTGTCAATAGAAATGACAAACAACCATCCTTCTGTACTATATATGTCCATAACTCTAATAGGAAATGAAGTTATAGATGTTACTGTATACACTAAGGAATCTTTTCTTACATCATATTACATTTCTTTACCAGTTTTTTTCCTGGCTACATTCATTCTATGTTCTCTGCACAGCAGGCCAGCTTCATTGTCTGATGCAATTTCATAAGAACTTGAGCTTCCAAAAGGGCTGAAGTTGGATGGCGATCAGTCAGGATGTGTATGATTAATATCCTGCTCAAAGGCTGGAAGAGATGGAAGATAAGGAGAGAGCCAGAAGTGGGATCAAGAAGTTTATTTCATGTTATTGACAGATAGGTTGGACTGCCTCATCTCAGTCTCTTCATCTATTTGAAGCATTCAAAATTCATTTTAAATGCAACAAAGGCTTATGACAGCACTCAGTGGGCCTAGAAGAATGAAGCCGGTTAAATGAGAAGACAAACAAATGGTTGGAGTACTGCAGAAGTGGTGAAAAACACAGTAAGTCTACTGTGGATTTTTGTCTGAAACATGGTTCTCTCTAGAGTGAAGTGACCAGGTTGAATCAGCATTGGAAGTGGTAGGAGAAATGCTCTGGGATCTAATGAGAAACAGTTCTTCCAAATGAACGGTGTCATCATCCATTTTCACCCATCCTGAAAAAATCTGTTTTATGGTGCAGGACTAGGATTTTATTTATTTTCTTTTCTTTTTTTCTCTGTCCTTATCTTTGGCAGACTAGAAAGTTTTCTGAAAGCTCAGAGTAGTCAGTGTCTCCTATACATTAAAGTGTCCAATCCTATATATTTGCAATTTTTTTTGGGGGGGAAGGGGGGGAAGAGAAAAGAATGCAGAGATTGTATTATCTTTGCCTAACTCATGGGCAGCTGATCCTTGGAGTCAAATTCAAGACTGCCAGTGAGGAATTGAGATTCCCTATCCAATGTTTGGCAAAAACCAAGGAGAAGAGAAAACATGATCCAAAATGACCATGGTTGAGTGTAGGACTGTTCATAACCAGTGAAGAGCTGGCCGAAGCTGATGAAAGAGCTGGGGTTCCAAAACAGTGCTCTAAGGAAGTACCTCCAGCTGCCTTGGAGGCCCAACCCAGATCCTCTTCTATAGTTTTCTTCACAGCAGTTAGCAGGGAACACCTTGTCCAGAACTCAATAATTTCCTTTCTTGTCTGAGGTGTTTCCTGGACCACCTGGACCAGGGGGCATCTCTACATTACTCTTGCAATTGTTGTTTCCGCACTTAAACTAATCCCGGGTTAAAGTGTTGTTCCCACAAGCAGGGGAAGAAGGGGAGCTGTATTCTCCTTCTTTTCTTAGGAATTAATCACTTCTCTTAAAGGCATGATGAAAGGCCTTAATTCAGCAAAATATGCACTCTACATTAGAGGTACTATATGTCTGGTTTTCCTAGTTGAATCCTTTTTTTCTACTCAGAAGTTCTGTCTAAGTGAATTTTGGAGCTAGTTTACTCTTGTCTACGATCCTCTGGATGTTTGGTAGCTTCTAGCAGGTTGGATGCTACTGTGCAGGTAAAGTAGTTCCAGCCTGGCTGCTGTATATGTGGAAACCATAGTTAAGTTCATAATGCGTGCACGGATCAGCATGTATTGTTCATGCTCAGTAAATCCAGTTCTGGTGGGATATGTCAGGTTGTCTATGCATAGTTGTTACACAAATGCACCACTTGGTGATATAATAGAAACCTCGTTAAGTTGCATGATGTTCTTCATAATCGTGGAAAACAAGGAACAGAGGACGTGAAACTCTGCTTTATTTTCTAGAGGCCATGCATGCAAAGCATGGTCTGAGATTTGTTAATCACAGCATATAATTCCTGAAGTAGTCCTCAGTTACTGTAGCTAATACAACCCTTCTAAATATGTGACTTACAGCATAGCATCAAGGTCCTAATTCAAGAAGGAAAAATACTGCTGAAGAGCAGGACTCCCTTATACTATTTCTGTTCAGAAATGTTTCTTATGATGAAATGTCATCTTGGTGGTGATGATACACTAGAATGATGGAAGAAAAAGGCTGAGCTTTTGATGAATGAATAATGTCAGAAATCTACTGCCTGCGGAAGGGCTGGTCCAACTCCACATTTTGTTGCTGTGTGGTACCCAGATTGGATCTTCTGCATTTTGCAGCTTCACAGAATTTTACATAAACAAGGGACAACTGTGACCATCAATCAGCTCTTCCACATCATATACCCTAAGACCCTACCTGTCACTGATTCTCAGGGAAACTGCTCTCATTTTATTACTGTGAATTGTGTCATTCTTCCTGCGCATATCACCTTCATTTGTCTGGGTTAAAGTGTGTTTTGATCCAAATGGATCTAACCGTTGTGTCCTGCAAATGATTTGTCATTTTGCAGACAGCAAAATTATAAATTTTAACAGTAGCCATATTTTTCTGTTTTCCCTCAGTTCATGTTTAAAGATACAGATTAAAGCTGAGACTACAGCAAATTCTTGCTCATTATCTGGAGTAACTTTCTGTGATCTCTGAGAAGCCAGTTTTTAACTTTTTTAATAGGAAAAACATTTTTTTAACTTTGTGCTTTCAGATACCAAGGTGATGACTGATGTAAGGGTATGAATAGAATAGCCTAGTATTATGAAATATGCCATGTGGACAATGTTTTTAATATTCTTAAACTTTGGAAGTTTAAGACACACTGTTTTATGTAGGAATCATTTCCAGATATTGAAGAAAAGTGTTAGTTTTCTCAGAAATGTTCAAGTAAAGTTGACTTTTATATAACTGTGAAAAAATGTGCTGCTATGTGCAGAAATCTTTAAGAAAAGTGCCAATTTATATGGCTTTTCCCCTAATATTCCTAAAATGGTATTTATTTTCTTAAAGAAAAGAGCCAATATGTCTGCCTTGCCCAGAAATATTTATTTGAAAGCACGTTGTGAAAAGTAAATATGTTGATTGAATCAATACATTGAATTAATTAAGAAATAACAAGTTCAAAGGCTAATAATAATGATGATGATGATTATAGCAACAAAAGTCCAAACAATGTAGCTGTCATTAAAATTTAGACCCTGGGGAAAAGTTAGAGCTTGTCAAATGAGAAAAGACTGGTCTGTGCAAACTGTGAGAAAAAGCAATGCCCTAGGATTAATTTATGTATTATGTTATTCATTATTTGGATGTCCACATGGAATGGGTGAAAATATTCACAATTCATGAAAAAGGAAAGATTTCTGGAACACGATTTTTTCATTTGAAGATTCGCAATAGAATTGAACTTTTGTTTTTCATCAGTATCCAGATTTAAGCCTTTGTCACTGATTCAGGGATTAGAAACAATGCCATATGGTTTGAGTGGCCAATCTCACAGCACAAATAACAATGAAAAGTGGTCAGAGTGAACATCTGGTGAACATTCTGAATCTGAAGATTATCCTGATTATTCTATGAATATTTATGAATAAAACCCAATTTAATAATGAGCTAGTCCATAGGCTGTTCACAGTGAAAAGAAATAATTACATATTCAATCAATATTATTTCAAATGAATAATTGAATCAATTGAAATTTAACGTACTTCTGGTTATAACAAGCTTTTCGCTCTGCTGGAATCTCCATCTCTCTGAATCTGGAATCTGAAGGCAGTCTCTGCCGAGAGATTTTAAACCTGTGTTTAGATTTTGTTATATATTGTATTCACAAACAGTGCATTACTAAAAAAGAGTTAGAAAATTTGTGTCTGTGTGTTTAGAATCTATCATCTCACAGACTTCAGAATACAACAAACAGTTTAGGATAGCGAAACATAATTGTACACATGTTAAAGTGTGTAATAAATTAAGGAGTTGAATTCACAGGAACTCAATATTTAGGAAAGCCTGACTAGGCATACATCTTACAAGATTTCCTTCTGTGTATTTAAAACTTTCAATAACTCCAAATGCGGAAGCTTGAGAGATTGGAGAGACTCACTGAGTATTGATAAAAGTTATTCAGTAACTCTGCAGAAGAAAACTGCAAAAAGAGTTATTAAAAAAGTGCTGGGAGCAGGTGTATGCTGCAAAGAGTTGAAATACAAGACTTCAGTCACTCAGTCAATGGAACTGTGACCATGACTTTGATAGATGAAGTATCCTAGTCTTAAAATTCCTTTTAGAATCACAGAATGGTTTGGGTTGGAAAGGACCTTAAAGATCATCTAGTTCCAACCCCTCTGCCATGGGCAGGGACACCTTCCACTAGACCAGGTTGCTCAAAGCCCCATCCAACCTGGCCTTGAACACTTCCAGGGAGGGGACATCCACAACTTCTCTGGGCAACCTGTTCCAGTGCCTCACCACCCTCACGGTAAAGAATTTCTTCCTAATATCTAATCTAAATCTACCCTCTTTCAGTTTAAAGCCGTTGCCCCTCATCCTATCACTATAGTCCCTGATAAAGAGTTCCTCCCCATCTTTCCTGTAGGCCCCCTTTAAGTACTGGAAGGCTGCTGTAAGGTGTCCCTAGAGCCTTCTCTTCTCAAGGCTGAACAACCCCAACTCTCTCAGCCTGTCCTCATAGGGGAGGTGCTCCAGCCCCCTGGTCATCTTCGTAGCCCTCCTCTGGACCCACTCCAACAGGTCCATGTCTGTCTTATGCTGGGGGGGCCCAGAGCTGAACACAGTACTCCAGGTGGGGTCTCACGAGAGATTTTAATTCTTAGTCTGAAACTGGTGAGAAATTCTGCCATTGATTTTACTGGGCTAGGATTTCAGCCTTGTTATTGTGCCATCACCACACAGACAGTACATCTGCTTGGGCAAGGCGTTGCAGCGAGGGTTAAGATTTTAATTTCATCTTGTCTGAGTTGCATGTCTTGTATAGGTCACTCCTCCCTCTGTGTCTTTGTTTTCCCCATCACCTATCCTTTGTGCTGCTTGTTCATCTCAAACATGAATGCTTTGGAGCAGTGTCTATCTCCCTTGCACATTACTTAACACTCCGAGGCTTGAAAATCATTGAAGTATTTAGATGCTATTGCTATATGAATAGTAACAATTAGAATGCTATTCTTTGGAGAAATACAAGCTGGCTTGCTCCATGGATTCATCAAATTCTTTACAGGAACAAGGCATATATTTTTAAAGGATGTTTAATTTTTAGCACTGGCTTCAGCTGATATTACAAGTCCATGCAAAAATGTATGTATTCTGAATTTCTACAAAAATAAGTTTGTTTTCTTTAAAAATAATGAGTTTATACTAGTTATTTTTGGTGATGTTTCAGTCTGAAATAACACTATAACTAGCTGCAGAAAGTCTTGTGGCTCACACCACAGCAAGTTTTAAATCTTATGGAGTCAATGCTGCAGTTTTCGCTTAGAAAAATAGATGAAAATAAAGAGCTTCCTAGATTTGTTTTCCCAAGCCAGGCTAGGGGCATGACCAGCCTAAAGTAGTTTCTGCAGTCAAACACTTCTTTTGTTAGTAGAATAATGTTAAAATCTATTGAAATCACAACATTTTTCTTCAAAAAGCTGCTCTTATTTTGTTCTGTCCACAGTACGCTAACCAGCAACAACAGCCCCATTTCAAAATTATATCTTTAGAAAAATTAATTGGGGGAAAAAACTTTATAATTAATTCATATTCTAGAAATGCAATGCTGTCATTAAGTTTCAAAATGGCAAAATGAGAAGTAAAATGTTTCTGATGCCAGTATTTCCAGAGTAGTCATTGGCTCAGATTTTATTCCATACCTGTTACCATTCTGGCAAAAAAGTAAGAGTTAATGTGATCAAGCTGCCATTGAAGTCAATGCTAAATCAAAATACTTTTCTAAGCTGGTGACAAGAGCTCTGCTCTCTTTTTATTTAGACTTCTTTAAAAATCAAGATTTCATGATGATGCTTCCAAGAAAATGGGAAACTATATTTCATAGTTGTTTAGAAATGCTTGATTTTCTACCCCTTCATGCTGCACAGTAGGTTTCAGGGAATAGCAGTGCAGTCTCTCTGTTCATATTTGATTTTTCCTTCCCACTGAGTTTCCCTATTCTATTGTCATCCCCATCACCACGTCACATTTGCAAACTGCTGCATGCAGTAATCTCGCTTTTCTTATCCATATTTTAAAGCACCTTGCTCCCTCCTGGGCATTGTCAAATAAGCAATAAAAAGTTACAATAATTTTGGTGGGAACAGAACCTGGTTTCTGGAGGAGCACAATGGTGAACTTGTTTTTTCACTTTAAGGACCATTCAAAGCAGGTGTTTTTTCAGAGCAATGTTCAGATGGGTCTCAGGAGAAAGGGGAACATTCAAGAAAATTTGCATTGAATCTGAATGTCTTGCAGAAGATAGACTCTAACCCTTGATTTCAGCATCCCAGGAAAGACCAAGTTCTTTCTAGTTTTAGTAAAAGTCTCACATAAGAAAATAGCAAGTGTGAAAGCCTGCCTTTTTAGTTATGAGGAGCTCAGCCAGCAGGTCAATGGAAGAAAGATTATCTATCTTGTATAAGGCAGAGAACCTGAACCACAAAAGCAAGAAATGGACAACATCAAAAGGATTAGACTTCATATCCACCACGAAAAGGACTGTCTGCATTAGACAGGTGGTGTTCAAGCTCTTTCTTAGTGCTTAGTATTATTTTGCAGCCTAACCAACAACAGAAACAGAGGAAAGGGCAGAATTAGGGCTTCTGGCATCTGCTGATGCTTTTAGTCCAGTTCCCTACCTAGTTTCACAAAATGTAATGGAAACTCCAAAAGATTCCTGTGACCTTCCGAAAGATAAGAAGCCAGGTGGAGGAGGGAGCAAGATCCCTTGACATTCCTGTCAACCTGTGTTTATTAGACACCAGGGGCGCACACAAGAAAGTAGCATTACAGCTCTCCCAAACTGGACAGTATTTTAATGGGGCATTTAGAATTTGGGGGACACCAGAGAATTCAGTCCTGAGAAAAGAGCACATGGGAACCTGGGGCTTGTTAGCACCAGTGCCCAGGGAATTACTTGTTTTCATTGTATTGGCAACACCGTCCTGTGAGGGCAAATCTTTTACATTTAACTTTTGCCTCTGTTTTTTATTTTTCCCTTAAGAACTTCGTTTTCAGGCAAGTCCCACTCTTCAGCTGGTCAGAGCAATGTTAGTAACTAGAGCAAGCTGCCATGTTGATCTCTACAGAGACCAAAAGGATTTCTGGTGATGGGCAAGTCACTTTAGGACCTGGGGAGCTCCTAAACCTTCTTTTATCACACGATCTGATGGCTGATAACTACCCCTTGTGTCTCCACTCACAAAATCTGTCATTTCAAGTTAAGCAGATGTGGCTTTTCTGGCCAAGGATGGTGCCAGCAACAAAGGTGGTGGCAGGCCAGAAGCTTACATGATTACATGAAACCAGTGCTGCTCATTGCTCCCAGATAATTTTAAACATGAAGGAAAAAAAAAGGAAGCAGGAGCATCTTAGCCCATGCTTGAATGCCTCCAAAGACCAGAGGTCTTTCTTGGCAAGGGAGGCACAGGGCAAATTCTCTCCTGGAGAAAAGAGTCTGAGCCAGGAAGGTCTTTTCCCATTATGTCCACCAAAAATGAGTTTTTGCATGGACAGAAACCATTTATGATGCTGGGCTGAACATGGCAAATCAATAGCTAATAAGATATCCAAGGGCAGAGACATTAACATCCTTAAAAAAAAAGGAAAAACTTAATTTCTGCTAATAACCTACCCCATTTTTCATTTATTTTTGTAATGCCAGTTTCTGTTTTGATTTGGCTTGAATGAAATTTCTTTTTTAACTTTTTTGGTTCAGTCCCAGACTACAAACTCTATTATTTGCTGAGCTCTACAGAATGTAGTTTATAAAGAGAATCTAAAAGTGAGTTATAGGCCTGTTGTTCCAGAAAAAAATTATGTTTAGAGCCGTTGTAATATTTCACTTGGATAATGTCAAAACTGCAATATAAAAAATCAAATACATATAGGAATATAATACTAAAATTATGATCTAGAAGTTAAAATGAAATAATGGAAAAACTGTTGAAAGCCAAAATTGTGCCATAATAAAATAAATTTTGTTGACACCTGAACAGAAAGGAAGAGTTGGTACTATTAATTTTTATTGTCGCCCATTGTGACCTGTCAAAGTTAACACAACTCTCAAATGTTTCATACTTGATAAAAATACAGGTTTTGCTGGAAGAGTGAACATTTTTTTGAATACCACTGAAAGTTTGTACCTTCAACAGCATAACGTTAATCTGCTGTGATCTGTGACAATCCCAGCAGCATTAAAAAAATATTAAGGCGGGACTCACTTCTTTTCTGTGCATCTTAGAAAGGAAGGGGAAATGAATATATATTAATATTTTACAGTGACAGAGGCCATTGGTGAAAGTAAGGGGAAGCTGGCAACAGGAATAGACTCTGAAGCAGATGGCCTGGAGCTAGGAGAGCTGAGTGCCCCGGTACTGGAAGAAGTGTGATTGCCTGCAGCCTTTCCCTCCCTGGGGACACCCACTGCATCTCTCCACCCACCTCCTGGGAAGCTGGTAGGAACTGAGTAACTGGGCACCCACCTGTACTTTACAGTGCTCTAACCACTACCAGGCTCCAGTCCAGGACAAAGAGGGTAGGAGAAATTGAGGTGTAGAAGGGAGGAAGTGACCTCGAGGACCATGCCCTATAGTAAGAGCAGAGGTGAATTATCCTGTACCACTTGGTCCAAGGACAAGGGCTTAGCCTATGTGTTGTGGAAACACTCGAGAGAGAGCTGGGAGCTCCAGTCTTCTGTCAGATTTAACTGAGATCATCCAACAGCTTCAAATCTACTAGACTGAGGGAAAATGGGCTGGTGGGTCCCTGAGCAGACAGACAAACATACATGCACACAGTACACGCAAGTTGAATGTAAAATCAACACAGAGAAGAACACTTTGTGATTACTTTTTTTCTTTGCTATGTGTTGCAATGACTGTCAACTGTCGTCGTAAGTTTACTGAGGTGTTAAAAGTCTTAAGACATAAACTTGCAACATGGAAATCCCAGCCATCTTCCCCCTAGTTTTTCTGGGAAAGCAGATGGAAGTGACAAAGGCACTGAGCCCTGCTTCCCACACTTACTCAAGAAACCTAACCATCGGCACTAGTCATGCAGCATTCAGTGAACTAGAGAAATGCAAAACACATTTACCCTTGGGATCCCAAGTTCCCAAGCAGTGCTTTGCCTTCTCTTCAGGGAGTACGTGGCACACAGCTGCTAGCAATGATAGGGGAAATAAACTCGAGCTGTTTTTCACAGGGTATCTGGAGGCATCACCTTCTCTTAAGAGCACATTGAAGAGCCCACCTAACGTGAATGAGGAGAAGTTGAATCTCTCTTTGTTGATGTCGCGGCTATGATTTCATCGACCAAGGCTGGAAAAGGCTGGACCGGATTGCCAAGAATCACAGTTGGTGTAGAAACATCAATAAAGTTGTGTGGTAAGAGCAGTATTTCTGCCCGTCTCTTCCTATGTCAACTTCAGTCGTGTTGTTACTAAGGTGGTGGAGATAAATAAGATTCACTAATGACTTAGGAAATAAATAATGCAAAAAGAAGGAAAACATTTTGTAAATTACATTTGTCACTGATGCATTCAAAAACATAGCTCTTCGAGCCTACAGAAACAAATGTACAGAGGAAGGGATTTTGTGGTATTGTCCATGTACAGGAAAGCAGTCACTGTACGCAACTGCAACACTGGCAATGGGAGACAGAAATCTGGAAATAAGAAAAGGCAAAAAAAATGTGGCTCAGTTTTAATTGTACTGACTTGTTTCCAAGATACCAACATCTCAAAATCACTCCTTTGTGTTAGCTGGGATGTAGATAGGAGTCTGCCTGCAGGACTAGGCTTCCTCCTTCTTTTGATTTTGGGAGCAGATGCCAGCCCACCTTCCTTTCCAGATGTGTGGCGGTCCAGGGCCAGGAATCAGGGTGCTTCAGGCTCTTGGTGCTCACTGCAGACGAAGCTCGGGTGTTCATGCAGTGGGTCTGAACTACCACTGCTGCACTGTTGCACACGTGGAAAACAGCGTGTGGCACTGTGGTGCAGCAGGCAGTCAGGCTTTTGGACTTTGTCTGGGTGTGGAAAGATCGATGTGTATAAAGAGTGTACAGATAATTTTCTTGCAGTCCTTAGTGGTATGAAGAAAGCAGTCACTACAGGGGACAGTGCTGGCCAAAGCTCTGTAATGAAGCAGTTAGGGCCAGATGGCCCAGGTCCCTGCAGTAACACAGGCACCCAAAATGTTCTTCAACACACCTGACCCAAAATGACTTTGGAGGGTTATTCTGTCTTCCTCACTCCAGCCAAGTGTTTTCTTGAGATGATCAAAGATCATGTTGATAGCTTGCATGTGTCCCATTAAAATTGTTTTTGGTCTAGTCTTGCATACGCTCCTAAATCAGCGTAAAGTGCAGTATGCAGCTACATTAACCCAACCGCACCACTGAGAAGGTGTACCTCCAAAGAGAAGGAATTTTTTCTCCTGCTTTTCTTGATCCTGAAGATTACCGCTGGTTATAAACAGCTCTGAGCACTATAAAATTGCTAATCCTATATGGTGACACAATTGTGCTGACTGATGCCGTAGCATATCTATCAAAGATATCTAGATGTACATAAAACTGTGTGTGTTTATAGGTGTATATGTGCTCTTAGGTACACGCACACTTACTTGTGATTATCTTTTCTGACAAGGTCTTCCTGTTTATTTTTAATTTATGACTAAATACTTTTAATTAGTTTTACAAAACACAGTTGGAATTCACAGAGCAGTAGCTGGCATCAAGGCATTTCTGCCCTGTATCTGTGGTGATCCTTACCAAAGCGAGCCCGCAGTATCCCGACACGCTCTGTAGCCTGAAGCTCTGGGGCAATATCTCCTGCAAAAGTAAAAAGCTATGCCTTTGTTTAGTTGCATGGGCCACCAGATGCCTCTGTGGAAGAGAGTTTTCCAATGACTAAACATGACACTGAAACTCCAAGGTTCCCATGGGAGCTAGTGATGCACAGACTGGAATTACAAACAACCTTTAAATAGGATGTCTTAGATGGAACGTATGACTAAATATGAATACCTTTCCTTAAAAATAATAATGATCGTCTTGTCTCAGGCCCAATCTTCTTGCTCTCAGTCATTGCCAAGAAGTGAGATGTTTTGAGACCGCATACTGGCTTTGAAAGAATGCCTTTGACATTTGTTGAATTTGGTTTGATCAGTGATCCTTTTAGTTATGAAAAAAGGAAGAAAGTTAAGAAGTGGAATGTCAAAGGCTCTGGGCAGCAAAAGGAACAGAGGGATTTTCTTAAATGTAGGGTGAAACCTGAAAACAAAGTTGGAATCAACATTTAACCCTCAGGGATGAAGTTAAACCATTTCTGTGCCATTTCGCTTCCAACAAGCGTGATTGACACCATCTTTCTGTTTATGTTCTTTAGCTGTGCTTCTGGGATGCTGATCTTAGAGAAACCACTTAAACCACATTTCTCATCCGCTTGGGTTCTAACCAGCTCCTAGGATTAAATGACAGGCTTATTTTCTACTAATTGCTCCTCTGCCTGTCATGTAATTTGCCCTATATACAGTACAAGTCCTCCAGTATTTGTCTGAAATTCTATTTTCCCTCTTGCTATTAACCTATCTTATGTCTTTTCTCACCATTCGTTGCTTCAGACATGCCTATTTCTCTCTCTCTGTCTGGCCTCCGGTTTGATGGCTTTTCTTGCTCATTCAGTGTTTGGGTTTTCTTAATGCATTTTTTCTCAAAAGCCTCTTTATTATGTGATATTTTTAAATCTCATCTTTTGAATATACTTTATTTATAATATTTTACATATTGGTTCTCCTCTGCTGTTACCTTTTCCATTTGTAGATAATTTTCTTTTCCTTGTTTCAGTATTTACAGTTCAGTACATTTTCTGTTCCCTGGGCCTTCCTGTATTCCTCTTGTCCATGCTCTTGCTTTTAATCTCTTTCTGCAGTCATTCTATTTTTGTCTTTACAGATAATTTCTCAATAAAGCCTCTTGGTCCTTCTGTCATTAACCTTTTCAGACTCCATTGTATTTAAGAGACCACTATTTTTCTGATGCATTATAATAAACATGATAGCCTAGTTCTTCTTTATTTTGCAGCCACAAAAGAGATATTGCTCATCACGAAACAGCAAAACCAGCAAAAAGTTATCTTATAGTACATATTGCAAAACAGAGGCAGAACATCAGAAAGACCCTCATTTCGGTCATGGTTTCATAGAAGTGTTTAGCCTTTTATCACCATCTGGCCATGTCCCACTTAATAGCTTTACTCTGATATTTCTTCACTTTCTCAATGGTAAAGATATGGAAAGTGCTGGAAGAAAAAGTCTTCCCAGATTCTGTGGTAGGAAGCGAATAAGGAGAGTTTTTATTAATTGCCATCTGGCGCGTGCTGCTGTCCCGCTCTCTGTGTCTTTGCCACAGAGGGTGGTGGTGTTTGTCTGGCATACCCAGACAGATAAGAGTATTCCTCTGGCTAAAGCGTGAAAAGCTTGTGCTCTTGCCAACGAAAGTCCTTGGTGATGGTGAAGGCATATTTTTGTGGGCCTAGATTCTGCTCTCGTTTCAGACAGATAAAACCTGTGATCCTGCAAATCAATTGACAGGTAATCTCTGTGCTTCCACAAGGAGGCTGCGTTATGATCGCCCTGCATTTGGAGGAGTTTTAGGCAAAATATTTGGGGCTAATCATGGAGCAAATACGCAGAAACCAAAGGAGTTGTTCGAGATTCACATCAGAGCAGCTAAGGAGTAGAAATTTCCCATTTTTCCAGATCTCAGAAGCAATCTTGCCCTGCTTTAGGTTGGTATTAAGCCACTTCTCAGTTGTAAAACTGAATTATATGAAGTTCCTTCCCTAGTTTTGGTTTGGGCTTTCCATTTTTCACATCCTTAGTTTGAAATATTTTTCTAATATATTCATATTTATTTCCAGGCATCCAGCCTACTTTTATTCTGGCCTTTGCATCTTTTTTTCCTTCTCTGTTTTAGTCCAACATAAACGATTCTCTTTCAGCACACACAGTACCCTGCTATTTATTTAAGATTGAAAGAAGGAAAGAAAGTAGTTTTCTCATGCAACTTCTAGGACATCTCCAATTTTGTGGCAGGTTTTGGCCAGTTCCTTGGTAAAGCCCAGTCATGGTCATCAGCAAAATAAGTTAGTGTGTGTGGCTAACAGAACTTGTCTACAGATTAAAACACCTTGGTCTAATCATAGTCATAATTTAAGAGTTACTTACTAGCAGATTTTTATATACTATTTAATTATATTTGTAAACAAGAGATGCAATGTTGCATTCAAGTAGTTTTATAATCAACTTTTATATTGCCTACATTTACTATTCTAGGTATGGGGCCAGCCTAGCTCTTTGGAAATCACCAACACAAAAAAAATGCCAAAGCAAAAGAAGAAGAGGGCTCTCTTGATGTTCTTTGTTTCCAAGAAGGAAAGGCACATTGTTGCTTGTTACAAATGCATATACTCATTTTCATGGTGAACCTAAGTTTTATAGCTTCATATTGGATACTTTCCTGGGATTTTTTTTATGTAAAAATGTATAGATGGTTTATTCGTAGGGCAAATTAGCTGCTTCTTTGCAGTGTGAGTAATCATACTGAAGCCAGTGGGTTTCTCAGAGTTATGTCAGGAAGGATATTCTGTTTTTATATATCATGCATTACAGTGGGGTCCTGGCCCACGACTATGGTTCTGAGGCTCTGTAATAAAACACAAATATAATAGTTAGTAATGCTTTGGCTCCTTGGGTGGAACATCTGTCTGAGCTTCACTGTAACCAAATTCAGCTTTCTTCTTTAAAATAATACCGAGATTGGAATTTTGTCCCTATTTGCAGCAAAAATAGGTTGTACCCACATATTTTCTTGAAGGGTTCTAAAGCTTTCAGCACCACGAGATGATTCTGTCTATTTTCAGGGCTTTTTATTGTGGTACGTGAAAATAACAGTGTTACAAAAAGTTTCCAGGGTCCCAGTCACTCTTCAGGCTGGATTTGCAAGGTGGGTGTTTAGGCATATATTCATCCGCAGGGATTCATACAGTGTAAGCTGGGTATGCCGGCTCCATCTGGAGTGCTTCAGGGGGATTTTAGCAACCCAGCTGTGATCTGAGCCCACATGGAGTTCTGGCTGGGTAGGAATACAGTGGGAAACACCATAGAGAAGAAATTATGTTTATACTCTGCCCCTATCTTTGGCAGCTTATCCAAGATGTCAGAAAATTGCTCTCCTACATTCAGGATACTTCCTAAAAGTGAGGCAGTCACTTTTTGACATGGCTGACAGAAGAGGCTGTTTATCCTTGTGCAGTTGCTAAGCAGGTGAAGCACTCGCTTGGCAGGTAGGAGACTGAGAGGATTCAAAGATCTGGTGATGCTCAAGAGAGTGCTTCAGTCCCAAAGCCAGATCCCAACCCCTCTCTGGCACACCTGGAACTGTGAGGATGCTCTCACCTCTCCCCTTCCCGAGCACCCCTCTTTACAGGGCTGGGCCAGTGTCGATGAGATAGAGCAGGTATCTGCACATGTCCCTATCCTACAAGCTGTGGCATTAGCTGTAGGGAATGGTAGATTAAATTAATTTAATGAAAAGTTAAACAGCTTCAACTGACAGGAATGGTAGCACCTCCTCCCAGCTCCCTGCTCTCCTCCGTCTTGGTAGCGTACCCTCTGGCTCTGTAATTGATGTGCTCTTGAAGGACTGAGATGTGGGTTTAGATGCTAGATCCAGATATCTCATAGCTGCAATTAAAGACTAAAAATGTAGCCGCCCTCAACCCTCTTTTGTGTTGCTGAGCTCTGGGACCGCCGCCAAACCTGGCTCGGCATGAGGCCGGCAGGAAGAATACCGGTTTGCGACGCTGCCTTGCATTGCCTTGTCCCGAAGCGATGCTTGGCATTGCTAGGACTAGAGGCACTTCTGGAGACACTCCAGGACGGAACTTGAAATGCCCAGTATAGTCTGGTATCAAAGAAATAGATAAACAGGTGTTGTTGTTTAACCCAGCAGGCAGCTAAACACCACACAGCCATTCGCTCACTCCCCCCTAACCAGTGGGATGGGGGAGAGAATCGGAAAAAAAAGGTAAAACTCATGGGTTGAGGTAAAGACAGTTTAATAGGACAGAAAAGAAAGGGAAAATAATAATNGTGCACCCCCAGCCTACTTGCTGGTGGGGCGGTGTGAGAAGCAGAAAAGGCCTTGACTCTGTGTAAGCACTGCTCAGCAGTAACTAAAACATCAGTGTGTTATCAACATTTTTCTCATACTAAATCCAAAACACTATACCAGCTTGTCCCTATTTGCAGCTACTATAGCAGCTACTATGAAGAAAATTAACTCTATCCCAGCTGAAACCAGGACAATACCTACCCCTTATTCTATACTGTCTATGTAATGCTAGGTCTCACACTTTCCAGTACACCCCAATTAATCACCACTACCTTTCCTGTCTTTTGATATATACACACAGATATCATCCCTTAGTCTGTGGGCCATCCCTCGAAAATGTCTGTTGAGTTCATTTAGTCCCTGACTTTGGGCTCCATCTGTCATAACAGTCCTTCAGGGCAGGAGAGATGGTGTGTGGTGTTGGATTGTTGCATGCTGAAGCCAGTTCTGGTTCCATTGTCACTGCACTCATCCGGTTCTATTATCGCTGCACTTTGCTCTGTTTCATCAAAATTCATTCTTCATTAATCTGGGTGATTCTTAATGTAATACCGTTGATATGGCATATAGCAGCCATAGTAGTGATGATATACAGTATTATATAGAAATTAAGATCATACAATTCAAATCACTGGCAATTCTCACCCAAAATCAAATCCCCTTGAGTTATATGTCGGAATTACCCATCCTTCTGCTTTACCCACCAAGTGCACCCATGTCCCTGAGCAAAAGCAATCCCATGGATGGGTTTGCCTTTGCCCGAAGCAGGAATCACCCAGACTGTCTTCCCTAACATATTTTTTACATGCACTACAGGGACTTTATCCCCTTCTACGGTATGTAAACTTAAAACTTTCAATTGGGCAGGGCCAGCTTGATTGGCAGATCCCCTACTGTTGACTGACCAGCTGGCTTTTGCTAAATGTGTATCCCAATGTTTGAACGTCCCAGCACTTATTGTTCTCAGTGTAGTCTTTAACAGTCCATTGTATTGTTTGATTTTCCCAGAGGCTGGTGCATGATAGGGGATGTGATATACCCACTCAATGCCATGCTCTTTGGCCCAGG
>WAAD01029545.1:0-26564 GCA_013389945.1 Fregata magnificens | reverse complement strand
TATCACATGACATGTTTACATTAGTAGTAATTTTAATTTTACTTTCAGATCCTTGATGAAGAAGTTGAACAGTATAGGATTTAGTCCAATCCTTGCAGAATATCACTAGAAGTCTTGAGTCCTCTCCTTTTTGAGAGAATTCTGTTCTCTTGATCAGAAAGAAATTCTGAACTGCTAAAGTTCAAGCCTGCACTTAAGGTGGTAATTAATGAGGAAGCTGCAGATTGCTCCTCTGTTCTCTCATTCATTTTTGATCTAACACTTATTGTGCTAATTGAACTTAATGGCAAAGGTTGCTTTAACTTTAAACACGTTATTTATTTAATTTAACTTCAGATACCTAAAATACAAAGGTATGCCTGTATTAACTAAATTAATTAAGACCAATGACCAGTTCCTGGCTCTGATACCATTGACTAGTTCGTATCTGCACTGATTACAATAAACTCCCTAAAGATGCACACCAGCAACTCTATATAGCCCCTGGTTCTGGCTCTTGTGCCCTATCACATTTGTTGTGCTTCTTTTCAGTTTATCTGATGTTTGTTGGTTGCTCTGGGAAGAATGGAGTCTTGTGGGATATCTAAGGGTTTGCAACCTTCTCAAATAGTGCTGTAAGATTGCATAGGACAGAGAGAAGAGCTGTTTCTCTCTCCATCATAATGCCTTTTAGTAGCAATGCTTTGGTGGATTCCATCCTCCCCAAATGAACTTGTGTATTGCCTTTTTCAAAGCTAGCTGGAGCGCTCCAAAGTAAAGGTGGGGAATGAACATAAAGAAATAAAGTGATTGATCAGCTGTCCCGTGCTCAGTCTCTCTCCCTAATTGTCTGTTGTTTAGCAATGTAAACATCATCTCTTGCTAGGATTCAGTTCCAGGTCATGACATGTAGATATAAGTGTCTTCCCTAAGTGTTTGAATTCACAGGATTGTCAAGGGGCTGATTCAGTTACCTGAACATAGGTGTCCAATGCCATCTGAGATACTCTAGGACATCCAAGAGACCTGTATAGGGCTAGCAGGTATGGCACAGGATTTACAGGATACATTTACTTACAGGAGAAGCAGCTGAAGGCCTGCCAGGGTATTATACTGTGTGTGACTGGGCACTGGCTGACTATGTATGGGCAGCTGAATCCCCCTACCTATCTCATGCAGTCAGAGAGATGCATCTCACCCTAAAGCAGGCCTCTCATGGGTGGTCAGTGAGCATTTTTCCACGCTCTGCTGACAAAAAGATTGGTTCCTTTCTTTAGGTATTTAGTCCTATTTGAGATGTACCTGGTATTCCACCTGGTCTCCAAATGCTCCCTGGAAGGATGTAACTCTCCCTGTGTCATAGCTGCCATCTCCTAATGTATGCTTCAGATAACCCAAAGCATCTCAAAATGATGCTGGGTGCCTTTGGTTAGGCATCAGTGTACCAGCTTTAGTGCTTGCATCTAAGCTGCTCATCTAGACTCGGAGTGGAAAGAAACGATGTTAAAATTCTTCTGAATTATTTGAGCTATCTATATTAAGATGAGCTAAATTGTACCTTTTAGGTGTTTATTTCTTTCTATTAATTTCAAAGAAAGTTGAAATGGCTAGCTCACATAGAGCACTGCAGACACCTAAAATTAGATGAGATGATCTGTTCAGTGGGAGTCTGTGCACTCTCTCCATAAGCAGTGACTAGGCAATTCTATCTTAAAGAAAGGTCTAAAATATTAGGGGTCAGTGATTCTGCAGAGGTGCCTCTCTGCATGCATGCATAAAAGAACATACTAGATACACAGCAAAGTTAGATTGGATGAATCCCACCCTTGTGGTTAAGGATCTAAGAGAGACAAAATTTACCATGGAGGGTTTTTTTGACTTGTAAGGAACTTTCTAAGTGAAACACCACATTGGTAAGAGAAACTCAAATACAGCCATGTATGGTTAGCATAGCATCTCAAGGTCTGTGCTTTTTTTTTAACTATTAGTTTAATATACTAACACTAGCATTCCATTTCTTCTTGCAAATTGGAAATAATTGAATATATTTTCCAAAGGAATCTTGGAAGTATTATAGTGTCACATTATAAACAGTCATCCTACTATACTTATGTATTACAATGCAGAGCACAGAGACAGAGATAACTTTTTATAGCATGATACAGAGTTCCAATGATTAATCCATTATGTTGTCCATGCATGATTTCTTTTTACATTACAGCTAAACTTATGTTCCAGTGGCTTCAGAGGAAGCCATTAAAAGGTTGTTTGTATGCATTACAACAGTTATCCAGAATGACACTATTTGTTATATAATATTGTAATGTCGTAAGAAGTAAATGATTATAAACTGTTGTATTATAGTTCCTGGATTTGGGAAGAATTGGGGAAAAGCAATCCAGTTTTTATTTCTATAAAAATAAAAAAGGGAAGTAAATAAGGGGAGACTTGCAACTCATATCTAGAAATTAGTAACTGAATGAGTATCTGGAATTGTATATTTGAAGGAGTAAAATCAATCTTGATAACTATAATGGAATTTATGAAAACAGAGACCTAGGGAAGCTTTGCCAAATGTATCCCATGGCTAACTTGAAATAATGACCGGCTCATGGGAAAGGCTATAATCCTTGTCTCCTCCTTCAGTAGCTGATATGGCTTTTCTGTTTGTTCTACCGAAGTTTTGTTTGCATAAATGCTTTCCTTTCTGGGTGTGAAAATTTGAATTGCACTCTTAAACCATTCAACGCTCTGGTAAAGTAATTGGAAGCCAAGTTTTATGTCTATGCCCTTACTTTAACCACAGCAAAGTGAGCATTCAATGCTATCATTCTTTATCTTACAACATTTTAAATTCACTTTGCAGAGGATAAATGACAGCCATTTGAGCCCCAGGACTCTTGCTAGAAAGAGATTTGCAGAAATAGACTCTAAAACATCAGAAGCAGGTCCATAAGAAAGGTGTAAAATTACTCATGATAATTGAACTGCAAATAATGTCTCCCATTCTAAAGAATCCCAAATATGTTAAGGTGTTTTAAATTTAATCAGGAAATTTTTCTCTTGTATTTTAGGACTTTTATATTGGATGGAAAAGCAAATATTTTTCAATGTTGTGAACAAATAATTGTAAAAATTCTGAGTCAAAGGGTGTTAAGAAACTGATGACAGATTCATAAATTCATTGATAGTTATCAAGATAGATTTTACTCCATAAAACATCTGATTTCAGATATTCATTCCGTTATTAATTTGTTTATCTGTTCCAGGACTGTTGGATATCAGCTAAAAGTGTTATAGATTAACTAGTGACAGAAACATGTTGTCTAAATGATTGCACTTGGAACGATGCCTTCACAACCAGCTAACAAATACTTAATTTGCTACCTAGTAGTATAACCTTCAGAAAGCCCAGTGTGATATGGACAAAAAATTGCTTTTCAATAGCTGTGTAATGAAACTTTTAAAAATTGTAAGTCAAGATAAACTTTTGTATTGCCATATTTTGATCTTTCGCCTAGGAGTCAACTAGCAAAAGAGCACCACCTTAATTTTTCAGTATTCTTGTAACAGAACAATGAAACACTGTCAGTCACTCTCACCTGTGCAGATTTGACAGAGTAATCTGATCCATTTTAAAATAAGGTGTGTATTTAACACAGCTTAATGTACCTAAACTTGGGGTTAAATTTTACTAAATTAATGACTCATTAACACTTGCATTATATACAGCTGTTAATATCTCTCTGTGCCTACATTCTCTACTTCATTTAACATGCATCCACCATCCCCTATCTAAATAATGTCTATACCTAATGATTTTTAAGACTTAAAGACCCATGCAACTTTGGGTCATGTTGGCACATACTGTAAAAGTATATACACAAATGACACAGCAATGACAGCAATAACTTTTTTGCCTATAGACTCTTTTTTTTCTTCATCTGAACTCAAACCTGTGATCTTGAGTTGGGAGATCTGACAGATTCACATTATCTCAACAACACATGTATGCATACACTGTTTCACAGGGTCTAGCATTCACTGGGGATATGTTCAATGGCAACAGATTGTCAGCCAGCAGTAGTGGCATGCAGACAGATGAAGGCCTGAATATTTTCTAAGCTTCTCTTTTACAGCTCAAACCTTAGGTGATGGGCAGCAGAACATCTTATGGGTCACTGACCACTGCCAGAAATGTTTCCTATGCAAACCTATAAGAAACAGAAGAAAGATTTTTCTTAATCTTTACACATGCAGAAGTGCAGCCAAAATAGCCTTATCCCCCTACTTAGAGTAATAGCAGCTGAAAAATACAGTGAGTTGGTAGGTTTTGGTAATTTCAGCTGACTACTTGACTAACCAGCTGTAGTAGTTAATTTAGTTCCTGAGAGCAATGGCTAGCAGTACAGATTTTGAATTGCCTTCAGGAAACACTAGGCCATTGGCTTGCTAAATTCTATGCATTCAAAAATATTCCTTACTTTCCTCCCAAGTAGAAAGCTTCAGTGATTTCTAAATTTCACGACAGAAATAACTGTTAAAAGAACATTTTTCATTGTGAGAATTAGAAACTTTGGTAATGAGACTAAATTATCAGCCATGACTAATTTTTAATATTTTGGACCAGATTCCCAACTGGCAAAACTTACAATACTCCTGTGGCCTTCAGTCAGCTTCTGCCGTCTGCAGATATAATCACTCATACAGCTCTCCAAAACAGAGGTGTTCTAATCACTAAGAATAGACTCATTATTCTCTATGCGTTTCATATATGCATTCTATATGTCTATTGGAGGGGATTGTGTTATATTTTTTTAACAATATGTGAGGTTGCAATGTCATTTAGTACCTGGGTGGCAACTTTCACGTTTCATTTTCTTAACTGATGGGATTCAGCTCTACACTGGCCATCCTCAGTGGAGGATTTCTTGACACATAAAGTCTTAGCTGTTCTTAAAGACAAAGGAGTCTTCATGTATTTTATCTTCTGCTATTGCAGAACCAATTGCAGTCACCAGCAATTCCTATATCACTTTCAGGGAGAGTAATAAAAAATTACAAAGAAAAAATGTCTAATAACTTCAAACACTGATTGCTTTGTAATTCTATTACTATAATTTGTGAAAAATGACAGCAGAAATCATGGAAATGACAATAATTATTACACAGTGGAAGACAGTTTTGTTTGGGAAACCGCATTTTTTTATTATTATTTTTAAAATAATGTCTTTGGTCTTTTAAACAATGTAGCAAAAATGAGCTGTACTGCTTCAAGAAGAGATTGTACTGTGAAAAGCTCCACACAGATAAGAAGGAGGGAAGGAAAGAAATGGAACAGAACTGCTCATCTGCTGGAGAAATACATCACTGTCCTTCTTGGACAACTTGGAAACCGAACTGGGACTGCTGCCAATTATAAGAGTTCCCTATCAAATAATCTCGGAATTTAAAAAGGCATCAACTTCCAAGTCCAGTGGCTGATGAAAAGAGACAATCCCTTGTACATTTGGGCTTCTAGGAGGTATTATTTTTGTCTGCAAGCATGACAAAGAACAGGCCCATTTTTCCATCTAGAAAATTGCAACCCATAAGCTTATTTACAAGAGAATGCAAGAAAATTAGCTTGGCTTGAAGATGTGAAAGCTGCATGCACTAGTGCTCAATGCTTTGTGTTTGGTAGGCATTAGCCATTGCCAAGAAAATAACATAATTTCCACACTGACATTTAATTTTGATCTGTATATCACATATTAATAGTTAATTTATTGAAGCATGTAAAGCAGCTGAAGCAAACTGGGTTTGGTTTTTGTTCTTTTTCGTTGTGCCAAATAGTTCCATTACAAATTATCATGCTATACCCTGGTCCCTTTAGACTCAGAAAAAGAAACTCTTCTAAAAGAGAAGACTGCCGATGCATTAGGTTGTCTAATTAGGTTAGGCAACACTATGTAAGGTAGATAAATCTTCCTTTCTTTTCTTTTCTTTTTTTTTGAGAAAGTGACAATCTGTCCCATGTCACTTGCAAATTGCAAAGAAGTAAACACTTCTGAACAGTATTTAGAATTCAGCAATATGTAAATACAAGCCATTTGTTAAAGTGCTTAAAGTTGTCTTGAAAGCTGTAAAAAATCCATATGTTAGTGCCTAAAAGGGGTCTGGTTTTCCAGGGAATTAGTAGTTTTGAACATCAGAGCACTTCTCTGGGCACGACAATATTAATTTAGGTTTAACTACTTCTTTCTTAAAGTCATGGTGGTGAAAATGCTCTGATGATTAGTAGAAGGAAAAATAAAGGAACAACTCAGAAGGCAAATGATTCAAGAAATGGAAAGTTGGTGAACAGCTGTGTTAAAAAACCTCTATGCATAAGTAACTATTTTACCCGATATCCTCGTTTGGTGCATGAGTAAAGATGGGTGATGCAGTTTAAATTAAAAAAAACCCACATGATGTAGCAGATGTAAGAAAGACTTTTGGTCAGGTCAGCATCTCCTGTAACAGCTATGAGCTCACTCATTTTGTACAGACGTGGGGTACTCCACGCACCTGCATGTCAGGGTGTCATTTGGGCCAGATGGGGGTCTCCCCATGGGGGGCAGCAGGCCAGGCCTGGCACCCCATCCTGTCCCAAACCCCAGCCAGGGAGCAGGGCAGCCAGGGGGCAGGCAGGGGCACCCGGGCAGCCCCATCCTCCATTGCCAAGTGTGTCTGTGGCGAGGCGTCGATGGCCCTGGGCTGGGCTGAAATGGGGTCCTGGGCCCCAGGAGTGAGGGGAGGCCCTGGGGGTGCTGGTCATGACCCATAAGGCCTGGTAATGCCTCAGCCTCATGACCCTGACACTGAGAACAACTCTTTAATTCTATTCGTAGCAAAACTGGATTCCCTTGCAAAGAAAGATGCTGCTTAAATGAATCAGTTACATTTATTTAAATCCAAAACAGAGATTTTCGTTTAAGCATTACTTTTACTCCCTCTCAGATAAGTATCTACCCTTCTCTTAAAGTGTTAGTGACTCATTCCCCAAAGCATGTGGCAACAGGCCTGTTCCAGTCACACCTCCATATAGCAAAATATAAAAAATATCTTCCATTCAGAAATGCCAGACAAGCTTGAGAACACAAGTCCCATCTTTAAATTATACATAGAGTGATCACTGAAGACTCACCAATAAAATTTAATTGAGGATTTGCAAATGATACAGGAAAAAAGATGGAAAAATCTGTATTCCAAAATAGTGAAAAATAAGTAGCATTCACCATCTGTGGTCCTTGACAACAAGCAGACTATCAACAGAACTATACAGTAAAAACATAACTGCTTTTACAAGCTTAAACCATCTGTAAAAAGAGTCCTTTAAATGCTAAACTGAAATGGCTTAAAAAAAAAAAGCAGAAAACTAACTGCATTACTGTTCTGTTATATTAACGTAATATTAATATAAAATAAGTAACTAAGAGGAAGAAATTTTCTGTTTGCATAAATTTACAATCTTTAAAATCTTAATCTAGCAGAACTGGTATGCTGCAGAGCTAAGATTTTATGCTGAGACAGTATATTCAATGTAAATAATCCCTTTTTCTCACCTCTGGCATAAGAGTCTTTCTTTATCTACATTAGTGATTCTGACATTTCAGAATAATTACAAATCTTTTCCCTTCCCCCATATTGATGACTTAGTTCACTGCTTTCTTAAAAGCTTTTTGCAGTCCTCTTTTGGCCAATCATCTTGTGAGTCCTTCAAAATAGTCCTTCACAAAGTCCTTCACTCCTTCCAATAGCTTCAGCCACTCAGTTCCTCAAGGACAGGGAAGAGACAATTACCTGGAACTACTATCAGAAAATGCTTATACTTTGCTGCCTGAAGGAACTGATCTGCTACCACAAACCGAGGATCTTCCCATACACTAAACAGAATATGTGAAACCTATTCTCATCCCCCCAGTCTGGAAGGAATTGAGATGCTGCCAACTCCTGCCGTGCAACATTTCCAACCTTGCTCCAAACTCTTTCAGAACTCTTCCAATAGACACACTACAAATTTCAGTGGGAGAGAAACAATCCATTTGTGCATTTGTGTATTTAGAAAGCAAAGAAAATACCAGAACTTTAAACAGGTTCTTAATTCAACTCTTATTCGTTCAGAATATGTTTCAGGGAATTGATGTTTTGAGGTAAGTTATTTCCATTCTAATTTGTTGTTAACATCTATCTTTTTAATATTAGAATTTTCACCTTGTAGCAGATTTTTAGAGGTTAACATGTTCTCCTCTGGGCTGTTACAAGACCAGTAAGGTTGTGTATAAACAAGATTAAAAATCAGACATCTGTTCTTTTTGGTAAATTGCTGAGTCTGAATTTTTGCACCATATAAATGGTATCTGACCATGCAAGATCCAATAAAATTTGTTGCCAGTTTTACAAACTGTCCCTTCATTTTATCCACCTGTAGGTGATTAGATACCTTCACCAGGTCATGTACGTGGGCATTTATGGTCAGATTTGATTAATCTACAGCTGTTTACAATGACATTAATACAATTCTTGAAAGAGAGGGAGAGAAAAAAGTCTACAAGCAATTTGCTAAGTGCTATTCAGATAAAGAATTTTAAGTTATTAAATATTGAGATTAACCAGAGATAATACCAAAGTTTGATTATTCTATCTTCCTCTGAATTGCCCTGTGATACGGGTAAGTCCCCTCAATGCATTACTCCTTTGTTTTCCCACATGTAAGATGGGAATAACAATACAAAAAAACCCAAAACCCTTCAGAAGAGTCTTCTGAAGCTTAATCAAAATTTCTAAGGGATTCTTGCATTAAAAAAAAAAAAAGACAACAAACTTGGCTATCCTGCTTCAAATACAGCTTCTTATTCGTCTTCTGCTTTTTAGAACTTTTCTACACATGAATTATATAACAGCATGTATATATCTATATACACAAAGTATTCTAGACATCAGTCTCTGAATATTACATCCTAAATCAAACTTTCTAATCTGATTCATCAGAAATATGTTTGCATTCTGAAGTTTGGCTATTTTGTAGGAGATTCTGGTTTTGGAAAAAAAAAAAAAGACATTGGAAGAACTATAGAAAAGTTCTAGCCAGGAGAAAGTAGCTATATAAAACAGACGAAATAATTCACAAAATCATTCCATGAGAAAGTGAGAACTAGCTCCCCCTACAGTTAAATATGAAAGCATAAGACAAACAAACTTCCTGAGGTTATACCATGTTAGAATGTAAAATGCACTTAGGGTGGATCCAGAACTCTGGTGTTTGTCCTTCAGTGTTTACAGTCTCTCTTCTAGCAACGTTACTGCCCTGAAGTTAGGCTTGATGGATCAAATGTGTATGGAGAACACCAAACTAATACCATGTGCGGCCTTTCCTCCCCTGTATACAATAACATTCCTAGCTGCAGCTGCAGGTAGTTAAGGAGACTGCTGAGAAGAGACACATCTGTGGAAAAGACTGCCTGAACTCCTGTTGAGATCCAAGGCCACAGTGAACAAATACTGGTACCAGTGGTGTTTTCAACTCTTATTAAGATCTGTCAGTTAAGGATGAGTATTTAGTCACAGTGAGAATCCAAATGTTGAAAGTCTAGCAAGAATAAGGGCAGTTATGCCACCTCCTTTTACTTGCAGTCCTTGTGTTATCTCACCTCTAAGGCAAGAATAAGGAAAAAAAATACTAAATGAGAACAACTTCAGTTTCTCAAGTGCACATCCCTAGTCTTCTATGAGGAATTATATAGCCTTTAAGGTGCAAAGCTGCCTATAATACCTGTTGAAGTAGAATTCTAGATGTCATTTTTCTAGTAGCATGCTCTGTTCTCTCTAAATTGGTTATGCATTTGCAAAGGAAAGTATTAATTCAAAAGCTGCATCCACACATTCAGTATTTTATTTTGGTTGTATATTGTATTTAAAGTGTCCACATCACTCTTTTTCACTTCATCTGTTTCTGTCCCTCTTTATCATATACATAAACTCACTTCGAGTAAATATGATTTTATTGTCTCCAGGCATTAAGTTTCACACATTACTTGGTAGAAAAATAATATACAATTTCTGTATAGTGGCAGTGTGTGCTCCCCAGAGGAAAGGAAATGATTGGTGATGAGATGAGAAATTTGAAAGTGAACATGCATAATAGAACAGCATAGGCATGGTCATCATCATTACTAACTAATTTTCCAAAGACGTCTACTTTTTCATAATGACTGATAAAGATAAAAGGGGATGACATACAATCCTTTCCTTGAGTCAGGGAATTTTTAAATCTGTGATCTGATTTTAGCTGCATAAGCAAATAGAGCATCATCCACTTGTTCCACAAACAAGGGAGCCAGTGCACGAAATGATGATGTATTAGTCCTATCACCAACTACAATTTGCTTGTTTTCTGAAGAAAAACTAATTTTAATTTGTGATCATCACAGAACCAAATCACATATGGCTGTCTAACCTGTTTTGGGAGATATACATCTAATAAATACACTAAATACATAAAACTTCATAGATGTTCCACTTTCCATTCCACATTCCAGAGTTTCCTCAGACTTGTATGCCAACTCCTCCCATGGCTGTCTCTCCCACAGGCTCTTACCAGGTCTCCAAAGATACCAGGGATGTCAAACACTGACTAACTCTTGGATCATCTACTGCGCCATGGTTCACCTGGAATTTCACCTCCTCCAGAGGCCACGGTCATTCAGGCTTGTCTAACTATAAAGTTTGACTCATCCCTGGATTTGTCAGACAGATATCTTTATTAAGATAGTTTGATAAGTAACTTCTTCATAGTCGAACAATAACAAGGTAGGTCTAACTGTCCAGCAGCTAGAATCCAAAATGTTTAAATCATAGTTCCCTTTATAAACAATATACATACGCATTCACTGCAGTATGTTTGTTGATTGACTATAAGGGATATATTTACTTATCCAACACGCAGCCTTGCTTCAACCAATATTCTGGTCATAAGATTACGTGAACCCTAGTTAAATTTAAAGCTATGCTGGTTTGAAAATAACCTTCTGTACTAAGTACTATACAAGGCTTTCTGAAAGGATATCTTTAGAACTGCAGACCTTTGTTTCTCCTAACCCACCAATGTTTGCCTTATCCAACATTATTCACCATTACTCAGCCCAGTACAGGGCCAAGTTATGGCTTCCCTGTTAGTTGTTGTTCATAACTTTTAAAGCATCTGGAACTAAGCCTACATCTGAACTCTTCATGCACATTTTTAAGTTCAGACAAAACCATCCATTTGCATATACAAAGCAAATAATTGATGCAAAATTCATGCTGGAAAAACTGAGTATGTACAAGAGTGAAAACAAGCTTATTAATATATGAAGTAAGATTTTTAAGAGCATTAATGCATTTAAGCTCTTGATACCCTCCTGAGTTCAGAATAAGAATAATTCTTATTTGACAAGTAAGAAAAGTGAGACATGAAATAGATATGGACCAGAAATACTAAGGACATTGATGTTGAATCCATATATTTAACATGTCTCCAACTTGAGAGTCCGCACCTCTACAGCCTTAGGACCTGTTGGAAGGGCAACACATTTCCAAATCAGCCTTGTGAAAACAGAGTGGCTTCACAGACAGCCTTCATATTGCCCCCAGAAAGGCCTGTAGGCAACCTATAGTGTACACTGGCAGTGTACCAAGCCACCAAATGCCACAGGAAGCTGCTGGCTGATTTTTCACACAAGGTCCTCTTCACTCCAGACATCGGTCTCTAGCTAAACCTTGAGTCATGCTACCAAATTTACTGTCTGGTCAGTCAGAGAAGTTGATTTTGAGTGTAGCTTTGGGATGTTCCTCAAAAAAGTACAGGCATCTCTGTTGAGGTTGATCTGAGAAGTGACACACCCATGCATCATTTAAGGAAATCAGTCAAAACACTTCTGAAAAAAATAAGGATATAAGTTTTAATTTAGTTACTTAGGACTTAACAAAGCTATTAGATTCTTTTGAAAATCTGGGGCTTAAATATCTTCTCCAAAACCATCAAGGACTAAATGCCAGAGCAGGGAATAGAATCCATATCCCATACCCCTCTAATTGTATTTCTCACCAGTCATGGTAGTTCTTCAATTTTAGCAATTGCTATTAAGAAAAGTTGGTCAAAGGTTCAAAGGTTTCAGCATTATTTTCAGCTGGGAAACCAAAGGGTTACTTTAGATTCTTTAATTTCTTAAAGATATTCAGCCAACTTTTTCACTGAATCACTGATTTTAATAAATTCTCAGAATAGATCATTTCGTCCAATGACATTTATTCATGGATAGTTTTAGGTTACAGTTTAGCTCAGACTTATTTACAGAGTGCACTATATGGAACAAGGAGATGCTGCCGCTGTTTGAGCTCATTTAAGCAAAACCTTACTAAAAGATGTTCTTTAAAAATTGGTGGGTATGAAGTCAAAAGAACAGATAGTCCTAGCAGGGCTTGTCACTTGACAAGGAGGATTTTCTTGAGATAGCTTTCATGGCTGGGGCTTTTTTTTAATATTATTTTACAGTGGTTTAATAGCACATGAATAAATCTCCCAAAATTACAATATGAACCAGACAGAAGATACAAGATGCTCTGTTAGTTAACAGTCTTCATTAAAAGGTTTCCTGAAGTGTTTGAGCCAAAGCCCAGGATCTAAAGCCTGGAATGAGTAGTACTGCCCTGATAAAGTGATTCTTGAATCTTGCTGATTCAAGAAAACATAACCCCAGCCTACACGAAGTGTCCAGAATTATCACTGGCAAGCTTGTCACTGAATAGCAGCCTTGCCAGAAAGTTTATACACACTCAGTTACTTAAAATTTCAGACAGCTATTGGTTGCTCAACAAATGCCAAGATCACACAACCTATTCCTCCTGACAATTCACTGCCCAAATACATAAGAGCTTTGCAGCCAGAATTAGTTCAGGAATTTGGTTTTGTTTTGTGTCTCCTGTCACAAATGATAAACACTAAACATCTTAGTTACAGTAAGTTATGATGGCTACCAGAGGAAATATATCCATGAGAGAGAAGGAAACTGGTAAGTGGATGAATATGCTCCAAAAAATGGATTTTTTGACATGCCATCATTGATTTTTCAGTATAAGAAAGCAGTGAGCAGCAGTGGAGATGTTTCTCAATACTTGGTATTGTAGCAGACTAATAAACAAAAAAAATTACACTTCAATATAAATATAGAACAAATTACTTGCAGGTCTAATAGGTTACCATCTTCTACATACACTGAACTAAAGTAGTTAAAAAGTGCTTTGTAGTTCAACAGAGTGAAATTTCAAAGTCTATGGCAGAAAACATTTCTTCCAGCAACAAGATTCAGGCTGATAAAGAACTTCTCACTTCAGACAACTGTTAGAATGGACTGAATTAAAGTCGCTCTATTCTTCTGCCCTTCCATAAGTTTGTCTCCATTATCATGTAGTTTGAGTAATTTTTTCTAAAGTCATGTATTGCTGTTTTACGAGTGGTGTCTTGAATCACATGTGACCAGCAGTGACAGTTCAATAAACTAATCATCATGCAACCCCAGCACTATTCAGACTTGGTTCACAGAAAAGAAATGCACAAGAGTTGCACAAAAAGCAGGAAATGCTTTTGAAACACAGGATAACAGAAGGGTCAGAAAAACAGAGAATCTTGTAAAAACCTTGGCAACTCTGAATCAGGTTGGCATAAATCAATCACATCTTGCTGTTACCAGGATTCAGAAACACTTAATTTGTCCTTACCCACATTGCTATTATAAGATTTATTCTTAGCTTAAGATACATCAGAATTGTGTAGAGCTCATATCTTCTCATTACCAAATCAATAAAGATGGGATGAAATGTTCTTTTTTTCAGAAGCAAGAAAAAGAAAAGGCTATTTCATTATCAGAAACTCAGTGCTGGCCTAAGCAATAAGTCTAGCCAATTTTTTACAAAAAAACACTTTCTTTGAGGACCTCTTTTTTATCAATGGACAGTGTTACTTGATAAAATTGCGCATCTGCATTGACAGCTAAAATTTTGCTTCCCTGTCCTTTGTCTCCCTCTATAGGGTTCTACTTGGTGTCAATACAGCATTCCTAAACCACTGCAAATGTTGGAATGAGCAGGAGAAACAATTCTTGTTGTTCCAGACTGTTTTCCCAGAGACAGTCTCACAGAAATATACAATTAGTTATTATGGTGTTACTACAGCATTGGATTTCTCCTTCTCTAACACTTTCTTTTTCTCTAATGCACTGTATTTAATAAACTTTTATGAAGAGCTGATAGCCACAGAGGAATAGGAAATAATGAGAAAGGTGCTGTACAAAGCTGAAGCTGCTCATACCGCTCAGATAGCTCTTATTAGTCCTGACTTACCTGACTATTTAAAACTCTACTAAAGAAATACCTACTGTAATGATCAAAGTGCTTTAAACTGACCCCATAAGAAAATTTGCTTGTTGCATTTTTTCGAGAGTAAATCCAGACCCTTAGAAATAACTTATTTTTATTTAGTCTTGGAGGAGTAACTTTGAGAGGGTATCACATTAAAAGAAACATATGGGAAGGCTGATACATGAAATAAAGGATGTAAAGTGGAAAAGAAAGACAAATAAGGGATTGTGAGTGTTTCCAGCATTTTCTGGCTTGTATTTTTTTGAGTGTGCTCCATTGATACCACAAGTCATGTAAAACATCAGCTATTCTAAATACTTTCTCTTGCATAAATGTTCTGTTGTTGATAACAGACCAGCTGTGATGTCAGTTCTCTTTCTTATTAGGAATAGATATAGTCTGTCTAGCAATTCAAATTTGGCACCTTAGCTACATATGAATATGAGTAAACTTTTCTTAGCTTGAATTAAACATGATTTCAGTTTCTTTCTTTTTATATAGTTATTAGAATTAAGATTGTTTATATGGCTGACTTAGTCATGGAAGTCATGTCTACTGAATCAATAAGAATAAATTTAAAAACTAGGACCAACAATGAAAATACAAATTGATCTAAGTATTAAACCAGTTTCTTAAGTGATACCTTCATAAGTGCTAACTATTTACATTACTACAACATCACCTTTCATTAGTAAGTGCAAAAGGAGTAAAACCTGTTCCTCAGAAGAACCGAGGCTCCTAAATCCCATAAGCAAGGGGAAAAGTTTAGCAGATAGCTCATGGAAGTAGACCTCCAGAGACTGCAGTGAACTCATTGAAATTAACATGATACAATTGAAAATCAAGGCTTAGAATTTTATTTTAAAATATTTTAAGGTAACGTCAAAGAAACAGGCAGCAGCTGTTTGACTTGTGCATTCATGACCCTCAGAGTTCATGTCTGGCAGCTCAACTCCTGCACTAATGTATACTTCAATTTTGCATGCAAAAATGGTTAAACATATTGGATCAGCACGGGCAGGGTTGCTAAGATCCTCTTTCCTAGCATAGGTAACCAGGAATCTAGACCTATGATTGTGTGATAGATCAGGTAGAGGAAGAATATGATTTTGTACTGTTACCACACTGATCACTGTACTCATAAGAATATTAGATATTAGATGCCTCCTCTCCTTCTAGGTGCAGGTTAGATAGCCAGCGCACATTTAATCAAACCTTACAAAGAAGTGAGCTGGGAGAGAGGCTGCCCTCTGTAAATCCCACAGACTACTCGATTTCCTCTGAACTGTTTGATGCTGCCATGTAAGTAACTTCACATACCTACACCAGAAACATGGTGTAGGAGTCTGTTTAGTGGCAGAAGTCTAACAAATATGAAAATACTTCCAAAATTGGTGGTGGCTAAAAATTTCAACAGCATTTAAGTGTTATATGGGCAGTTGTATTCAGGCATTTGAACTCATTTTGGCTCTATTTGCTTCTTTCTTTTTTGGTTTTATACATATCATGAACTGCAGTCTGCAGTGAAATCGGTGAGAAGCTTGTCACTGCCCCCAAAGGGTACAGGTTATTGCTGTGAGACAGATCACCGACATGCTCTGTAAGAGATGCTGTGCAGACTGGAAGTGAACATTGAGAGCAGAGAGAATCTTTTAGTGCCATCATCTCTACAAACACTGAAGGGCTAGGGATGACAGTTTGCCCCACAGCAGCAGCAAGCACAAGTTGATGGGCACCCTTCATGCACTTTATGGGGATTGTGATACAACCCTTTCCCTTGGACTTCTGCTGGGTTGAGTGGGCTCCCAGTTCCTACTGCCAACAGCATGAAGACTATAATAATGCAATGGCTATCTTTCTGTTTCCTTACAGTGGTTACAAGGCCACACGCTTACCTATTCAGGTACACACAAAACATACACGTGTACACACTCATGCACATGCAGATGCTGCTCATTTGGTACGTTCAGCACAAATGGGCTGGTTTCAGCACAAATAGTTTGGTATTAAACTCATCCTGATTTCTTTTTTTCAGCAGGTATAATAGTCTGAATAGAGGAAAAATATACATATAGCAGAGCTCTTTATCTTCTTCTCTGCATATTTAGCTACCCCCTCATTTTCTTTGTAGTCCACAGCACTGGAGGGATTCCTATGCAGATGACAGCATTTGCTAAATACTAAGAGGAACACCCACCACAACTCTGTTTTTTCTCTTTCTAAGCTTCTTGACTTAATGCTTCACTGGTTGTATTTTTTTTAATCCTATTGAACTAAGCAGAACAGGGAAAAACACACAACTAAGTGAGCACCAATAATATTTTTAATTATATGATTAACATAATATAATATGATTAAATTTGATAGAAGAGGAGAGATTGTGTTGCAGCATACAGCAGATGATTTCTGTAAGAAATTAAAATTCAGCTTAAGTACACATCCTTTTAAAAAAGGTTGGCTAAAAGGAAACTATGTCCTTTTGGAAAAGTATCAAACAATAATTTGACCTATTGTTTACAAAGACTTAGGATTCATGTTTTCTTAGTGATGCTGTGTTCAGGGAGAACAGGGACACTCTGCTGTTGGAACTCTGTATCTGCCTTTTTACTGGAAGCTTTCAAGTCCTCTCTCAGAAATTCAGAAGCATTCTTGCCTCTCAAAGCAGAAACTCCAGACAAGCCACATTCTTGTCTTCATATTAATTCATCATAAAAAAAAAGCTCATTGGGAAAAGAGAATAATGGAGGAAAGAAGGATAAATGGATTCATCAGATTGGAAAGAAAGGGAAAAAGCTATCAGAAAATGAGGTATAGGATAAAATATAACAATGAATGAAATACATATTTTTTGCTTTCATAGTTCAAGTTTTCCCTGATCTGTGTTTAATATAGATAGAACACTATTACAGACATGTCTCAGCCCATAAAAAATTTCCAGATTCCATCATTATTCCCTGAGGAGCTGCCCTTGAGAAAAATAGATACATAGCTTTTATTTCAAAAACTGAGCAAAAAACCCTACCATTGTTGAAGCTCCTCCATTCACACCCTCCTCTCTCACTTTACTGAAGTGTGGCTTGGACTCATTATCCTTTGGTTATTATGCAGATAACAACAGAGTATACATTTCCTGAATTACAAAAGGCCTCAGAAAATAGCTTGCAAAGATGAAATAAGTGTGTCTATACTGGGTACTACATGCAGACATGAATTCCCTATGCCTACACTTTAATCTAGGACAATGCAAATCAGCTCTGCTCTAAGAAGTATGTGATCGAATATTTACTGCAATATTATTTACCTGAGACTCAGAAACACCCATCATATTCTGGTGGATTTGGGGACAAAATACCTCCTTTCTTATTCTACTCTGGGGATATATTGAGAGAAAAATACTGACCTGAAAGGAAGACTGAATTGTCTCCCCTGACAAAATATTTGCTCATTTTTTTTCCATTAGCTAAAAGCATTCCTTTTTACTTTTACTTTTATCTCAGCAGGTCTATTTCACCCAATAAATCAAAAAGGGAGGAGCAGGAGTACAAATGTCATATTGCAGCAACCTATACAACTCATTGTACAGAAGGAAAAGTACTTTGGATATATTAGTTAGACTAATGGTAGTTAATCTGCTCTTTTTCTTCTCAAAACTGCCTGGCAGCTTTCTGCTGTTTCCCATTTCTACTTATCCAGGCATTAAAAATCCAAATTTATTTCCAGACTTTAGTTTCCCATAAGGTGTTATATCTTCTACTATCAGTTCATCTAGGATATTTATTTTACAGAGGTATTTATCAGGCCACTTTTCTATTAGAGTCTATAACACATACTTGTAATAATTGCTTTAATCTCTAGTTTCAGTTATAGCCTAGGTGCTCAGAATAAGGGGATAGGTTTCAAACCACACTCATTCATGCAGCTTTTTAACCTTTTCTGCTCCCCAGATGTGACAGTCTATTGCAGATAACAGAGAAAAAAATGTCTTCTGGAAAGCATTTTTACTGGGAGAATTTGGAGGATGGTTAGAAACCAACAGTTTTTTGTTATCTGCACAATGAATTGCTTCTACAATAACAATATTACAGAGAGAAAGGTTTTGTGTGGCTCTTCAAAATCAGCTTTCTGGAGGAAAACTTCTCTGTAGTTTTGAAGATAATTATTGCTATAAAGTCATGTTAGTTATAAAATAAATGTGAAATTGACAGTGTGATTCAAATGCAGAATAAAAAATATTTTGAGAAGTAAATGTCAAGAGATTCAGCTCCTGTCTATGAAGTAATTCGGCAGAGGTTGAAACAGTTGGGTCAGGCTGATTTTAGCTGCAGTTAACAAATTACTTTGTCAAAAGTTGGAAGGATTATTTTTTCTTTCTTGATGAGTATCTTGACATCTATTTTGCTTCTTCTTCATTTATACAGGCCACAATTAAGAGGAGAGTGTTTTACATAGGGTGCTCATGCAGACATCTAGAAGCCCCCTATACAGAATATGGAAGAAACTTGGGCTTTATTGCATTTCAAAGGAACTGAGTTCCCTGAGTCTTTTTTACCAAAACTCTACAAATTCACATCCATTCTACCTTTAACAAATTCAATAAGTACCCATTTATCTTACTAGGGTAACAGATTAATAGTAAAGCAGTCCTTTACCTTTTTCTGTATAGCTGCAGTTTGTGAGGATCCATTAACTAATACATCTAATACATGTTACTTTCTGTTACAGACATTTGGCTACCATAGCAACAGGTACTATAAAAAAATAAAACTAGCTCACTGAAGATTTTTGGTGCTATTAAATGCATCGTTTTCTGCATAGTTTCAGGTAACTTTTTTCTGCTTAGTCTTTCTTACTCTTGAAAATGGCATTTTGTCTGTTAAATAAAAATCAAGAAAAATAAGGATGACTGCTTGAGTAACTGTGTTCTGCTATTACCTAATTGTTCCCTGTTTCTCCTTTCCCATGTTTAGAAGGCTTAGCTACTGACTGAACTAAGATGCAGTCTGTATGATTGTCAGCTCAGGGACTGTAGGTGAAATCCTCCAAATTCAGTCGGAACTTTGCAGGCAGTATTGGAGGGTAACAAGATTTTACCGCATGTTTTTTGACTTATTTTGTGTGATAACAGAGATTCTAGCATGCTCAGAATTTCTAACTACTAATATTCTTACACCAACCACTATCAGCAACTTTTTAGGGTGTTTGCAAAGAGAAAGGTAGATACAGTTCTGAGGAATAAACACCAATGGTGGGATTCACATCATGATTCAAAGCACTTAGTTATTCAGTTCTCCCTAAAACACATGCCTGAGGTAAGACTCAGTTATAAACAGAGGGGTCTAATGCCACTGTAGATACTACAGTATGCAAGATAGGCAGCTGACTGACAGATACAAGACAGGGCTTACATAAAATGGAGCTTGTAAAGCAAATAACTATTTCTTTGAGCCTGCAGTCATTTTGTGTATATGGATTATGCTGTGCTCCAATGGATTTGCCAAGTATTGCATTTATTCTCTTTCTTTCTTACCTCTCTCCTGGTTACACAAAGAGTTGAAGAGTCAATCAGGTATTCTATCACTATGCAGGGTATACTATTACTGAAAGAGTTAAACATGAGAGAATGTAAAATAAGGGCAACTGATATTATGTTAAAAAGAAGAAAAAGTGTTACAGACTCAGAATTTCTCAGGAAAGAAACTGAAGCATAAATATAAATATGTTTTCCTTGAATTCCTCCATGACAAAGAAATTTAAATAAAGTCTATTAGAGGCTGTTGATATTGTCATCTAGAGGCAAAAACCCAATACAAAATAGGCATATGAACAAACAAGATGATGGGATCTGAAGTCTGAAAAAACACTGTGCAAACTGCAGGAATCCACCTCGTTAGAGGAGAGCAGGCTTGGCTGGTGAGGTCAGGAAAGATCATCAAGAAAATAATCATCATCTGTGTAAAGTATAGTGCCTTGTTATTCTGATTTTTATATCTGGCAATAAAGTGAAATGGTCTCGTGTATTACTTGTTATTATAAGCCCTTGTGATTGTTGAAAAAAACAGCAAATAGATGTCGCAGACAATTCCAAAACATGTAAATGACATCAAATGGCAAGGGCTAGATATCTTTAGCAGCGGATCAGCTGAATTTCTTTCAAAGATCCATGGCTCCATTGTCTATAATGGGACCTCACACACCTTGCTCACGTGTAAAGGGGTATAGTTAAGTGCCTTAATCCCAAAATGTGTTTTCAGTAAAGAGAGTCTCAACAGGAGCAAAGGGAAAAAGGAAGAGAAAATACGACAAGAAACAGTGGTCTGAATTTATTTAGTTGTCTCTCTGTGGGCAGCCACTGTAATCTGGGGCATTTTAGGTCATCTGAGCCATCAGCTTTGGGTTGGCAGATATAACAAAGGACCTTTGATGGATATGTTCCCATCTGAACCTGAAACTGGAGGCCAAGCGTGATACTATCAGCCATTTCAAATGTCACTAGACACTTTTGTGTGGGAAACTAAATCAAGTTCCTAGAGAGAAGATAAATAAAAATGTGATGGTAAAACAGTTATCAAGGGGACTGGGACTAGGGAGAAAAACTTTACAAAGGAAAAATCTCAAAGTTGTTAATTTGTAAAGAAAATAGAGATGCATATCCCATTAAGTAACTCTTTAAACATATATGAAAATTCAGGCGAATTGGGCACCTAACTCTCATAAAACCCAGCCACTGTTTCAGATAGTTGTTGATGAAGCCAACAGTCACTTTTTAAATCACGTGAAAGAATTTCTACGTAAAAGTTTATTGCAAATTGCATCAAAAAAGGAATAAAATTAAAGAGGATGCTTATATAGGAGCTATGGCAGTTTAAGGTTCCTCTGCAAGAATCAGACGGGGTACGCAGTCTGGTGTTACCACCACATAGGGAAAAGGCAACACCACTGCCAGGACAGTCAACCAAACAGCAGACTAGTGCCGCTGTGGCACTTTGGTCAGATTTAAATCAGTCCTCAGTCAGCATGCTGATGCTTTGTTATACAGGAAAGACTCTCCAGATGTTATATAGGAAACCTAGCTTTAAGAGCAGTGCCATGGTGCCACGAGGGCCTGCAGCTCCCTGGGCAGAGGGAGCAGTGGGGGATCCCCATGGCATTGGGCAGGGCAGGGCCTGGCAGCCAGGGCCCATCCCACATCCCAGCCAGGGAGCTGGGCAGCTGGGGGCATCGGGGCAGTCCCAACCGTGCCACCTCCCTGGGGACAGGCACAGACCAAGGCCAGGCCAAGCTGTCGGCCTGCGTGGGTGGGCCTGGCTCCGTGGGGCCCACGGCAGGGCAGGGCAGGGCTATAGAGAGCTGGAGACCAGCCCTGCTGCAGGGGTGCTGGGGCAGGGACTGACAGCCCGGGGGGGCCGAAATGGGGTCCTGGGCCATGGGCAGGGCAGGGGGGAGATCCTTGGTGGGGACAGGCAGGGACAGTGAAGCCATTAAGTGCTCTCAGGGCCCTGACAAGCCTTTTTACAGCCTTTACATATGAATTGAAACAAGTTTTAAATAAGCCAAGTAAATTATCAGCCATAAATACCTGTCTTAATGTTTTCCCTCAATTTAATATGTACCCATAAAATTTGCAATTCAACAAGAAAAGCTCCAGAGGAGGAAATACTGCCAGGGTTGTCTTGGGTCCCGCAGGGACTTTGTAAATTTGGATAGGACTCATCTCACCTCACTTCTGAGGCTACAATGTAGACTTAAACTGCCATGTAAACTTTTTAACCAGTGAAGAGAGCTATGTGAGGTGAGTTGTGCTCTAGAAGTGCAATTTTTAGTTTAGAGATTGTAAAGTGGCCTGGACAACTTGCTAAAATGCAGACATCTAAGGACGGGTGAGATGAATCTCACCTAGTTAAATCACTTAATGTTTGTCCCTCATCTTTCTGCTGCAAAATGAAGAAATACCCTGCCCCAAAGAGATTGTTTTGACAATGCATTACCTCATAGCTGTATGATGCACAGCTAATTACATACCTGAATTGAAGCCTGACACTTTTCTAGAGGACTTTCAATATCTCAGGTTTTTTCCAGATTATTGGTTAGACCCCAGATACAGAATCACAGAATGGTTGAGGTTGGAGGGAGCCCCTGGAGGTCATCTTGTCCAACCCCTTCCTAAAGCGTATCTATCATATGCTTGAGAATAGGGTACCATATGCTAACTTATCTATCACTGAGTTCAAATGACTTAGATGAACTCTACACCATGCTTTTGGCGACTAGAGTAATGAGGCTTTCAGCTTACTTCACTGAACTACGAAAGGTGCTGGTATATGCATACTTACACTGCAAAAACTCTCACTAGTTGTTTTGCAATGGAGGATGACAGAGAAACGATGGGTACATTTACATTACTAAATGGTGTTGCACAAAATCAGAAGGAAGACTTTGCTGTAGGACTTCCAACCGCTTTGCAAGTGGGGCACTCAAGATGATGTCCTAATGTACAGTTTCAATGGTGGCATTCTCAAGAGCATATGATGAGACTCCAGTATAAAAGTCTCACCAAAAAGGACCCCTTCTGCATGCTTACATTGCTAACACAGACTTACCCAAGTGAACTCTTATAGAGCACACTCAATCCATGTTTGGATAACGTTGCTGTTTGAATTTGTGAGTATCTGTATACCCCAAGACTCAGTTTTAATTTTTACAGCTGTAATTTAGAGCTCCATAACAAGTGAAGTGGACCCTTTTTCTTACAAAGAAAAAGTATCTGTTATCAATATTATTTGTGCAAGAAACACTGTATTTGTAATCATTAAAATGACTATCTACTGTTATAATAGTATTCATCTTGCTCACATTGGACTGTTTCTAAGGTTTCACAGAGCTTCTAGTCCTGCCACATACAACAATGTAGAAAAATAATTTTTTCTTTGCAATATCATTTGCTTCCAGAGACGCATGTAAATTCTCCATCTGTCTCTTCCAATATTTTGCCATGTTTATTTCTGTACTGAAGAGTTTGTTCCTGGAGTTTTTGCTAAAGATGCAGAAGTCGGGTGCTTAGAAGAGACTGATTGTTATTTTCATTCTCAGCATGTGGTATTAATAATAAGGGAGCTTAAAGAAACCCATAAAAGCTTGGGAACTGTATTCTTCAGTCTTAGAATAAATGATTAGTTTTCTCAAGATCCCAGAAGAAAAATTCCCAGAAATCTTAACATTTAAGAAATCTGATTACATTTCAGCAAATCATACTCACATTCAAATATTTCTCCACAAACTAAACACCCAAGCTACTGCTTTTTTGAAGGTTTCTTTATATAAACTTTAACTTTGACGATGTATCTTCACCCTCTTAATCTACATGTTTAGCTAGTTTAACAAAAAACACCATTCACACTTGGCTTTTTCTTCTTGGTACAAAAGTGCATCACATGCAAAAGTGCAAAGTAGTCTTGACAAGCCAACAAAAGCAAAAATGAATGAAATTGAAATATAATCAAAGCTTTTCTCACATTGAACTTTTGACAATTATTTTAAACTGTGCTTTATAATAATGCCTAGGGAATACCATTAAATATATGTACAAGACTTTGCAGATGCAAATCTAAAGACTAAAGACTGGTAAAAGACCTGCAAAACCAAAATGGCTAAAGAACAACAGCGGCCAAATCAGACATATATTCTTGAAGCCAGTTCTTTTATCAGATGAAATTCAAAATTTTACTAGCGATGAAAAAATATAATTTATTGGTATAGTTCCTGCTTTCCTACAATATCATCAAAAAACATACAGCGATATTCTTTCTGTACACAGAAAGTATATACTAAAATATATCGAACATACAAAGCAGAAATAAAGAACCTGAACCAAAATTCACCAGCCATTGAATGAAGCCCAAGGAAAGGTAAAGATACAAAATACTGCTGGAAACAGGGAAGCTGGGTTTCCCAACAGGACTGGCATCTTGTAGTTACTGACTCCAATGTCTGAGAAGATGTGACCTATGACAAATTTTTTTCAGTGACAGAGACATTTGCAAGTGTCCTGGTTTTGGCTGGGATAATTTTCTTCCTAGTAGCTGGTATAGTGCTGTATTTTGGATTTAGCTTGAGAATAATGTTGATAACACACTGATATTTTAGTTGTTTCGAAGCAGTGCTTACACTAAGTCAAGGACTTTTCAGCTTCCCATACTCTGCCAATGAGGGGGTGCACAAGAAGCTGGGAGGGGGCATAGCCAGGACAGCTGACCCAAACTGGCCAAAGGGATATTCCGTACCATATGACGTCATGCTCAGTATATAAGCTGGGGGGAGTTGGCTGGGGGGCAGCGATTGCTGCTCGGGGACTGGCTGGGCATTGGTCGGTGGGTGGTGAGCAACTGCATCATGCGTCACTTGCTTTGTGTATTGTTATTATTACTACCACCACCACCACTACTACTACTACTACTACTGGTATTTTACTTTATTTTATTTCAGTTATTAAACTGTTCTTATCTCAACCCACGAGTTTTCTCACTTTTACCCTTCCGATTCTCTCCCCCATCCCCCCCAGGGGGGAGTGAGAGAGCGGCTGTGTGGCGCTTAGTCGCTGCTTGGGATTAAATAACAACAGTCCTTTTTGGCAACCAACGTGGGGCTCGAAGGGTTTGAGATAATAACAGATTAACCAGACCGTATTAAGGAATTTGTATCTGTTAACAGTTGCCGGTCACAATATTGATTCATCTGTTCTTGATATTAGTTTGTCTGATCTGCACCATGCTCTTTTTTTGCTGTACATGTTAAAGATTGGTGTTGGTTTTTGCAATTTGCTGTGCTCTGCAGTGATTAGTGATGTTTTGCCTGGGAGATTCCTTATTAAAACACTGGCCTTGAGCTTAATCTGGTATTTGCCTTTTGTACTGAAGCCATTACTGTACTTTGGGTACAACCTCATGGAGACAGTTAGCAATTATACCTCTTCCTCTGAGAGGTTTTTTATGGAGGAAATACAGAATGGCACCTTCGTTACATTCTTCTATGATGTTTCCTCCTTCATTACAATAACTTTTCAGTATCGTGAACATCCTTTGGTAGTTAAGATACTTCTGTTGGTATTTGTTGGGAATATTGTTTTGGTTTTGTCTAAGGTTAATAAGCAATTTAAGAATATCATCCAGAGATCTGCCCCAAGGCTGGATAGTTATGAGTGGCAGGGTATGTGGGACAGTATGGGCAAATACCTAGGATGGTGGGCACCTCCAGTGTTTTGGAAGTTCACTCCTGAACAAGTGAAGAATCCTGAAAAACTAGTAATGTATTTCGAAAAAGTATGCTGTCACCCTGGCAATTCCAGAGAGACACAAATCGCTGCAACATGCTGGTGCCTGGCCTGTGCTTACCGAGCCCTGTTCAACACTATTCAGAATCCTCAAGGGGAAGACAAGGTCTCTGGATCTGATGACAAAATGACAGGCATGGTGGCTACTCCAACCCTGGCGACAGGTCCTGCAGCTGAACCAGAGAACCAATGTGTGCCGGCATCAGTCACCCCTATACACAAGGAAAAATACACAAGAAAATCAGCTCGTTTAGTAAGGGATGGAGATAAGCAAGGGCTATCACAAGAACAAGAGGAGGAAGAGGCAGAACCCATAAATGAGATGGTAACCACCCTATCCCTCTCCCTGAGTGAGCCGTGAGACATGCAAAAAGATTTCAGTTGTTGTCCAGGCGAGCAAATTGTCACCTGGCTGCTCCGATGCTGGGATAATGGGGCCAGTAGCCTGGAATTGGAGGGTAGGGAAGCCAAGCAGCTGGGATCTCTTTCTAGGGAAGGGGGCATTGACAACAATTGGAAAAGGGGCACAAGTCCTCAGCCTCTGGAGGCGACTCCTGTCAGGCATGAAGGAAAGGTATCCCTTCAAGGAAGATGTTATATGTCACCCAGGCAAGTGGACCACCATGGAGAGAGGTATCCAGTACCTGAGGGAATTAGCCGTGCTGGAGGAGATTTATGATGACCTGAACAATGAGCAGTTATCCAGAGATCCAGATGAAGTGCAGCGCACACAGCCCATGTGGCAGAAGTTTGTATGGAGTGCACCATCATCACGTGCAAACTCATCAGCAGTAATGACCTGGAAAAATGGGGAGGCACCAACGGTGGATGAATTGGCTGGCCAGCT
>WAAD01029544.1:2920-33001 GCA_013389945.1 Fregata magnificens | reverse complement strand
TCTCTTAAGAAGTAATGTGGTGAATAATAGGACAACAGGCTGGGGGTCCTTGCTCTTTCCTTCATAGTTGGTGAGGGGAAAGCAGTGGTGTCAGACCAACCTACAGCCTTCCCCATGGGCTTTCTTGGATGCCCTGGGTGAACTCTTGGTTGTGATACTCCCTCTTGTATGTGCTATCAACCCTCCATTTTAGTAATTTGCTTTTTATTTATTTATATTTTTGGCCAGCCAAACAGCTTGTTGGGCAGAAGGCTGATCCCCAAACTGGGTCCTGAATGAAGCAGAAAGCAGAGGAGAGCCGATAAACAGGAACATCTTGCATGAATATTAGATTACAATGAGGAGTTCTTGGTAACTACAGACATACTAACACAAACTAGACGATACCAAAAATGTTTTTCATTTGCACACCTCCCTGTACTCAGGGAGCCCAAAGCATTTTGCAGTAAGTGTTAATTGCACCTTAAAACAGTTTGCTGATCCTGCAAGCATTATCAAAACCCCTTTACTTACTTAAAAACCCATACANTAGGTGAGATAAAAACCATCCCCAGTGACTTCTCTGAGCTTTCAGACTGGTCCTCACTCCAGTGAATACAGTAATGTCTTGACCATATTTTGCCAAATTAAGGAATTGAACTGAGTCACTCCTGAGTTTTAATTTTTATTTTAGGCCCAGGAACAGTGATTTATTCTCCTTAGAGGGCCTTGTTCATTAACTTCTGAGGAGATTTCCTATATGCCTGGACCCTTCCTGGTAATATGGTCATGTGAAATTCCTGGCAATCACTACCATTACAGCACATTTTGCTCTGTCCCAGGGGACCAAAACATCCTGTTTAGCTGTTGAGCTGTTACTGCAACACCTCTGAAGGAACTTTAGACCAGGGTGAAGTGATTTCAGTACAGCCTAAGAAATGTATCCTGCTCCCTCTGTTTGTGCTGGTCTGTTCTATAGGTGGGCAAGATTCAGCTCCTACAAATATTTTGTCCCTAAGTATGTTCGTGTTTCATCAGGTCCCAGCAGTGCTCCATAACGCATGGACCTCTCTTCACTCAGCAGAAGTCTCTGGTCACTCATCCCCTGGATATGCACATTATGAGACAGTTTCTGCTCTTATAGGCAGACAGTGTTAGTCTGGGGTTTTTTAAGAGCTCAGCCTCTTTCAGTATGTGAAGACAAAGAGGCTGAGATCCATCTCATGTCATTTTAGACACCTGCAATATAGATCTCACCAGCTGACCTAGTGATCACAAGCTCTCATGAGAGGTAATGAGGGAAATGGTCATCTTTGGGCCTATTTAATGGGAGACATCTACTTTAGGAGGAGGTAATGTGAGCCTGAGTTTCATTGCATTAGGGGCATGATTCAGTTGTCTACATATGGCCCTTTGCCCTGCCCTTGAGCATCCTTCCTTCTAGTTGTCATTCTAGGAGGCTGAAGGTCTCCTCTGTCCTATCCACCAACTCCTTTTGCATGTCTTGGACACTCTAGAGCATCTCAAATTGGCATACAGATTCCTGTGTGTGAGCAAATGCTTTTTAACCCAGGTTTCTACTCAGATACAGATGTCTTCAATTATTCAAATGAATATGAGCCTGACTGAATAAGGAAGAATGTTCCAAGAAGTTGGCCATTTTTTACAGTGATGAAATGGGAAGAAACAGGTTCAGTTGTTGGCAGCAGCACAGGGTTCCTATCTAATGGTGGTTTGGACTATCATGATGCTCATATGAAAAGTGACAAGATAACAATATGCTGTGCCTAACCTAATTTCAGAATTACTCCTCCTGACCTTGCAGTCTTAATTTTCTTTTATCAGTGTGTTCTTGAAGCAGCCAGTCTGTGCTCTCTGGTGCTGAAAAAAATATTTACAATAAGTCATACTTCTAAGACATCGTGTCCTTCCCTCCCCTCCAAAGTAAGAATACTCTGTTCTCTCTTTCAGCTTGCCCCTAAATGCTCCTTCATGTTTGTGAAGCTGTTCAACACCAGAGGAAATAATTTTCAGGCAATACATTTTCAGTTATTGATAATTGTTAGCTGTGCCCTCTAATGTAATTCTGAAACCACAAGAGTCTTGGATATATCAGAAGACAAGTGACATTGCTTCTCTACTTACGAATGAAACTGAGGGTAGAATTTAGTTCACTGATTAACACACCTAAAATTCAGTGTTTATTTTTCTGTGTCTAAATGAGAGCTGAAGGATCCAAGGTCAGTGGAGATCTAGTCAATTAAATAAGATACCTGTACTTGGTCAGCTGAATGGGACTTCAGATTTCACAAACTGTGCCTAGGACTTGATTCAGCTGCTTTAAAATAAGCATTTAATGCCATTATAGCTATGGCTTCATCATGATATGGAGATCCTGATCCAGAAGGGAATGGGTCTCCTCTACACTCTATTTCATATTTCAGATGAAATGGCTTTAGATGCCTATGTTAAGGCAACCGAATCAGGTCCTAAATCTCCTAAATCTCTCAGATAGATAAAAACCTGGATATAGGAACTAAGTATAGGTGTGTAGGTCTGTGAGATGAAACCTACCTTGAGAGTTGAATGCAAAGTATCTGAGATCAGTACTTAGACTTTGCATGCTTTAGGATGGACGCCGGAAGACCTTTCCTCATTTGTGTACTCTGACTATCTCCTGCCCTCCACATAGGTTTATTTCATGCTTGCCTTGAATTTCTTAGGTAAGCTATGTTTTTCCATCTTTTGCAGCGCAATTTACATTTTATCCTTCTTGTTAGAGAATAAAACCTAATAATAACAACACTTAAAAAAGCTCACCATTGCTTGTGATTCTTTCCCCTGTCAAAATGCTACAAAAGTCAAGTCCTAGCAAACTCAAGCCTGGTAGCCATGGCTTATGCAGGGTACTGGACCTCCAGCTGAACTGATCTGCAGTCCTTTGAACTTCAGCTTCCAGCTGACCTTCCCATTGCTTGAGGGCTCTTGGACTCTTTAGTGTCAACAGATTCAGTTGTTGGGATCGAGCACTTTCACTGCTCATATCAAATCATTGCCCATTTACTAGGTCTTTCAGTATCTTCCTCTCCCCCTTCCCCCCAGAAAAACCCCTTTGGACCCTAAGACAATTAAGTCTTTCAATATATGTATTTGTTTCCCTGTCCCCTCCCAGAATACGAACAGTAATTTTCCCAACATGCCAGAAACACTCATGGACCTTCTGTACACCGCTGTTTTTTTAAGATCTGTATAAAGCACCCATTGTAAAAACATCTGTGTCACTATACACAGATGAACAATAATTAGAATAATCGTAGCTTGGTCATATGGAGGTCTAAGCCATTACTACATACACAAGAACCAGAGGGAAAAATACCCAGGCCAAAATAAACAGATAAATAAAAATGCAGAATTAATGAGGCAAGGAAAGCTGACATTGTGAAGGAGAGAAAAAGCTGCCTGGGAAGATTTCCACTATATACCTGAAAGGGTCACATATTACCATAGGATCTCACAATCAAATCTTTCATAAATTTATCATACCACACAGTGCAGGTCAAGGAAGCTGTCATCAGTCATCGTTTATGAAGGGAAGAAGTGGTTCAGTGGGATCTTAGGGGCTATATTCAAACTACAGGCATATGGTTCAGCTGTAGTGACGATTGTGTTGTTTAAAGTCAAAAAAGCAATGCACAGTTTGAAACACATACTGTTCAGGGCTGGCAAACTCTATTCCTCCTTTAAAGGTAATGGAGAGAAGTAGCCACGGCACTGATGATGAGGTGGGGAGTCTCTCCTTTCACCTGAAATACCTTATCCTGCACCCCTTCCACTAGCTGTTTTCATTTTGGACCAGGGCTACAGTCCGTGTGACCTTTCTACTTTGACTCTGCTGAAGCTACCCTGTCGTGGGCCTGGCCAGAACTGTTTGTGGTGGTATCTGATTGCCCTAACAGAGTCAAAAATGTGTCAGATGCCTTCTTGTTGGCTCCCAGTGGGATGCAGGCAATAAGGTGATTGTGATGGAAGGGGTAATATAACCAACTCACCATTCCCAAGTAGCCATAGGATGCCTTACTGAGAAAGGACTGGACTCCAATCTGGTGTTAAATCCACTAATATTTTGGTGAGATAGAAACAATAAAATAAAAACTTAAGCATCGATCTGTATTGTTTGATTGAAATGGTATGGGAAGTATACATGCCTACAACTATTACCTGCATGTATAACCGTATGTGTATCTGTATCCTCATGCTGTGGGTCAAGGGCTGTGGGGAAGTCCATGGAGAGGTCTGGGATGACAACTTGAAATGCAAAACCACCTTTGCAGAGATCCAGGAATATGGGTTGAAGCAAGGAACCAGGAGAAGGACAGCCCTACAGCCACCAGAGCTTTCACAAACCATTTGTACTGTAGAGTGGTCACAGAAGGACAGTGGGTTGGTTGGGATGGAAGTGTTATGCTGTGGGAAATCACGTAAATGCACCTATTTAGCCCATGGTTACTCACCACATCCAGGAACAGGGACCATTTACTGTTCATACTTCAGGTACAATTTGTGCTGGCTGTCCTGGCTCTTCATGACCTGGGATAGCAATGGGAACAGATTTACCCACCATCTGGGGCAACGAAGTGTCCTACTCCAGCTCTCAAATGTAAAGCACAAGAAGTCTGTTGGTGCTATTTGTGTTTGTGTGAGTGGTTCTGCCTGTGCTGATCTGTGTGTGTGTACATGTACGTGTACATGTAGATAGGTGTTTGTGTGTGTGCCTACTGAAAATACATGCTCAGGTTCATCACTGTCTGGAGCTGGGGTCATGGAGCTCATTTCTGCTGAGCTAACAGATTTGAATACCTCTAATCAGGAAATCTTGTACTGAATTTCTTTTGCTTTTTTTTTTTTTTAAATTAAAAATGCCTTTTTAGATTTCTGAGTTTATGGAAATATNAGCACCATGGTTAAATACTTTTTCTTTGTAGTAAAGGAGGGTCTATGAGACTTTATCAGCAAAGAGAATGCATTACACTACAGTTGGATAAAGACTTGGAATTGTTTATGCCATGATTGACAACGTGGAAGTCCTGAGACCAGAAAATTGCAATGTTCAGGATAGGGAACACAACCCCAAAATGTACAAGTCAGATCCTGTGAAAAACTCTTAGTAGGAGAAGTTGTCAGAATTGTCCTTTTATCCGCAGTTTAAAGGTATTCAGGTCCTTAATTCCCACTGATTCCAGTGCTTGTGTGAATCACCACTATAAGGGAATAATACCTGAAAAAATCATACATAAAGACATCTGTCATACTCGACTTATGTTTAAACAATATGGTCTACATATTTATAGAATCTGACTCTTGTTGTTTACAATAAATATGCATGAACCTCTCAATTTACTCACAATGAGAAATCCATTTGTCCATGCCTCAGAAGAAAGCAGCATTGAGGTTTTCCTACACCTGAGGTTCCTCTACCTGAGTATGAGGCTTCTCAGTGTAAGAAAAGACAGAAAAAACCTTGCAGGTGCTACCACCAATTCCTAATTAAAGGAAATAAAACTGTGGCAATTTCTGTGGAGTGGGAATGTAGGCAAAGCTAACCAACAGCTGTTCCATGCAGCCTCCAATTTGGAAGATGTCTAGCAGCAGCAAAGAGAAGGTGGTGGGAGGTAGAAGAGATGAGAACATAATTTCCCCGTGTACTTCATCCTGTGTTCTTTCATCTAAGTTAAAGAGAGATCAAGTGTTGAGAGGTTAGTCACTTGTATTGTTATAAATTGGAACCATCTCCACTGAGGAACATGATTTTTCTGTTCTTTTTACCTTGCAGTGCTATTTATACTCAAGCAAAAGATGTGCAAAGTGCTGCTATCTAAACACACATATTCTAGAGTAAACAAGGTGTGATCTCACACGGCATCCTCTACTTCAAAGTAACTTGCACAATTTTGCCATGAGATAAACGTGGCCAGCACGATGCAGGCTATCACTGAATCGTGAGCAACTTGGTGTTGTAGGGGTTTAAGCCTGCACGGAGAAATACACCACAGAGGAGCCAAACTCATGTTCACGTTTAGCTTGCTCAGTAACTTCATCGTGTATCCTTTGCCTAAGACACATCAAATTCACACGGACTTAATGAGACAATCAGGCCCATGAGATTCACTTCAGAGACATGTTATAACATTTTCCAAAGGGGGAGGGGAAACATATAATTACTTCAATAGAACTAATACAGATTCAATAAGCAAAATGCTGACAATTACTTAACCACAGAATGTGGAGAAGTTAGCAGAAAAGACACTAGCAATTATTTAATCGTAATGTCTGGAGGAGCTACCTATTAGGATATCAACAATTATTTAACCACATCATCTGGAGAATCCAGTAAATTTGAGCTCTTTTGAGTATATAAATGCCGTTTCTAGAGATCTGGTTAAAAAAAAGGACAGTAAAGGTTATTTAATCCCAGTCTCTGGAATATCAACACAACTGGCAAATTGGCTTCAGGATTTGGAGAAGCAAGCAAGAAATACCATCCCCCAGATCTCCCTGGAGCATGTATACCCTTTAATGTAGAACCAAACCTGAGCAGAGGACTCTGTTCCCCACAGGGTTACTGGCAGAATTTTTGTCCTGTCTGCAAAAAGGGGGGGCTTTGATTGAGGCACATGTAAGAGAACCAAATAAACATGGTTTTTAGGATTTTTCATGTATCATAAGGTTCCAGGTAAGTCTCTGAAAATTGCTTTTTCTGTTATCATATCTGTGCACTGCGTATAAAAGTACAGGAACAGGGTACTGTAGCTGCTTTCATGATCTAGTTGCTAGCCTGGGACTTCAAAGACACAAGATCAATACCCTGCTCTATGAGGTTGTTTCTGGGTCATTGTGGCCAAATCGCATAAACTGTCTATGCCTTCATTCTGCTGAAGAATGATGACAGTGCTGTCCTGCCTTGCAGATCAAGATAATAAAAGAGCATGACAGATGTGAAGTGCACTGCAATGGAAATCTGAGAGATATCCAAGACAGTTTGATTGGAAGATGGCAGTTGACCAACATAAAATGGCTCCCAAAACAGAATTAAAATTGCATCAGCAATACTTTGGGCTGAACAATATAAAAAACTGCCAAAAAATGTAAAAGATTTCCACTAGGAACTTATCTTTATTTCAGTGGAAAGAGGTCTTCAGTTTATATGGCTTCTGTATCACAGCCAGGCTTAAATCCCCAGCAAAAGGGTGCAAATATGAGCAGATGAGCACCCTGAGCCAGATGTGCTGACTTGCACTTATTAAATATGAAGAGTTTTGTATATTGTGTGATTAAAAAATGACAGAGGACTCAGAGTGTGGATTAAATATCCTGGCTCCCTTTGGGAGTTGCTGGGAAATGAAGGTAAATGGTTTAAAGCAAGAGAGATTTAATTCATAAATGCTTAAGTCACCAAAACACAGTTCAGGTTGCACCTATATTTGAAGGCTGTTCAGATCCCCTTACTGGAAAAGCTTCCATGTGTAAAGATCCACAGGGCATTTCCATTTCTGGTGTGGGATGTATGTACCACAGCCTGTATCCTGGCAGCACCCCTTAGTTCATAGAATAATAGAATCATAGAATCATTAAGGTTGGAAAAGACCTCTAAGATCATCAAGTCCAACCGTCAACCCAACACCACCATGCCTCCTAAACCATGTCCAGAAGGTTCAGTGACCTTCTCATCCAAAAGCTCCTGTGAAATTTGCAATAGTGGTCTCCCTTATCTCAGCCATAGCTCCTGATCCATCGCATGTCTTTATAACAGATTGATTGCTGCAAAAACATGTGTCAGGGGAAGACTGCTGATGTACTTCCTTGCACACCTTGCACTCCTGCCCTCCATTAGCACTGTGCTCAGGGCAATGGGCAACGTGAGCATGGAGGGATTCCTCCCTCCTCTGCCTGTGGGGTTATGAAACCCACATCTATAATCTTAGCATCATTTTTTTGTAGACAAAACGTGGGCTTTCTACTCCTTGAAATTAATGGATAAGTTTAAAATGAACAAGGTACAGTTCAGTATTTTCAACAAGAAAGGCTGACCTTCTTCCCAACCTCAGTGACCTTCAGTTACAGAAACCTCCTGTGAAGTCGTGCTCCAAGCCCATAGACTTTCCACTTATAATGTTTCAGCTTTTGTTCTATTTGGTGCAGGGAAGGAAGACTCACTCTTTGAAAGGCAGGAGGGACCCCACATACATGCCATGAGCTAAGAGACAGTTCATTGCTGAAATATTTACTCTGCTTATGTGGGTAAATAGGTACTTAACTCCTTGAAGGACAGCATGTAAGCCTCTTTTCTCTGGATTGTCTACTCTCTGCTGGTTTTATAACTCTTCTGATAATCTTACTCCAAGGCTACTTGGAGTCCTGCTGACTTTCCTTGGCCAGCATTAGTATGAGAGTAATAATAGTGTCATGCTAATAGGAGATAGCAGTCTTGGAACCAGCCATGGTGGAAACTCAGCGGGACTTTCACTGAAGCAAAGAGGAGTCGTACAAAAAGAGACACTGTCTCCTTCACATGCCAAGGGATCCTTCCCCTCTGGCTCCACCACCATCACCACTTTGGCAATTCACCAGCAAAGGAGCAGGATGAGCTCTGCAGACAGTGCAGCTAACTTAAAATGAGCGTAGGATTTGCTTCGTTACTGTTTGACTCCGTCCTGTGTGCCCGTCTCTTTCCCCCCTCCTTCCTTTTAATCAGACTGCTGTCTTCTCTGGCCCGCAGCACACAAAGACAGTATCCTCCAACGAAGAGTGCTGTGCTCTGTTCCCTCTCTTCTCTCTCTGCCACTTAGCACAGTGCTTCTCTGTCAGACACTATTGCTCCCAGATTAAAACAATATATGACAAAATGATACCCGCTGACTATTGACACTGGCAATTATATAAGAATTAAATGGGCTGTGTGTTTTGGACGAGCTTCAAAGGCTTGTGGGATTCCCACACATGCTCAGAAAGCTGTGGGGTCCTTTTTAGTTCTCAGACATATGGCCACTTCCAAGCCTGCTATTTCCTATTAACATGAAACTATTATTACCCACTTACTAAATGCTTCCTGTCACTATCCAGCCAGGAAAGAGAGCGTCCAAGATAACAGCATCAGAAACCCCAAGAAAGGGGGCTGGCAGATGGGTCTGTTTCCTAAGCAGCCGTGTCCAGCAAGATTTATCTGACTTTCCGTTCCCCTGACGATGGGTGTGGTTGAAAGGGTGATGTAATTTCTATCAGCACTGGCTGTTGAGCTAAGCGTCTGTCATAACAAGTGTGTGAACTTCTTGCACCGGCCCAAGGTATTGCACACGCCATGGGAAAAGTTCCTACTCGTTAACAGGCAAGTCTTAAACCTGCCACAATCCTCAGACTCCCTCTTGGCTCTTGCTTAGTGAATTATTTCGCAGTGCTAACCCTGAATGCACTTAGTCCACTGCATTGGTGTCAGTGGAGAAAAAAGCTTCTAAGAATTGTCTTTCCGATAACTTTTTGAGACACAGAGGGCTATATAGGTATTGTTATATGATGTCCCTCACTTCAGTTGGTTAGTACCTTGGAGGCGTTTTAAGGAATGGCATGGAAGGTGAGAAAAATGTTAATCCCTTCTTTAAAGTTAAACTGAAGCCTGGATTTTCTGCTGTATTCAGATTCTGAAGTCTCATAAAACTGGTGTGTGAGGCCGGTTAAGGATGAAGATCAAAGTGGACAGCACTTTGTGTTTCTTTGCTTTTGTAGAGAAACTAACAGGTCCTAGCCATTTTAATGTGTCTCCAATTAAGAGAGGACATCTAGATGCACGCTTTTAGAAAATCTGGTCCTTAAGGATTTGCCTAAGAACATGGCGAAACCATATAACAAAATCAGGTCTTGAAGGCAATCCTCCAGCTTTTTCCCACAAGGGAGCCTCATGCCTTGAAATAGATGGAAGTATTCTTCCTTTAAAAAAAAAAAAAAAAAAGAAAAAAAGAAGAAAGAAAAAGAAGGAAAAGAAAGGAAAAAGAAAGGAAAAGGAAAAGGAAAAGGAAAAGGAAAAAGAAAAGCAAAAGCAAAAGCAAAAATAAAGGAAAAAGTAAAATAAAAAGCAAAAGAAAAAGGAAAAAAATATTTTTTTTATTCCTAAAGGGCCTTTGCGTTCAGTGAGAGCCGGGCCGAAGCTATGCAGCAGGGCTGCCGATGTGAGCTTAGAGGAGGACCCTCTGTGGTTTTGATTCAGACCCTTCATTATGGTTTCAGTGGTCTATGCTGAGTCTTTCTGTCCAAGGGCTGCTTGTGGCCAGGCTCCTTGGAGCACGTTGTCCCAGCCCCTCCTGAACCACACAGCACGGGCCGGATCACCCCCGGCGCTCCCCCTGGGGCAGCAGACACCACCGAGCCAAAAAGCATGGCTTTGCCCTCAATGACTTCCCAGAGGTCGAGAGCCTCCCTCAAACAGCAGGCTGAGACCATAAGGCAAACACAGCGGCTCAGCTGCCGCCGGCCCTTCTGTTATTCTGTGCTTCTATTCTCGGTCTCATCTTCCCCCACGTGGACTGCGGGGATGAACCTGGATGTTGTCCATGGAGCTCCAAAGCATCGTGTTTACCAAACCTCTCTCAGGTCACGGTGCCTCAGTGGTACAAACGAAAATAAAATACAACTTGCTGATGTGGGGAGCAAGAGAGAAGATAGAAATGTCATCACGGCAGTGTCTGTACAGAGGGTTAAAGCACTGGGCAAAATGATCTGTTTAATATCTTAGCCTCTGTGCAGACATGCAGCCTGTTCCTGAGGTTAACCAGCCGATGCGTGACATAACCCTGTTATTACTGCTTCTATTACAGGAAGGCCTTGGGTCTAGGTGAAATGAGGCTTTCCTTACGACACAAGGAGGGTATGTGTGTAGCAGGAGATGGTCTTCTCTGCATTCTCACCTCCTCCCCAGCATCCCCAGCAGAGACACAAGGAGGAGCTGAACCCAGTTGAACCAAGGTCAGTTGAGGAGGAGCGACTAGCACTTCCAGACCTTGTACCCACAGCAATACCTACCACATCAGGGCACAAAATCTTCTTGAAAGAGCTTTTGGGAATCAGACCATGGTCGACCCTGCCTTGACCTGCTGTTCTCTGGGTCCTCTACCAGCACTGCCACTACTCCACATATCTCACCCTCTGGGCAGATTTTAATTAAAAGGCAGGAATTGGTTTGGGTGGGAAGACCCCTCTTGCCATTTATTCAACAGTTATCTCTCATTTGAGTGGCACTTGTCTTTGGTCTATGTGACCCACACCAAAGCCTCATTCTTCCTGGGTGGGCCTGAATCTTAAACGGATACATTTCCAAAGGGGTTTTAGCTACATGATGGCTGAAATCCAAGAGACATTGCTTTGAAATTGTACCCAGTTGTATATATACCATACTGCTCTCCCAAACAATATATATCTCCACATGCAGAACAAATCGTCCAAAATAATACAATATTGCCATAAAAAGTGTTATTATAATTAAAAAATCAAGTTTCTTTAGAAAAAAAAGTGGTTAGATGTTTTCTATAGGATCCTATGAAAAATCCAGCTGAAAAAAATCACATTGAAAAAATGTCAAATGTTCATTGGTTTAACCCCACAATAACTTGAAGGGAAATCATGAATAGTAGCAATCACATCCAGGTCAAAAAAGAATTGGCTTTTACATGGCAACATCTAAGCAGTAAATATGACCTCAATTAGTACTTTTAGTTAAATACTGCCTAGTGAACCTCATTGTCCCAGAAACCACTAGTAGTTTATTAACAAGAAGTCACTACACTCCTCCACTGCTCCTGCACCTGTTGACACAGCAAAAATCTCTGTGTAGCGAAAACTCTTTGAAGTCTTTTAATAGGATCGCAACATCAGAGAGTCTTTAAATTTGGCAAGGACTGTTGGAGATCGCCTAGTCCAATCCCACTGTTCAAAGCAACATCAGCTACAGCAGGTGGCCCAGAACAGAGTCCAGCTGATTTTTGAATATCTGGAAGGATGGAGACACCACAACCTCTCTGGGCAACCTGTGTTCAACAACTGTCACAGTGAAAAAAATTTTTTTCTTGTGTTCAAATAGAATTTTGTGTATTTAAACTTTTAAAATGGTTTCATTCTCTTGTGTACATAGTAAGTCAGCTGTAGGTTATTTTTTTTCCTTGGCAGGTGGTTCCTGCGTTTGAGTTTGTGGTTGCTGGTGAGACAGCAGTGAGATATCAGGGTGGACATCGGATTCCTACCTCAAGTATTTCTGTATGAAGGAGAAGACTGAGGAAGAAGGGGCTGAACCAAATCCTGCTGAATTTTATGGAAATATTTCAAAGACGTCTGGAGAAAATTCTCAATCTTTATGTGTTTTTGTGTGTTTATGCTTGGAGACAAGTATATTGCTCACTCTAGGCAATGAAATCATAATGTTTCATTAGTCATCTGATGTATCCTGCTAATGATACTCATAACCATATCCTATAGAAAGAACTCCACCCACTCCTTCTTCTTAGTATAAACACGACAATAATACAGCTCTTCTTTTTGCCTTGTAAAGGAAGAGACCTCCTCAGGCCTTGAGACTATTGTGGACAGGGACATGTTACTAACTCCTTCGTAAGCCAATTAAGTGTGGCCTTAATATCCCAACGGATTTTCCCTCCGTTGATATCAGAGGGAACCTCTCCCTGACTCTAAGCTCTGGGTGGTTATATTAGTGCTCTCTGCTCTCTGTTGGGTTGTGTTTGCCTCCTGTTGCATTTCTGCACGTCAATTATGGCCCCTCTGAGCCTGCAGTCTATTAAGTTACATAAACCAACCCAGCCCAACTTCTTTATTGTAGCCACTTAACTTGCCAGGGCATGTATTGGCTTTTCTTATTTCCTCACCTCCCTAGTCACAATCCACTGGGTCACACCGTGCTCCCAGCTCAAAGGGAGGAGATAATCTCCTCTTTGGGTTTGGAAGAAGAGCTTTGTGCCTGAAAGGTGATTTTTTTCCCCAACCTCCAGCAATTTATCTAATAAAAGTTATTACATCGTGCCATGCTTAGCCTCGTTGTCTAAAATTCCTCCATATCAAATGAAAAGAAGCAATCATATGTGGAGTATAATTTGTTCCTACACATTGTAGACAAGTGAGATGAATTAACCTTCAGGACAATCTTTGTCTCTCTCATGATCATAAAAGGAGTTAATGGAGATCTAGTTAATGAAGTCTAAAGAGAGATTCATCTCTCTCGTCAGAGGATGTCCAGATGTTGTCAGATGAATGGCTCTCTGGACTCCTCTGACTAGATCACCACTGTCTTACCACGGGAGCTTGGTCATTCATGTCACATGGAGACCTCTATCTGAAGACATCTTTAATGATATCTGAGGTGCTGCAGGAGATCTGAAATACTCATATGTGGATCATAGATATGCCACTGGACCTCTGGGAGACCAGTACCAATCAGGACTGGAAGATGAGCCAGAAGAGATACACTTAATTAAGCTACTATATGTATATATGTTAATCCATATGCTGAATCCCACACCTATGGCGCAACATTTTGCTTGTTTGTTTTCTTAAAACAAGCCTAAAAAACTCCACTGATTGAAGCAATGTACCATAGCTGGTGCTGCAGGTAACAGGGTGTTGTTTTTAATTAAATGGATATATGCAAAGTGTAAAGCAAGAGAGAGTGGTTTAGATGTTCATGTGTGTGAGAGTGTCTAATGATCCACTCCGCTTCCCTGTATTCTCATTTTTCTTTACTTTGTTATGTTTTCCACCCTCTCAATCTCTACCTTCAGTGGCACCCATCCATCCCCAATGGTACCTGTCAAATGCCGATATATGAAGCCTGAACTCAGCTGATTATCCACTGGGGGAAGTAAAAAATGGATGCCCCCTCCTAAGCCTTCCTGAACTCCCTTAGAGCCTTTACAGTTTTTTGATTGTTTGTGAAAAGGTGGCTGTTTATTCTCACTATGTTTTTCTTCCTTCTTTTTATTCATCTGTTTTTATACAGATGTAAAATGCAGCTCTTCTGTCGAAATAAGACTGAGTATGAAAACCCACAAACCCAATTATCTGGAAATGGCCCAAGCCCGTTCCAGTCTATTACAATCTATTGGGAGACAAGTGCTGGCAAGTCTATTCCAGATACATCATCAAATTAATGGCCATCAGAGGCCTTTCTTGAAGCAAAAGGGGAGGGGGTGAAAGTTATAGACGCAGACAGGACATAAATAATATAACTATGGCAGAAAACAAACCACCATTTGTTGTTAGTTACTGTCTTTCAGCTTGAAAGTGACAAAAAACAAACAAAAGAAATTTGTTATGTACATTGAGGTTGGAGGAGTGTAGGAACCATGCAGCTCTTGAGAACATTCAAGGAAATGGGCCTTTGCCAAGCATACTACTGCCATAAATCTGTATTTCTGCCTGCTGTTTGCTTATTATATCAGAGACTTTGTTGACAGAGTGGGGAAATTCAGGGAGATGAGCGACAGAAAATTAAAAAAAATAATAATAAAAGCAACCTTTCCTACTCTTTCCTTAAAATTAATGAAGGGTGAAACCATCCCCAAACTGAACGGGTGGGACTCAACAGGAAGCCAACAGACTCCCACTACCCCAGACAAGGCGCCAGGAAAGTTATATCCAGTAATCTTAGGGTGTGGCTTTCCAAAGTAGTTGGAGAGTGAAATACTTCTCACCTAAGTTTAGCCACCTAGAAGTGAAACATCTCCAATAGATAGTCCCCAATCACCTCCAGGAGACACTTCATTACTTACGTAATTATCTACAAAAATAGGGTTGCTCTTCAGAGGTGCCTGTGTTTCTCCATTCGCAAAATGGGAGTCTATCTTCCTAGTTTAGACTAGGTACATAAAAGTTAGTTGATCAAATTTAGGCAAGGAGAATCTCACTGTAACTGAGTGACAGGCAACACTTCCATGGGTGCTTTCAAAAGGTACTTAACAAAAGCAGACCTGGGCTTTGCTCTCCTCAGACAAACGCCGAAATTTGAAAACCCCATGCATCACCATGTGCGGAGACTCTCACTAATCCAGAGGAATGCCTCGTGTTGTGAACAGTCCCCTCGAGCCCTCTGAGATTACCATTTTACAGGAGTAAGCTGCCTTCAGACTGAATCACAAGTGTTTATTTACTCAGGGTAAAATAGGTCTGTGTCAAAGTTCCTATATCTACCCCTTGATTTTCCAAAAGTGCAGAGCACTGTCCAACTTTAGTGCCTATAAGTGAGTGAGTTGGCCACACGTCCACTGCTGTGAGTAGAGATCAAAGGTGAGACCCTAGGTGCCAGTAGCTGTCTCGGATGTCATGAGACCTCTACATTTGGGCAACTGAGTCACACTCCTAGTCAATAAAGTGAATATATCTCCGGGAGCAATTCGTCTCATCACCATCTGTACTGATCAGATTAATCTCTTTCCCAACTCCACTGGCTCCATTAATGAGGGGTCGATTGAGCCACCCATACATAGAGCTTTCATGGGATTTGAGATGCCCTATGGTATCTGAGACTTGCTCTCAGGGCTGACAGAAATGACACAGGGCCTGCAAGGCAACTCTACCATTCTGGAGGAGCACCTAAAGGTCATTTGGGTTTCAACCTTATGAAGGGTTTCAAACGGCATTGGATACCTGTTTGTGAGTCACTTGTTAGAGGTATAGATCTCCATTAGTTATAACGGGACTGAGACATCTATGTCTTACAAAGATGAATGTACTGCAGGCTGAAGATATCCGTACTGCAGGATAAGATGCAGAAGCCCACCTATAGGCATCTGATGTCATTTTAGATGCCGTTAGTTTTTCTGGATGTCCTCACATGTAGATATGGCACAGAGTCTACAGAAGATTCATGTTGTTTTGCAGCAGGAGACTCTACAGTGACTAAATGACACTAAAAATTATGATTAGGCAAATGAAATACACCCATAAAGTGTATTCATCTAGAGATGAATAACAACTTAAGAGTCTAGGCTTTAAGCCAAACCAGCTTCCCTGTGTAATTTAAAGTAACTGTGTTTCAACAACCTGGAAAATTAAGATTCAAATTCTCAAAAAAAAAAAGAGAGATTTGGGGAACAGGGAGATGACTGCTGGTCCTTCCAATTATTGCACAAGGGAAAAAAACATTAAACAGTGACTTTTCATTTAGTCTTGGGTTAAGGAATAATAAAGTAAAGAATTAATGAGAGATTGGGAAGGGGGTGGTGGAAATATCTCCTCTGTAACAGTGCTGAAGACACAGAATTCTGGGGTGGTGCATGGAGAGAGTATTTGCCAAGTTTGTGAGGCTATTACTCAGAAAATCACATCATATTGATCTTGCCATTTACCCTCACTGGAGAAGAGAGGTGTCTAATAAATACAAATCTTGTACCATTTCAGGGCATCTGTGACCTAAAATGTAACAAAATGTGAAGGAAAAAGTTGATGAAGATATTTTCTACACATTTTGGAAAAAATTGCAGGTTCATTTTAATTCAGCCCTAAGAGACGGAGACAGGGCTTTTGTTTTTTCTAAACTAGTTTTGTCAGGTTTAATGGCCTAGTTACAAGAAAACACTCCGAAACAGAAGGGAGTAAGTGAGGGTAGAAGAGAATTCATCTGCTTCAAGATATGTGCACTCTAAAACGGAACAATAAAGTTAAGCCTTAGCTCTTGTGTCACCAAACAACACCCTGTGCATTCAGGGCTGAGTAAAACTCCACTCACGTTCCTGGCATAACATTTGAATTTTACCCTCGTGTAACCAAGACCAGAATTGACTGTGTTTTCTCTCAGGAATCAAGTCTAGAACAGTCTTGGAAAACTCAGGACTGATTCAAATTAGTTGCAGGTCACATTGGATAAAGCAAAACAGTAAGTAAAGGTCTGGATGAGGAAGGGAGGTGCTGAACCAAAAAAGCCATATGCAGCACTGTATGTTTCTACCAGAGTGCTAGACAGGCATCCCCTGCAAGAGACCTGCTGTTTTCTTGATAAGTAGGGATGACTGGAAGTCCCTATGGAAATGCTGATTTAGGGCGATGCCAAGACCTCAGAGAAGAAAACTTTTAAGAGCAGCTGAAGTCATGAGTCTGGTCAGATGAAGAAAGAAACACTGAGCAGCGAAGTTGATGAAGGAATCATCCTGGAGGTGGAAGACGAAACCTATACGAGTGTTATCCCACCCCAGAGAGTTCTGCACATTTAGCTGCTGATTACGACTATGTGTATCAAGGATCACGTTTCTTGCCACATGCTCGTTAACTTCAGTCACTCCAGTGGAGCACTTCACCTGGATGGAGCGGTAGGTTATTCAGGATCATGGCTGCTTTGCTTTCCAGGGTAATGCAAGGGTGATGTAGCCCACCAGTGCACCTGGCTCACTGATCTGTAAAATGCTTTTGAAATCCCACAGAGCAAAATGAGCCATGGAAGTGTCAATCATCTTCACTGAGCGTATAAACAAGCAGGTATGATGTTGGGAATTTTCAGAAACTCGCTCACAGCTGAAGCCTGATGCCTGCGGCTATTTGGATGGAAAGCCAAACAGTTTGTCCTGCTTTTATATAGAAGTAGAAGTGACATTAGCCGACTTTGGCCAATTCACACATTCCTTTTTACATGCTTTCCTTGGCCCCTCATACACAGTATTAGCAGTCAGTTTCCTATACTGATTCTTCAAGTCCAGTGGCTAGAAATGATTAGCACCAAATGACTAATGCAAATGTCAGTGAATCAGTAACTTTCTTATGGCACTAATATACTACAGCACTAATACGCTACCAAGCGAAAAGTTTCCTTAAAAATAGTGCAAAATCTCTTCCCCCCACCCCCCATTTTCTTTTAATAATATGGAGAGTTTCAAGCCTGTGTTCCCAAATCACACCGTGAGGAAATGCCAAGTTCTGGTTTCACCATGCATATGATTCTCATTTAGGAGACACATACTTAGATGAATCAACGTCAAAGGCTCGTTTAAACAGAGCAATTCTGCAATGAGCTAATAACTCATGCACAACAAGGTATTTCGTTTGCTAGCTCTAAACAAATTATGAATGTTAAATAAACATCTTCTTCTTGCTTAAACTAGTCAAAGGGAGAGGAAGCACCCGGCTGCTTTTAATAAAAATGTTGTGTAAAATGAGAGAGTCACAGATGGCAAGGCTTATTTTTTTGTTTTCTAAAGGGCAATTTTAATTTTGATTGAAGCTTGGTAATTTCTTTTCTTATTTGTTTTCCCTAAAGCAACGTTCCAGCAAACATAGTTTCCCCAGTTTGAATACTTAGGCAGTGCTGAGCTGAAATTCTCATCTGGAAGAGTTTTTCAGTCATTCATATAAGATGTGATCCAGTGCCCATCAAAGTCAACAGGATTCCTTCTACCGCTTCCAATAGGCTTTGGATGAAGTCTGTGGGGTTTGAGCTAAAGCCCAGTGAAATCACTGACCTTAAGAGAAGGTGGCTGAGACTCCTGCATTCTGCCCCACTTGCAAAGCAGTGGAGACTTTCTGACAGACGCTTCACCCAAAATAAAGCATTTGACTTAATGGGAAATTGTATTTTTAAATTGTCAGATTTTGAACTATATGGAAAAAAAAAGATATTGTTTTCGTGTGAAGTTGTGGGGTTTTTTAAATTTATTACCCTCTGTTACCTTCTGATAACAAAAAGGGAAGATATGAAAGAAAACAGTGGGAAATGTTATCATTTTTTATTTAGTTCATTGTCCAAAAAAAAAAAAATATCACTGACCAAAATGCTGCATTCCATAGTTCCTTATTTTATTCAAGACTAATTTTCATCAGGAGAGGAAAAGGAAGAACATCAAGAGTATACAAAGTAAAAGAAAATGATGATTTTTACTTTAGGCATCAGAGTGCTTTTTCAAATGGTAAACCGAGAGCTAGTGAAGCTCTAGTGATGCCATTTTAAATCTGTCTTGCTTTTCCCAAGTTATACTCTTTACCTGATCATTTACTTAGATGTAGTATTATGAAAGGTAGTAGAGAAGCACATATCAAGGACTGTAACTGTAATTATTGAAATATTGCAAAATAAAGTTGGAAAATTCTTCTGTAGGAAAATCCTTGGGGCAACATACCAAAGTGACTAAATTTTGTTTCTCTCTTTTGAAAAGGAGAAAAAAATACTGAAATAAATATTTTCACCTTTGGTCAAACAAGTTTTTTACATTTGATACAATAAAAAATAAAAATTATGATTGACAATGTTTTTCAAGCTCACTGGAATGCTATTTCAAAGCTTTTTCAAATACTGACATAAGCTTTTTTCAACCCCCCCAAATTATTTAAAAGACATTTCTAACTTCCTTTTAAAGTGAACAGAAATTGATTTTGTTACCGCAGAATTTAAATTCCAGTTTCTGCTTAACATCCCTAAGGTACAGTGACTGGATAGGAAATTTAACCCTGGTCTATAGAAACGAGTTTAAGCCTTACTATGCTGCAGGGTGGATGCACTTGGCTCAGCAGAAGTGGGTGCCTGCTCCTTTAGCTTGTCAGGTCCTGTGTAGTGAGCCACGTACAAACCAACTGCTCTGTTTTGTGCTGTTGACTTTAAAAGTGGTTTTTTCCTCCCCGCCCCCCGCCCCGCTTCCTAGGTGACTGTACACATTTTAGCAGACCTGCGATCTCTTTGGCTTCGTACACTTCTAGCTGTGACTTGAAGGAGGTGAGAGAGGGGCTGTCTTGAACATCACTGCTGTTGAGACCATTAATTCCCCTGGACTACTGGAAAACACCGCAGATTGGTAGAAGATAAATTGAGATCAGGAGGGATGATTGCATTAATCTCTTTTCCAGTCTGAGGGAATATGTTGGCTCTTTAACTTTAACTGAAGGAAAAGCAGCTCATAGTTCTACTGCAGGAAGAATAAATCCATTCTACCAGATCAGATATAAGAAGATTTCTCAGTTACAACTCAAAGAAACATGCAAAACAAACTCTAGTCTTTTGAGAGAAATAAAGTTGGATGTTTAAAGAAATAAAACACCATTTTTTTTCAAAGACCAACCTTTTATGTTGCATTTTTTTCAGGTTCTGTTTCAAGTGGCCAACTAGAGACAAGTGGTGTTTAGAAAACTGCTTGCAGTTTCTCTGTGAGAAAAATGCAAGTGAAAAGCAATTAAGAATACAAAAAATGACGTTATTCAGCTGAAATATAGGAGGATTTTATTTCATCTAAAAAAAATTCCCTTCAAGAAAAAAATGTTTAGTTTTGTTGCAAGAAGCCCTTGTCTTGGTGGGAGAGAGGGGACGTGGATAAAAGAGTAAAACAAAATAAAATGTTGATGGAAACATATTGAAATAGCTTGAGTAATAAATACATGTGCTTCTGTTGGCGTATACAGTATTCTTTTACAGCATATTTAATGGTCCCGAAAGAGATGGAGGAGGCCTTGCGCTGCTGGAGCCCGGATCCTTGGTATCAGGCAAAGAAATCCCACCCAGAAGCAGAGCATTAGTAGCTGAAAGAAAGATGTCACTGAAAAAGGGGGTCTGATTAGGGTATTAGTAAGCAGAAGGAGTGAGCAATGGGGGACCCAAAGGAGATGCCCAACCTTAAAGGCTCAGCCAGGAAAAATGCACATCCTAAATTTCATTCCCATGAAGGTTCATCAAGATAGTCCGGAAGCCGATGTGAACAAAACCAAGGCGCTCACTCTCTCTTCCTTCTTTACTAGTTTGTCCGGGCTTTATTTTCTCTTTTGTTATTTATGGCTTTTGGTAACCTAGGGAGAAGTGAGCACAGGGGCAGGAAGGGCACTTCCCCAGCTCTCCACTTCTGATTGTTCAGAGGTGCCACTCCCATTGGTATTAATCAGTGCAAGACCATTAGAACTTGGCTCTGGCTCCAAGTGAAGCAAGATCCTGCTATGTTGCCTGGAAAACATCTGCTGGGGTGGAAAGAAGGAACAACAAACACAAGAGAGAGGAGGGAGAACTGGGACACAGAGGACAGGCGGTTGGTAAAAAGCTACAGACCTTTCAAGGTCTGATCCAAAGCCCACACTGAGTCAGTGACTCTCATGACTGAGGTCAAAGAGCTTTGGATCAAACTTGAGAAGGCGGTTTTAAGCTTTCCAAAGCTAGAAGTTTCAACCTGTGGCTTGCAAACCCATGATGCGTTGTGGTGTGGAAAAGTCAACTAACAAATCGTAGCAAAAGCCTCAAAAAGAGGCTTAAGTTCACTAAAGGATGGGGGAGGTTAGCTCCACATGAAAACCTTGAGGGATCTGTAAAACAGAAAAGGTAGACCACCATTACAGAGCATTTCACTGTGTTTTCCCTGCACCACTCCTGTACTCCATTACCACTGGGAGCTTCCTTAAAATCTGCCACCTCAGAAGGCCAGCAGAAGAAACTAGTAATGACTTGTGAATAGAAAAAGAAATCATACCCAGAAATTTGGATACAATTTGTTTTCTTGAGTCTTAATTCAACCAGGAACTACACTAACACAACTACAAATTTTGCCTATGCAAGGAAATATTGATGGAAAAAATCAATTAAGTAAACACGCAAAACCATGGGGAGACCCCAGAATATGGATCAGCTCCATTACATTGCTGGAATAGTTACTAAAGTTTCTATGGAGCTTTGCATGCTGTGGTAAGTGCATATATATATATTAAATATATATATATAGAGAGAATATATATATATATAAAAACACATAGAATATCAGCTCATGATCTAGGAACCAGTAGTTGCAACCACATACAGGAGTGGATTGAAAGCTGGGTTCAAAGCCAAATTTGCTGGACCATCTGTCCACATGAATGTTCTTGAGTCAAGCCTCAAGGTGACCAAACTGGGACTGCTTCAGGCTTAGCGGTCTAAGCTTTTGTGCATGCTCTGGGGAATGTTCTGGATGGACCTTCAGCCTGACCTGCAGTGGCAGCCTCCATTTATCTCTTCTGCTCTTACAATGTTGCCTTATGATAGATGTAAGGGAGGCAGGGACCTCCAGTCCTACCTAGAAGTACCAAGTCTTCTAGAGGGGACAGAGAGTCAGTTTGTCTGGTCTATAAGGTAGCAGCTCCCAGGACTGCTCTCAATTTCAGTGTGTTCTCTTGAAGTACAGCATAAGAAAGTCTCATCTTCCTTTTTATGATAGTTCCAAAATAAAGATAATAACTTTAAATCCTTGCATCACTTAATGGCATGGTTATTACACCAGAAAGGCACAGGAAAATTCTTATTAACATGCTAAGAGCCATAGCACAGTATAATATGGTAGAAGTTAATAGAATAGAATTAGAATAGAATAGAATAGAATAGAATAGAATAGAATAGAATAGAATAGAAGAATAGACTATTTCACTTGGGAGGGACCTACAAGGGTCATCTAGTCCAACTGCCTGGCCAATTCAGGGCTGACCAAGTTAAAGCATGTTGTTAAGGGCATTGTCCAAATGCCTCTTAAACACTGACAGGCTTGGGGCATCGACCACCTCTCTAGGAAGCCTGTTCCTGTGTTTGACCACCCTCTCGGTAAAGAAATGCTTCCTAATGCCCAGTCTAAATCTCTCCCGGCGAGCTTTGAACCATTCCCACATGTCCTATCACTGTATACAAGGGAGAAGAGATCAGCACCTCCCCCTCCACTTCCTCTTCTCAGGAAGCTGTAGAGACCAATGAGGTCGCCCCCCAGCCTCTTTTTCTCCAAACTAGACAAACCCAAAGTCCTTACCTGTTCTTCATAGGACTTTCCTCCCAGCCCTTTCACCAGCTTTGTTGCCCTCTGGATGCATTCAAGGACCTTCACATCCTTCTTAAACTGTGGGGCCCAGAACTGCACACAGTACTCAAGGTGAGGCTGCACCAACACTGAATACAGAGGGATAATCACCTCTCTTGACTGGCTGGTTATGCTGTGTTTGATGCACCCCAGGATGCGGTTTGCCCTCGTGGCTGCCAGGGCACACGGCTGACTCCTATTGAGCCTGCTGCCAACCAGCACCCCCAGATCCCTTTCTGCAGGGCTGCTCTCCAGCCGCTCCTCTCCCAATTTATACTTGTGCCTGGCATGACTCCATCCTAGGTGCAGAATCCAGCATTTAGACTTGCTAAATTTCACCCCATTAATCATAGCCCAATGCTCCAATCTATCTAGATCCCTCCGCAAGGCCTCTTGCCCCTCAAAAGAGTCAACAGCACCTCCCAGTTAGGTATCATCAGCAAACTTGCTAATGGTGCATTCAACTCCTGCATCCAGATTGTTGATAAATGTATTGAACAGGACTGGCCCTGGAATTGAACCCTGAGGAACACCACTGGTGACCGGTCACCAGCCAGTTCTTCACCCAGTGCATCGTGAACCCACTCATCCCACAGTTGGACAACTTGTCCAGAAGGATGTTGTGAGGAATGGTATCAAAAGCCTTGCTAAAATCCAGAAAAACTACATCCACCTTCCCTTCACCCACTAGGCGGGTGACCTTATCATAGAAGGATATCGACTTAGTTACACAAGACTTTGCCTTTGTGAACCCATGTTGACTGTGCCTGATGATTGCATTATTCTTCAAATGCCTCTCAGTCATACGCAGTATGATCTTCTCTATAATTTGTACAGGAACTGAGGTTAGTCTAACAAGTCTGTAGTTTCCTGGGTCTTCCCTCACACCCTTCTTGTAAATTGGAATAACATTGGCTAACTTCCATTCAGCAGGGACCTCCCCAGACTCCCAAGACCTCTGGTAGGTGATCAAGAGGGGTCCTGCCATAACATCCGCCAGCTCCTTCAGTACTGTAGGATGAATCCCATCAGGCCCCGTGGACTTGTGAACATTCAGCTGACACAGCTGGTGCCTTACAGTTTCAGTGCCCACAAATGGAAAGTCACTGTACCCACACTCATAGTCCTCCAACTCAGGGGACCAGGCAGCCCAAGGTCTATCAGTATTATTAAACACTGAGGCAAAAACCACATTGAATGCCTCCACTAATACAGTAATCCTGTAGTTGTAACCACTAATATCTTTGCTTGTCAGAACTGCATGTACAGATGTAGCAGCTTTGGAGCCAGTGAGGTTTCTCAGCACCATGACCCAGCCAGACCTGTTAGGGTCTAATTAGCTGAAGTCACATCTATGTTAGCAGTTCAGCCAAGAAAATTTTCACAGCATGGAGGTGCCGTTGTTAGGGAAGTGCCACTATAAAGATCAGCTGTCAATTCCCTCACCAAACAAGCTGCATTAGGAAAAGGGAATCTGGTTGTGGGAACTGTTCCTATGCTAGAGCCTTGTCCTGGCATAGTTATTCCAGATGAGGACCATCCACCTGCTTCAAAGCTCCTTTACAGAGTCTGTAGCAGAGTTTTGATGATGTATGTCTGTCTTTTAAAAAATCTCTGGTGTGTAGAAATGGCTTATAGTCAGATATGTAAGTGTTTGCCTAGTGCAAGGAGAGTATTGAAGAAACCCTCATGAGACCTCTGAGCCACGCTACTGTGACCACAGCATGCAGTGAAAGGCAGGTTAGCGTTGGATGAACTTTGAGCTGAAGCGATTACACTGATGCCAATTCTCAGCTCACTCAGCCTGCATAGTCCTGACATTGTCTGGTAGAAACATACCTGCATTTATCTACCAAAAATCTTTGGAAGGAATCTACGGGGGAAGTTACAAACTGCTCAAATCCCATAGGTGGTTGCTCTTTTGGCTTTCTTATAGCTGTTGCCAAATGGCCAAAAAAATTAGTTTGGGAATGAAAATCCCCTGTACAATTAAGAGTGCTGGTGGATGGCATAAAGTTGCTGCTACAGGACTTCAGTATAAGCAACATGTTATTGTACCAGGAATCTCCAGGCACTAATATTGTTTGTGTCATGTCTATGCAGTTTGCAATGCTTATGCACTCTTCTTCTTGCAATACTTTTTGAATGCTTTGATCAGCTACTGTCAAGTCTGACAGAAGGCAGGGAGCTTTAAGGTTCCTGCAGTTATGATGAAAAAATATGGTTAGGAAAGGGAAAGAGAATCTATGAGTGCCTTACCAAAATAAAACATGAACTTGCCCCATATTAGGCACTAGGGGTCTACAGAGGCAGGAGATAATACAAAATCCCTAATTTCAGGAGATTTCTTTTAATCCGCACTCACACTTTAGTAGACACAGAAGACTCCAACCATGAGACCTTGTGCTATAGGAAACAAAACTTAATCTGTTTCATCACTCAGGACTTATTAACTCTCTGGCTAGCAACGTTAATTCTGCTTTTTCCCTTCCTCGTTTCTCTTGACAAGTATTGTTTGGCTCTGTACATTTGTGTTTGATCACTCTCGCCCTTCCCGTTTCCCGAGTATCCTTGAATACCAAGTCTTTGAACAGCACTTCATGAAGCAATTGTCCACGTACTTTGGATTTTTCTGTTCCAAATGGGTTGGAGCCAGCTTTATATTAAATCAAGTACCTTTTAGGATTCCCCCCAACTGCTCCGTACTTCTGGAAAGCTATTTCTTGTCAGAAGCCCAGGGACTGTGATCACTCCGCGCTTCAAGTTTTCTTACACAGTTTCATGAAGAATCATGCTGGCCATGATCCAAAACAGGTTACTGTGTTGATGGACATTTGGTTGGAACCAACTCACTTAACCCTACCTTCATACTAGGCTGAATTCAAGCACAACACCGTCACAGATTTTCGCATGACCAGGCCCACGACAGCCTCTTCACTTGTTTTTATTTCTGCTAAAAATTAAAATCAAATGAATGGTTTTTGAGAAGGCACTTTCAGGAAAACATTTCCACTTTTAAGTAGAAACAGGTTTTTCTGTTCTTAACAACAGATTGTGGTTTTCAAAAGCCAAAACTCTTTCAAAATTGAGATTCTTTTTTTGCCTTTTTGTTTAATAAAATAAAAACAATTCTTAAAAAGAGAACCATGGCCAAATGGGACCAGCCCAGAGGTCTAGCTCCAGGTTCCACGGCCAACAGTGGACACCCATATAACCATGTAAGTGATGAGGTTTAGGGTAGTCTACCTGCTGAGACAAGAATGTCTCACCACTCCAGACCACTGCAAGTGGACTGAAGAGTGTGTTAGAAAACGGTCTGTAAGGAATTGTATGCAGAAGCAGAGAAACTAGATGGGAGGTAGACCCCTTGTCCAGAGTTTCCACATCTAGACCTCTACCTGCTGTAGTTAATCTAAGCTGAAGCAATGAGCACCATGGGACTGAAATACCTTTCCCTCAGTCTTCCCATTGGCATTAGCTTTGGAAAACAGTCAGACCAACACGCAGGGAGGTAACATACCAGCAGTCATCCCTTATGCTAATAGGGGGCTAAGTTTTCTTCAACCAGTCCAACCCACCATCAGTAACACAAGATAAATCTGCTTTCCAGTCCTTTTTGGCTCTTGCCTCTCGAACCACAGTGGCTGGATAGATGGCTGAATGACTTACTCTTCATCCCTGAAAATAAAAAATAGATCTTCTGTATGTGTGTATGCATGTAATCTTCATTTTATAACCCTGCCTGAAGGCTAGTTCTTTCAGGCTTGAAGTGTTTAAGAAAATAATTTCTAGGATTTGAAGCTACCCACTCCTGTTCACCGGGGTGTTGCAGACTACAGCTCTGCTCTCATAGTTTACTTTGACTGAATTACATGTGGTATCAGTTCAACAGCAAGAAGCACACAAGTTCAGCAGCGTACTATTTTGTGTGCCTGACATTAGGCTCTGGGTCAGTTCATGAGGCAGTCTCTTTGTTGGGGGGGAATTGTGATCTTAGCCCCCTCCTAGTGATACCTGTTGAACCTCACTGGATATAAACATCACTGCTTAAAACGGACAGCACAGAGGGGAAACCCTTTCTTTCCCTTCCCAGCAACTGTTGTATGCATTCTGCTTATCCCTTTTTCTTGAAAGACCAAGAAATGAAATCTACGTGGCACACAGCAATGCAATCCACTACTAATGCACCGTCACCCTTAGGGTCCTATGCTTATGAAGTTCCTTTTGGCCCTGCCCAGCCAAATATATTCCCCCATCATCCTACCACATCTGCAATGACTGCGTGGGCAGCATCTTTTTCAAGGCACAAAACATGTCTTTCTTTGACTTATCTATAGGTAGAAGCTATGTGTGGGCAGTTGCTGGAGCCTGGTACATTATTGCTGAGTGAGGACAAGGTTTATGGATCCTTTTCCTGCTCCAAGGCATCCTGTGATGGAGCTCAGCCTGGGCAGGATCTGCTTCTCCTGGTGAGGATGTGGAGAAACACAATAGCAGACAAATCATTACAGGGATGTTTTTAAAGTTATCCATACTCCCAAGCTTGGATGCCAACAGTGTGAGGACTTAGCTCTCCTACACGTCAGTGCAAACAGGCCATGAGTCCTATTGTTTTGTTGATAGGACCAGGGAAAAGGTTGAAATCAAAAGACCTGTTTTCCCACATGCTGTAACTCTCTGTGACACTGCACTTCACCCAAAGTACAGGTGGGGGACCTGTGACATCTGTGTCTCGCAAGAGGGGAGCTCTTGTGTCTGCTGAAGGTAAGTCCTTACCATATCTTAGCAACTACTAACACAACCCTACTTGCTTCCCCAAGTAACGCACACAGAGACACTCACACGCAACAGCTCCTCTTGAAGCTCCTAAATTTCCTAACCATGCCAGGCGTGCAGATTATCACAAGGCTCCCTCTATACCCCATCTTATGCTGATTCACAGGTGGCAGAAAGCTCTGGATTTGATCTTTTCCCTCTCCCTTACTCAGTCTTAACAGTAAAAGACAAATATATAGTCAGGTCAGGAGTGTAGGTGGAAGACAGCAACAGAGAGAAGGGAAACAAAAGTGAAACACAGTTTGAATACACATTTTACAGGACTGTTGCCCAGGTGCTTTCAATATCCCTTTTCTAGAATGTCCTCACTATTTTCCAGCTGTAGAAAGAGGGCTCCAGCGTGCCACCCCAAATTGCAGATGACCCCGTAGCACCACAGAGCTTCCTTTCTGTTTTATCTTACTTCTGTTTCTGTGCAGTTAGGTATGGCACACAGATGAAAATGCCCTGGATGGGTCTAATTCGAGCCAAGAATGCTGGACACTTAAAAGCAATTTCCTGTCCCTATTTCACACCTAATCACCCAGGGGTGTGTGTGAACTATGTAAATGTTGTTGATGGCACTTTGCTTTTCCAGCTGCAAACAGACTGGCTGCTACTGCTTGAGCTAAGAGCAATGGTGTGGTGAGGCTGTTAAGACAGATCCCTTATCCTTGACCTGGTATGGACACCAGAAGGTATCCATACATATTCTTTTCCCCTCACCCTGACATGCCTTTGGTTGACTCTCCCAGGTCTGTTCCCATGGTGATATATAGATCTTCAAAGGATAAAAAATTGGCTTTAAATACACGTTGTATAAGAGACCACCTTAGGACGTGTCTCATCAGAGAATGGTCTTTTGCCAACGGGTAGATAGGAGCTGTGACTTGGGTCCACACAAATTTGTTCTGTAGGGTATTATGAATAATTTCGGGAAAAATAGGAGAGGGGCAGAAGATTCAGGTTAAATCCAGCTTAGCAAAAGTGGGGGGGAAGCAGAGAGGAAGAAAGAATTGTAATTTGGGATCTAATTCCATCCCTGGCTTACCATTTATTTTTTTATTGAGACCACAGGCAATGGACTTGGAGGATCAGCTTCTGCAAGTACTCATCTCCTTCACAAGCTCTCGAAGGAGATATTGTTTCTAACTAACCTAAGTGCCTAAGGTAGGATGTTTCTGTGTCCTAAACAACACACAAAGTTAGGCATATTTGAACAGCTGCCAAAGCATAGATATGTGGATCGAGAAGATGCTTGAACTCCACTCTTGGTGTGGGACCTGTGAAATTAAGGGTGAGTCTGGGACTGATGGTGTCGGATTTCTTCATTTTTTGGTTGGCATTGATGTTTTCCCCTACCATGTGCATACAGAATTAGTCCCAACAACCAAATGTTAAAAATGTGATGATTAGGAAAAAACAAAACAAATAAACAAACAAAAAAATCCCAAGAAAGCAGAGTACCAGAGCTGAACAGCTAAAGTGTTTTGGCTACTGGATGGTGTGGGACTGGAGTACAAGTTTTCCGAGCTATTGATAAGGTTGTGAAAGACTGCTTGAAATTTTGAGGGAAGTTCCCCTAAAAGAGATATTCTCCAGCACGTTTCTACTTTCTCTTAGTCATTTAATAGCTTGGAATGATATGTGCTGTAGGCTTAATAATAAATGGAGAGAAACATGACCATTCAGTGGGTGATTTTTTTAAAGTCTGAAGAAGTGTGTTGAAAAAAGTAGTTCTATCTAGATGATTAATTTCAACTTGAGTACCTTTTTGATAAGTGAAGGTAGGTGAATCCCATCTGCGGAGTACAGAATTTTGCTTCCAAACTTGACTCTGATTGCCTGTTCCTATCAGAAGCTTGTCAAATACATCTGTAAAAAGTCACTTTTGTCCCTGACGGCTTAGACAGATAACCAAAGTGTCAAGGCTGGAGCAGACCACACAGTAGCTCAAATCTTTTACCTTGAGGCATTTTTTCAAATTGTCGGGTCCCAGCATCCACTTGGTTTCCTAAATATATCTCAAGGCAGTTGATACTTTTCTGCACTCTTCTTTACTTTTGTTGGCAGGTTGTGGTGCCAGGCATCATTTTTCAAAGCTGTCCTCTGGCTTCTTTAGTTGAAAAGAAATCACTCTTCTATCATAAGACACAACCCTTCCTTCCTCTGTTGACTAATGTTGTTGGGGCTAATGGGTTTTTTCAGTGAATAAGCTTAAACGATACCATAGGACTGCTCCTTGTATTCTATGCAATACCACATGTTCAGAAATTTCACAGTAGCTGATATGCACCTCTGAAAGGCTGAAGAGCCATTTTTATCTTGCCATTGAAATACACTAAATCAAAAGGGAGAGTTCCTCTAAATACTCATTGTAAAAGAAAATGTTCTTTGTCTATTGCTACTTGCATTAACCTCAGATCTTCCAGTCCCAACAGCACAGCTTCTCTGGCGATGAGCCCTGCAAAAGGGCAGGTGT
>WAAD01029543.1:48349-76057 GCA_013389945.1 Fregata magnificens | reverse complement strand
GTCATTAGAGACTTTCTTCAGAACTCTGGAGGAGGTGTTTGGGATCAAGTGAGATACTTTCCCATTGGTAATCCAAAGTGAGAAGTAGAGGTGGCTGAGCTTCAAAATCCTGTGCAAAGGAAAGTCAAGAAGAGGGGGAGGATTTGAGCAGTGAGTCATGGGTGGAGCAAAGTTAGAATTTAGGATGCAGTGAAGTTTAGAGAATTAGTTTTTTAGCTAAGAATTTGGCAGAACTAAAGGAGCAGAAAATTAATTAGTAATGGAGGAAGTAACGCTACTCATGGGATATCTGCCAGAATGATACTGCTATGTGAGAACAAGAGTAAAGGAAACAGATGTTGAGAGCAAGCCAGGACTAGAGTTGGCAGGCTGGACATTGTGACAGGATAGAAAGGCAAAGCAGTAAAACATGGAGAAAAATGAATTACAGAGAGAATTAATAAGAGGGAAGAAGACAGAGATCAGAGGGCTGAGAGCAGAAGAGTGTCATTGTTATGGGTGAGTGGGGAAAAAGGCAAATGACAAGAAAATGGAAGGAAGGAGGTGGTAGCCAGGCAGTACTGGAAGTGAGTGACCGAGGTGATGATTGGAGCGGAAATTTAGTACACGAAAATCAGGAAGAAGTGTTTTGCCACAGACTAAGGTATAAGCTTTTTTTTTTTTAGCTTTTTTTTTAATTTAAATGAGTGGCAGGTGAGAAGTTGAGTGAGAGATGAAGATGAGAAACTACCTTACTGAGGGATTAGATAAGTCAGGGGTTTCTTCTTGTACCCCCTCTTCATGGATGTACTGATTAGATGCATTACTGATTAGATTCAGAGTTCAAGTGAATAAACTCTTCCAGACTTGCACTGGTTATGGTGGAAACAAAAATTGAATGCCTTCCCAGAACTGGGCTTTGAGAAGGCATCAACAGCAGGCTGGAAGTTCAGGGCAGCTACGAAATGGAAGGCATCAAATTGGGGAGAGGAAATTGAGGTAAGGAATGTAGCATGTGTGGGTTGATCGTCACCTTCAGTTGAGGCTCTGCTACAAAAAATGAGCACTGAACTTCAAATCATCAATTTGGAAATCAAAATTGCTAAAAATGACTAATTCTAGGAAATATCAGGAATAAGTTCTCTGCCAATATTTATTAATAGCTTGCTATCTAGACTAATAGCTGCTGAATGTTATTAGTGATGCCTGGTACATGTTCAGTGGCTCTAAAGGAGCACTGGTTATGACAATTTGCCATACTTATTCTTCCCAATAGTGTGGTTTTCAAACTGTTTCCATACAGAATAATGCTATTTGTATATACCTAACACTGTGTTCAAATGCTCACTAGTCAAAGAATTTCTACATGCTTAGCCTGGGGATTTTGTGCCAGATTTTGTCTTTTACTATTTGATTAGTGATTTCTGCGTTCAATTTAATCACAGTAAAATTTGGAATTTGTTGGCATGAGGTTTAAAGTTGATAAAGCATGTGTTGTTCATCAGATGGATGGCATTACCTTCCTGCCAACTACGGCGTGTGAGTGTATTTTTAAATGTTTCAAGGCAATAGAGATCTATAGCACAGGAGAAAAAAATAAACTTAAATCTTTGACCTTTCAAACTTACACTTACCACTCTTCGCTGTAGGTTGGACACCACTGCATGAAGCTTGTAATGTTGGTTACTACGATGTTGCTAAAGTCCTGATTGCAGCGGGAGCCGATGTGAACACACAGGGCTTGGATGATGATACGCCACTTCATGATTCTGCTAGTAGTGGGCATAGAAATGTGAGTTTGCTGGGAGAGTGGGAGGGGAATAAATAAGTGGTTTGAAATGCTCGGTCTCTAGAACAAATCCTAACTGTCCTGATTTCTCTCATACAGTTTTATAATTCTGCTTCTGCTGTTTTGGGGACATCTTAAAGTTGTTTTGGTTTTCTCTGTTTCATCTTGCTTTTTATCTTACTTATGTTGCCAGATATTTTCTAACAGTATCTGTTTTCTTAAATATTTAAAAGTTTCACTCTTACTTATTTTAATAAAGAAACTTTTTAATGACTTTTTGTTTTGAGAGAGACTTCTACTGTATAGAATTCTCAAAAGAAAAATGTCTCCAAACAGTATACTGTGGGTTTCGGGAAATATTTTTTTTATTTCTGTGCATATAGTAGTAAAATATGCTTTTTATATATATATAAGGTATTTTTTATGTATATAAATACCTAAAGTTATATATTCTACATTTATTTTTATATATTTGTTCATACACTTTGAAATAGAGCACTGATGTATATATATTCTTCATTTAAAAAAAAAAAAAACTACCAATCATGACTTAGCAGAGAAGATAAATGGAGCACTGTAGGTATTTTACATTAATATCTGAATTTGTTCTTGTTTTCTGCAAACTAGATGCAGAAATGACTCCACTCTCCTTTTATGTCTCTTTTATTTCATTACCATGTGTGTGATCTGCTGTATAAAGCAAAAAATAGAAAATATCCTTAAATCATGTATACCTTCCAAACAAGGCGTTCAGTTTGAAAGGATATTCTGGAAAGGCTAGAGAAGAGAATTATGATAATCTGATTGTGAAATTTTTATTAACTGTTTAGTAACTGTTTCTTATGGGTATCTAAACAAAAGTAGGTCTTTAGATCGAACTTGCATAAAATTGTAGTAGAGATTTGGAGAACAGGACCTCTTGCTTGTCTGGTCTCAGTATACGTATCTGTGACCATCTCACAGACATTATGTATCAGAAAAATTCTGAAGTTTCATGTTACCATATCACTGTCTGCTGAATTTCCCTACTCTTAGCACGTAGGACCAAAAAAAAGTAACTGATACTGGATATTGTGCTGAAAATGCAGTGGCCTTGGTATCATTGTAACTTGAACATTTTTTTTTTTTTGCCCTTGATGCTAGAGAAATTTATGATTTTGCTATATTGTATTCAGTTGGGGATGGGGGTAGTTTGTTCCTCCAATGAGATACTTGAATCTCTGTCAGGGCTTTTCCAGAATGCTGTGGAAACCAATAGTACTGCTGCTTGAAAACCTTTTCCTGTTCCTTAGACTTAAGTGCTATAAAATTTGGAGCAAGGCGGTGAGTTGAGTGCAGAGGAGTAGAGAGCTTGGTAGGTGAGGAACTACATGATTTGTGTGAGAAAATGCTAGAACAGCAAGAACAAAAGGCCACTGTTGCTTTTCTTTATGATGATGCTATGTCTGTGTAACAGAGGACAACTTTCTCTAGTCTTCCCCATTACCTCTTTTAATGAGCAGATTATGAATACCTGGACTTTGCATTCTAGTTGCTGAAGTCTTGCTTTCCAGTCTCAGTTTCATAGGTGGGAGTTCAGGATTGCGTATCACATTATCCACATTTCATGTGCAATGGAAGATTTTTATGCTGGTCAAGTAACGTGCTGTGGAAAACCTGAAAGTTCATTTATTTAATGCTGCAGATTGTGAAGCTGTTGCTTCGACATGGTGGAAATCCATTTCAAGCCAATAAGCATGGGGAGAGACCTGTTGATGTTGCTGAAACTGAAGAGTTGGAAATGCTGTTGAAAAGGGAGGTGCCCATCTCTGATGATGAGGACAGTTGCTCAGGTAAAAGTACCCATTTAATTGCATACTTCAAGTGCATCAATTCACCTGAAGTTAGGTGGTTTTAATCTTTTGCGTAGTGTTAGCTATTAAGAGTTGCTGCAGGTAGCCATTGCTATTGCTAAGGCTGTTTTCCACTTTTAGAGATAGTTTTCAAATCTTTCAACTGAATTATCTGAAATGTTTATTCTGACTTTTTTTTTTTCCTTCTCTCCCTCTCCCTCTAATAAGCCCTTTCCACTCTCCAAATCAACCCTACCTCAGAGTGGTGGTTTTATCAGAGAAAGATACAGAGAAAAATACTATATTTATTATAATACGAAGTGGTTTCTGAGAGGTTTTCTGGGGGAAAATATCCCCAAAGTCACTTACTTCACATCCTTAGTAGGTGAATGAATTGGGAGCTAGTGTCTCACATGAGCGTGACTTAGTTACACTTACTCAGTAAAGAAAAGTCCCTGCCAGTGGGGGAATCACTGGTTTGTGAAGGTGACCAGATAGTAGCTTGCTTACGTGGAAGCAGTAATTCTTGGCCTCTACTGTATTTCTGCAGATTAAGGAGCAGGTATCACCTCTTGGGGCACAGAAGGAACTATTGTCTCCTTGGAAGCAAAAGATTCTTGACCATGCGTAACTTGCTTGAGTGCCAGGCAGGAACTTTTCATTCTGCTTTCACAGAATCTTCAGGAATTCAGATTCTTTTGAGTAAAAGAAATGAGGTGGATTGGAAACTGGCTGAATGGCCAGGCCCAGAGGGTGGTGATCAGTAGCACAAAGTTTAGTTGGACGCCAGTAAGTAACAGTTTACCTCAGGGGCCAATACTGGGTCCAGTCCTGTTCAACATCTTCATTAATGATTGGGGTAGAGTGTACCATCAGGAAGTTTGCTGATGATGCAAAAATGGGAGGAGTGGCTGATGCGCCAGAGGGTTGTGCTGACATCTAGAGGGACCTCGACAGGCTGGAGAAACGGGCTGACAGGAACCTCATGTAGTTCAACAACGGGAAGTGTGAAGTCCTGCACCTGGGGAGGAACAACCCCATGCACCAGTATGGGCTGGGGGCTGCCCAGCTGGAAAGCAGCTTTGCAGAAAAGGCCCTGGTGGTCCTGGTGAACACCAGGTTGAAGATGAGCCAGCAACGTGCCCTTGCAGCAAAGAAGGCCAGTGATATCCTGGGCTGCATTAGGGGGAGTGTTGCCAGCAGGTCGAGGGAGGTGATCCTTCTTCCCCTACTCAGCACTGGTGAGGCCACAGCTGGAGTGCTGTGTCCAGTTCTGGGCTCCCCATTATAAGAGAGATATGGACATACTGGGGAGAGTCCAATGGAGGGCCTGGAAGATGATGAAGGGACTAGAGCATCTCTCCTATAACGAAAGGCTGAGAGAGCTGGGACTGCTCAGCCTGGAGAAGACGGCTCAGGGAAATCATCTTACAAATCTTGTACAAATACCTGAAGGGAGGGTGCAAAGAAGACAGAGCCAGGCTCTTTTCAGTGGTGCCCAGTGACAGGACCAGAGGCAATGGGCACAACCTGAAACACAGGAGGTTCTCTCTGAACAGCAGGAAACACTTTTTTTTCACTGTGAGGGTGACTAAGCACTGGCACAAGTTGCCCAGGGAGATGGTGGAGTCTCCATCCTTGGAGATATTCAGAAGCTGTCGGGACACGGTCCTGGGCAACTGGTTCTGGATGTCCCTGCTTGAGCAGGGGGGGTTGGATGAGGTGACCTCCAGAGGTTGGTTCCAACCTCAACCATTCCGTGATTCTGTGAAAATTATATGAGGGAGAGCATTGTGTCATATGATTGTTAAAGTCAGTTTCTTTTCCCCTGACAATTAAAAAAAAAAAAAAAAAAAAAAAACCAAACCAAAACAAAAAAAACCCCAACTAAACAAACAACCAAAAAAAACCCCAACCAACCCCAAACCCCTAGGAGTGTTTTCTATTCAAGGCTTCACTATACTTCAAGCAACAAAAAAGTCATATTGACCTAGGTAGACCTAATAAATATTCTGACATAGCATTAACTTTTTTTGCATTAGAAGAATAGCCTGAAATACAGTGCATAGTCATTCTGTTTTAAGGCATTGCTCCACAGAATCTACTTAATCTTAGCCAAATCATTAATCTTAAGAAAAATATTTTTTTACATATGCATAATAGAAACTTGTTCCTATTTAGCAATTGATTCCTCAGCAGTTGTATGTCTGTGCAGGGTATTGCTCAGTTTCCATGGGCTGGCTTCCAAGAGGAGCAGAATGTTCTCTGCAGTTTCTCAAGGAGTCGGGCTCAGAGAATAGGTGATCTGTCTCCTGTACTTCCATTGCTTTACCTTTGGTCATTAAGGATTAAGATGTCTGATGTGTTTGGAATGGGGAAAGACTGTTAAAAGCAAAGCAAATAGGAACATGGAAGAGAGAAGCAGTGACTACTTTGTAGGAAAAGGGTGAAGGGAAGGCACAGACAAGCTACAAGGAGTGGTTAGAATTAAGGCAGGAAGATGATAGCATGTACATATGGGGGGGAGGGGTGGAATATATAAAAAGCTGATAGTACAGAACGAGTAATAAGTTCTGGGTGCTACAGGTAATATAGAAGATAATAGGGACTTCTGGGATCTATTTTGTTGATACTGTGTTGTTCAATACAAAGTAGCTGAGAAGCCTGCTGGCAAGGGATGTGTCATAACCATTTTGTACTGGCAGTTGGTCCACAGAAGATCCTACTGGAAATCAGGGCGAATCTTGCAGCAGAACATTTTTTTTTTCTCTCTCATTCACACTTTTAATGCATTGAAACGGCTTCATCACTTTCCTTACTCTATTATTTCAAACTCTTCTGTTACTTTTTATTCAGTATGTCAAATCTCTGGTCCATGGTACTGAATATGACAATACTCAGTTCTTTTTAAAAAGCAAACTGATAGATTCAGCTGAAGAGGCTTGACTTAGAACCTTATTTGGAGGGAACAATACATCCAGAAATACTTTTTAAAGATTTTTGAGTTCTAGATTTTCATATGATCAGGTGGTGATAACACCCCATACGTTTCCTAAAATCTAATTTTAGGAACAGTTGAGAGTTTTACATTTTGGACTTGCAAGTCCAAGACATTCAGTACAACATACTTGCTCCATGCTATGCACTCATATAGCAGAGACCAGTTGCAGTGAATTATAGCATATCTACTTTAGGCTGTCCATATCAAGTGCATAAAGATTCATGAGGGAATTTCTTTACATGAGCAGCTCTTTGTCTTTTAAGAATGAAAGCTCATCTGCCATTAAAACATGACTAAATAGTTCATGTGGAGGAACATAGTTTCGTTGTTAGAGAGCATAAGATTTGATGAAGTCCTAGAGGAGTGAGTCGTCATAGCAAGATGTCCTTGAGAAAGAGTCAGGTTATGTAGGAATTATGCACAATATATGAGGTTTACAAAATTTGAAGTGTATTGCTTTTATTAGATTGGGATATAAATGCTAGTTAATATTTTTACATATCTGAGTGACAGCTGTAAAGTGTGGCGAGCACTTTGGCTTCATGACCTTTTGTTTTCTCTTAAAGAGCTTAAATCTAGTGAGAAGGTTTATTGCGTGTGTTTGAGTGTTTTTTCTTTTTTCATTTGTATAGCAGTATGACTGCTGAACTGAACTAGTTTGTCCTGAACTAAAGTGTGAAGAATGTCCCATCAGTATTTAACTAATTTTTGGTTTTCTTACTATAGATTCTGAAGAAGCTCCATCTGTAAATCCTTCCAGTGTAGAGGGGAATGTTGATTCAGAAGCAGAAAAGGATTCTGTAGCCAATGACAACAAACAAACGGTCCCTAGTAAGGCACCGCTTCCATCTGCTCTTGATGAGTATGAGTTTAAAGATGATGATGAAGATGAAGTGAAAAAAATGATCGATGACAGACATATTCTTAGAAAAGATCTAAGGAAAGAGGATGAGACTGAAGTTGAAAAGAACAGCTTATTTGTGAAACAAGAAAAAGTTGTCTTTTCAAAATCATTTAAAAGCAAAAAGCAGAAACCATCTAGAGTTCTGTATTCAAGTTCTGAAAGTTCAGATGAAGAAATACTTCAGGACAAGAAGATAGTCTCTCCTTGCTCTATTTCAGAAACATCAAATTCTGATGTAAGAGTGAAGAAAGAATATACGGTTACAAATGAACACAAGCAAAAAGGCAAAGTTAAAAGGAAAGTAAAAAATCAAAGCAAAAATAAAGAGAATCAAGAATTAAAGCAAGAAAAAGAAAATGCTAGAGTAACAAATATAGCTACTTCTGGGTTAGATTCTTTAGATAAAACTAGAGAGGAAGAAACCTTTAAGAAGTCTTTCACCCCAAAAGAAGATTCTTCTTTACATCTATTTCATATCACTGCTGGCAAATCTCCAAAGCATCCCTGTGGATTAAGTGAAAAGCAGTCAACACCATTAAAGCAAGAGAACACCAAAACTTGCTTATCACCAGGAGGTTCTGAAATAACATTGCAATCTGAATTAGTTCGGTATGATCACAACACTGATTCTGAATATCTAGTAGAAAGTTCTAGTTGCAAGTCTTGCAAGCACAAAGAAAAAAGCAAGCATCATCAGAAAGATTTTCACTTAGAATTTGGTGAAAAATCTAGTCCTAAAATTAAAGAGGAAGATAATAGCTCAACATTTGAGAATTCAGAGTACACTCTGAGAAAGATTGACAAGGAAGGTAAAACACTTAAAAAGCATAAATTAAGGCACAAAGAAAGAGAAAAGGACAAGCACAAAAAGGAACAGGATGGGGAAAAGGAAAAACATAAACATAAAGATAATGTTAAAGAGGTTCAAAGAAGTATTGAGTTTGACAGAGAATTTTGGAAAGAGAACTTTTTCAAGAGTGATGAAAATGAAGACATGTTGTTAAATATAGAACATGAATCTCTTTCTTCAGACAGAAAATCAAAGCTAGAAAAAGCTGTGGCAAAAGAAGATAAGTTAGTTAAGGAGAGGCAGTTTCAGAAAGAGAGAAGTGCTAAAGAGGAGAGAGAGAAAGAGAAGAACAAAAAGGAAAATGAGAAGTTTCTCAAGAATGAAAAAATAAAAGATACAAAAGAAGAAAAAGAAATTATGCTCGCAGATAAAGAAATTGAATTGTTCTGTTTTGGTGTTAAAGATGAGGCAGCCAGCATGCATTTAATAGAAAAAGAAACAGATACTGAAAAGCAGGAAAAGAATTTAAAGGAAAATAAAGAAAAGACTGAAAAGCGAACCTCAGCCAAAGAAAAAGATGTTGAAAAGATAGAAAGAAAAAATGCAGAAAAAGAGAAAAAGGTAAAACACGAATACAAGACGGAGAAAGAAAAAGCAGAAGTAAATGAAAATATAGAGAAAGTAAAGGAGAAGTCCAGTTTCCAGCAAGCAGAAAGATGCCATAAGGAAAATGATAAAATAAAAACCATGAGTACTCTTAAAAAAATTGATGACAAAGAAAGAAATAAAGAAAAAACTGATAAGAAGCATGATAAAGAAAAGGCTGATAAAGACAGACATTGGGCTGAAAGCAAAGAAAAACACTGTACTGAAAGAAAAGTCAAACAGTCTGAAAAAGAATCTGAATATACTAAGTCAGAAAAAAATAGAATTAAAGACAAAGAAAAGGAACTTGAAAAAAAGGACAAATCCAAAGACAAGGAGATCTCAACAGTAGCAAACTCAAAACACATGCAAGAGGAAAGGAGATGCAGTATTACAGAAAGTAATAAAACAGTGCATGACAAACTGTCATCTTTGAAAGAAAAACCAAAAGATGATATGCTGAAAACTCCAGATGGTAGAGAGAAAGATAAAAAAGATAAAGATATAGACCGATACAAAGAGAGAGACAAGCATAAAGATAAATTGCATCAAAGTAGTTTACTTAAACTAAAACTTGAACATGAGAAACTTAAGCCTAAACCAGCTCCTGCAGCAAAGGATGCTCGACCTAAAGAAAAAAGATTAGTCAATGATGATTTAATGCAAACTAGTTTTGAAAGAATGCTTAGCCTTAAAGATCTGGAAATAGAGCAGTGGCATAGAAAACATAAAGAAAAAATAAAACAGAAAGAGAAGGAACGTTTAAGAAACCGCACTTGTTTAGAACTTAACAAGATGAAAGAAAACCCAAAACACTCATCAGCTGAAGTAAAAAGCAAAGAACTGATTCGTTCAAAAAGCTCAGAGTTGCCAGATGTTTGCATGAAGGAAAAACAGCAAAAAGATGCTACAAGTAATAGATCACAATCAGTAGATACGAGAAGTGTCAATGTTATAAAGCCTTCCTTGGTTTTAGATAATTTAAATAGATCCCCCAAATCGGAAAGTGAAAAGACAGGTCTGAGCTCCAGATCAGTGTCTGTGGTTTCAGTTGCAAGCTCTGAGGATTCTTGCCATACCACAGTAACTACTCCAAGGCCTGTAATCGAATATGACTCAGACTTTATTCTAGAAAGTTCCGATTCCCAAATGTCTTTTTCACAATCACCGTTTTTGGCAAGTGCCAAATCACCAGCTCTTCTTGAAAAAGAGACCGATGGTCTTGCCGAGTTGCCAGATCGGATTAAGCCACCTTTTGCAAACAGGATTCCACCAGCGTACATTAGATCAGCGTCTGTTGAAGATGTTAAACTGGTTTTAAATGAGTGTAGACCTGTTGTAGAGGTTCGAAGATGCAGCATGCCTGCTGCTGTTTCTGAACACAGCAAACAGCCTCGAATATCAGAAGAAAATAATCAGAATGCTCTGCCATCAGTTCAGACTTATGCTAGCACTTCTCCTAAACCAGAACTACCATGTAGCATGCTTGAAAGAGATTTTCAAAGTAGTATGTCTGGTTTGCAGTCAAACTTTACATCATCTCTGACTGGAGCTGCTAGCAACAAGCACGCAGCAACAGGTACAAGTACCATTAAAAATACTGCTCAGGTGAGCCCGTCAGAAGACTATAATACGCGTTTAGAGCAGTGTAGTCTAAGTGGTGTGACTCAGCAAACCAAACCATGGGATGTGCCTTTTGACAGACTTAATTCATTAAACGAGTTTAGCAGCTCAGGTTATGGTGTATCAGAGCAAGATACTAACAGTGTTATAGCAATGCATAATTCTGAAAACAGGACATTAAAAGAGCAACAAGTATCTGAATTTTTGCCTCAGCATGCTGAAATCAAGGGAAATTCCAGTTCTCAAGAATCTGCATCGGTTTTGCCTTCACAGTCGCCTTGTTCTTTAGCTATCCAGCCACTCCCAGATGTGTCTAAACACATTTCTTTACCAGGCATTAGCAGTCAAGATTCTTCATTTGTACAACAACAAAATCTTGTTCAAACTACAACTTCTACTTTAGATAGAGATGCTACTAGTACCAGAGAGGTGGAAAATGCTTTCTTGCCTTCAAACATTAAGAAGACTGATGCACCCATTGCTGTACATTCTGAGAGCTCTGTGAAGGATATTTCACAGAGCTATGAAAGGGTCAATGATTTACCTACAGTACCGTTAGAAAAAGATATTCCTGAAAGTGATAGCAGTTCACAATTAAATGTAAATTCGTACACATTCAATAAACTTGTTTGTAAGAATGCTCAGAGTGAAGTGGATAGTAACACAGCAGATGCTTCAGACATTAGAAATGAAAAAAGCCAACAAGAAAAGTTGGTTTCAGTGCATGTTGATAGTAAAGCTGATGGTGATCTCTGTGAACTAAGTTCAGGAATGTCAAAGGGAATTATGAACGAATCAGCTAATAAAAATCCCTGCACTGCAGACAGAGAAAATGTGTTGACAGATGATCCACCACGGTACTCCTCTTTATCTAATTTGGAAAATAGTTCACAACAGATTACACAGGAAGAGATGCATAAATACAGCCAAATAGTTAAACTAGAAGAAGAAATTGCTGAGGATCAGAAGGTGGAACAGCAAGAAGTACCTCAAAGAATCACGAGGAACAGAGCAAATATGCTTGCTAACCAGGGTAAGCAGAATCCTGTTGGCTGCATGCAGACATCAGAAAAAGAGTCTGAATCGTCAGCATCTATGAAAGCAAGGATTAGATTAACTGAAGAGGATGATGCTCAGGTGCATCATCCACGTAAAAGAAAGGTGTCACGTGTACCTCAGCCTGTGCAAGTGAACCCTTCTTTACTGCAAGCTAAGGAGAAAACCCAGCAGTCACTAGCAGCTATTGTTGATTCTTTGAAACTTGAAGAGATTCAGCCGTACAGTTCTGAGAGAGCAAACCCGTATTTTGAATACTTGCACATAAGAAAAAAAATAGAAGAGAAGCGTAAATTACTGTGCAGTGTTATTCCTCAGGCACCTCAATATTATGATGAATATGTGACCTTCAATGGCTCATACCTACTGGATGGCAATCCCTTGAGCAAGATATGTATCCCAACTGTAAGTAACATGGTCTTTAAATATAGAGTACAATGAAAGGCATGTTTTGGTTTTATTTTTGTAACTTTCATATTCTTCCTAACTTGCTTCTGAATACTTGTGCTGAAAATAGTAAGTTGACATAGGTCAAATTAATACTGACCAGTAATGTCATATTTAAATGCCCCATTCAGTGGAAGTATAAACAGTGGTTTCACAGTCATTACAAGACAAATCATCACTTATGACACCTGTAAAAGGCACACAGACAGATATTATATTTCAAAGTATTTACTACTGTAAAGCCTGCCCTTTCAAAAGTGAAGTCAGTTGTTGAGAGCTTCTCTAAATTTCTGCTGGCAATAATTTGGTTAAAACTAATTATTCAAAGCTGTTTCATTTGGGGGTGGGGTGGGTGGATGTGCAGTGCTTCAAAATACTAACTCGATCACTAAAAGTTTTAAGTAGGAGAGTGCCTGCTATCTATCTCAGTTTCTCCTTAATACTCTCAAGAGCAGCAGATACAATCTTCTGTGTCCCGCCTTTTGTAATCCATCAGTGTAAAATGTTCTGGATTTTATTTAATAATGTGAAGTTCTTTTCCTTTTCACTGAAGAACATCCATAGTTCAGGGATGCTTGTTTAGTTTAGGTGCTTGTTCTGACATGGGCATATTCCTGATGACAGCTGTGAAGGAGGTCTGTGCAATGCAGAACATAATTGGCTCAAGTGCAGTTAATATTACTACTTGCTGTGGAGGTGCCCCTCTAGGTATCTTACAATAACATGGTCACCGCTGGTCTCTGTTTTGATGTCAGTGTAATCACAGTAGCACCTGAATCATGCTTCCTTTTGTTCCTCAGCACACCTGATTTTGTGCTTATTGTGTTCTACATGTGGGGAGAGGGGAGACCCAAAACATTGTGCATTGAAGGCTTTCTGCCTGCCACCTTGAAGTACTGCTACTTCTGGGAGCAGAAGGAGGTTTTATATTTTTCCACCTGTTATCTGATCCACTTAAATTGCTCTAGTTCTGAGGGTAAAACATATTAGCTTAAACTTGTTTGAATGGTTTAAGTTAACACACGTAATAGCTGGAATAGGCTGAGACCATGTATTTGATTTCCTAAAGCAGTTGTTTGGCTGACATACAGTAGCTTGATAATGTCAGAATTCAGTAATATATGATTGTATGCTCATTGCTTGAGATGTGTCAAGTTAAGGAAGAGTCTGAGTTTAGGAGGAATGAGGAGAATATCTTCATCCTTGAATGGCAAAAATACCTATTAAACTGAACTGTTTGTGTGTATGAAGTCTCATATGCGTAAGCCAAGCATCCAGTCTTCAGCCTCTGTATTTCTGAATGGACTAGTTATTATGTTGACTCATTTAAGATAACTTGCCCCTACTTGAGATGCTGCCTTAGCTCTTTCCAGTAGAATTTGAAGATTTTTTTGATTAAGCAATGAACCCAAATTTAATATATAAAAGTAAATTTAAAAATTTGTGTTTACTTCATTCCAGAGGTAGTAGTAATCCCTGTATAAGCTGCTTCCTCACATTTTTCCACTATGTCCCCTATGTCTGCCCAAGAGAATTAATATGTGTATCCTCTAATTTTAAGTAAGTTCTCTCTTGTTTGATGGTGACCACAGTTCTTTGAAATGAGTTGATCAATTATAGTCTGAAGAAAGATGTGGCTAAGATGACCCTTTTATTCGGTCTGTAAGTGAACTAGGATGTATAGTAAGCTTTGCTACAATGTACCAGGCTGTCAGCCTTCCCCACTCTAGAAATCTTTCTCAGTAGCTGTTGCAGCTTCTGTAATAAATCTTTATCACCGGAAGCAGAGAGATTTTTATTTTTTAGAGCAGCTGCTAGTCAAGTACATACTGTTTCCAAGCTACAACTTACTGATTTGGCATCACACTTCAGTGCTTAATTTGGGATAAGTGAAAAGTGGAGAAGCACAGCATCTATTTTTCTCTAGCCCATCTTCTGCCTGGGCAGTAGAATTCATTTCCCTGTCATAAATGGCAATGTGTGTAGGTACTATAAGAAGGGGAGGGTTATTGACTTGGTATTAAAGCCTTGCCTCATACTTCATACCTGTCTCTCTTGCTGTGTATAATAGGGACTCTGCAGTTCATGAGAATAAATATAGGTAGTTGGGTAGTGCAAATTCTTGGGTAACTTATATTCAGTGAATATCAGAGATGAATGCGTACTCCACATTCTCATGACTTTGAATTACTTGTTGGGGAAAAAAAAAAAAACCTCTAAAAAATGTGAATACGTGCTTGAAGGATTACAGTTATTGATTTTTATCTCATTTAGATTTTTGGGTTGCTTCCCTACACATACATATTCTGGTGATACTGATGGTTTAAACTGTTACTTGTTTTGTATATGCTTTCACGGTACTGTTGTAGAAAGAACAGGTGAAGCTTTTTATTCCATGCTGGTAGGAGGAAAAGGGAAGGGGAAAAAATGCTGAGAAGCTAAAATAAATTATTAGGAAATTGGTGTTAATTCCCATTAGGAGTAAAAGTGTAAGAAAGCAGCATGAGTTGTAATCTAAAGAGGGGGGTATTTCAAGCATTTTAGTTTTGTTTTGTCTGAAAAAAATCATCTACACTGCACCTAATGCTTTGTTTAATTACTGCTATTTGTGTAAATACAAATTTTGATAAAATTTCTCATGTTCTTTTCCAGAAAAAAGATACCATTTAAAAAATTACTAGTAGTTCAGATTTAACTTCTTTGCAGACCCTGCTTGTGTATACAATTTAATAATTTGTTTGTTACCATTGTAAAGGGAACTATTATGAATGTGACTTTCAAATACCATCAAAAGGAGTGTTGCTAAACCAGAGATCATTTCATGCTCAGAAATGAATGTTTGTTGCACACATTGTCGAACAATGTGAAAATATGGCCTATGCCTAGTCTCTCTACAGTTGTGGAATGTTAATAACATGTACGTGTTGTTATGCATATAATGCGTAATTTAAGATGCAACTGTAAAATGACCTCTCTGTTGGGATTGGGTTTTTTTGGTTTTTTTGTTTAAATTTTTCCTTAGGTAGTTCTTTAATGATTCTCTGTTAACCTGATTTTCACCTCATTAATTTACATAGGCTACGCAAAAGTAGACACTCTTTCTTAAATTATTCCTGTATTTTAGATATCACTGTGTGAAGGGCTATGTGAAGACAATATATTTAGCTGACACTCTGGGACTCAGAATAGTTTGTGTTCTCAGTGTTGGAATTTTAATGCTGCACTGTAGTTTATCTGATGAACTTCAAACATCCTGTAGGTGGGAACCAGGAGATGGTGTGCTTAAGTTTGATTTCCACAGCCTTGTTTATATACTATAATTTATGACCTGGATCACCTAAGGCTATAAGGATAGTCACGTATGACTTGTGGCTTCCCTCTCACCAATGCAAATACAAAACATAAGATAGGAGACATCAGGTCAGTTCAAAACAGAAGGAAACAAATCAGAATCTTCTAACAGAGTAAACTTAAATTGTACTTAGCTATGTTAGTTAGATTGCTACATCTGCGGGGTTCAGTCATCTTTATCTGTACTGCCTCCTGAGAAGAGATAGCAAGATGATTCACTTCCAGCTTGCGATGGCTATCTAGCAGACATGTTTCTAGTAAAAGGGATTCTGCCCAGTCTCTCTGGCATTGCTGCAGAAACTTAAGTGGCAAAAGCTTATTTTAATGGTGCTACCAGAAAGCTGCTTCCTAAATGCATGAAATATTATAGCAGTAGAGCAGGCCAGCTGACTTGGGTAGCATGGGTGAGGGGAGATAGATAGGGATGTGTGAAAATAATTGCAGAAATTTTGTGTATGCGTGAATCTGAGTTAGCTTAAGTGTTGCTCTTTTTTGTAATGGGCACAAATGAGGATTGAAGGTTTATAGAGTGAAAGTGGAGTTGGTGTGCTTGTCATTGTTACGAAGGATGCAAGGCATGGCAGAAACTTTCTTAATTGATTTTCGTGTGTTGGAGATAGTGAGGGTATGTCTTGAACGCTAGCTGTTAACAAACAAACCTGTTCTGATGGCTGCCTGCTAGTGAAGTGGAGCAAAGAGGTGAAAGGCTGAGCTCTGCCTAGCTTTTCTCGGTAGTTTCTCAGACTGGGATTGGAGAATGCTCGAGAAGGCAGGGCTCCTTAGTTTCCCTCTTTTCTGTATGGAGTCTGGGCCCTTAAAAAACTAGTTTGATAACTTATTTTGGTTATACAAGACACTGAGGTCACCTTTTCCTTGGGGCATTCAGTTTCATGCTCTGTTCTTGCAAGTCCAACATACATGTTCATATTTGCCCGGTACACTTTTTATGGTCTCTTTACTGACCATCTCTTTGACTAGAAGATCAAAGAGGCTCCTCTACGGCTGTTCTTGCCTTGAAACTTTTAACTTCAGTTTCCTTTGAGACCAGAAAGTTTATTTCCTTTGTCCAAATCCAGTGCCGGTTCACAAGTTGGGATTTCCAGCAGGTGGTGTAAGACGACTCTAATCCTGTCTGCATACTTTAGGCATGTGAGGCTCTTTCCTCCCGTGTTTCTAAGAAGAGAGGAAAAAATGCATAATTTCATCAGTTAAACAAATTCAGTCCTGTATTTAGCTTTATGTTCCGGAAGACAGCATAGGGCTGACCGGAGTGAAATGTTTATAAATTTACACAGAGGCAGTGGTGATCTCTGGGATCATAAAAACCCCGTAGCTGCCGCGCAGGCGGCCTTTCGTGCTGCTAGCGCTTATTGCTGGGGCAGAATGGCTCCGAGGGCATTCGGGGGCGCCGCCTTGGCTGGCAGGCCGCAGTTCCTGCCGCTGCGAGGCCCTCATCCTCGGTGAGGGGTGCCTCCCAGCCTGGCTGCACCCCGGGCNCCGCGGCGCCGCTGCGGGGGGCCGGCGGGGGTGAAACCGCCCTTTTCTTCTTGGGTGTCGGTTAGAAAATGTATGTGTGGCTGCTCGGCAAAAGCAGGAATCTAATCAAACAGTTCTGGGATCTGAAAAAGACTTTTAATAAAAGCTGCGGTGCGATAGCAGCTTCACAGAGGCAGAGTTCTCTTACGCCTTCAAATAAAAGTCCACGCAACTTTGCTGCCGAGATAATGAAGTCCTTTCCAGTTATTTCCTGTGGAGTTGATTCTTATTTCTGTTGTAAAATTAAATGGTCTATAAACTTAAAGGAATAACGTTTTATAATAACATTTGAAATTGTTCAGGTGACATGGATGCTCGCCAGCTCTGAAATTTTTATTTCTGGATGACTCAGTTGCATAAACTCAAAGAATATTTATAGACAGATTGTTTAACCTGCTTCTTATGCTGAGTGCTTCTCTATTAACAAAAGCACCGAGATTTTTGAGAAATCTTTTTGGGTTTAGTAAAATTAGTTAAATAAAAGCTTGGCATTACTACAAGCATCTTGTCTGATTTTATTGAAGGACTACGACAGCCCTGTTGTACTGTGCCCTGAGTGCAAAGTTTCCAGGCAAAACTAGACTGCATTATATCTCAGGCTGAACTTAAACATGCTGAAATCCATTATGATTGAAACAGATTATTCCAGTAGGTGTTTGTGGTTTGGGGTTTTTTGTTGTGTGTGTTTGTTTTTAATACTGGTGACTTATACAAAATGGCATATGCCATAAACGTTACTCACCGGTTTGGGAGCCAAACCGTTTTCACTGAGAGAATTGAAGTGTGTCTTGCTTAGTAGTTTGAAACATGGAGGAGTTGAATGTCATTTTATAACAAATAATAACTTAAGGAATTAACTGCAATTAGTTATTCAATATGTTCTTTAATTCCAAAGACACTGGCTAACTGCCAGTTGGGGAAAAAATTGTCCTGAAATAATTTTTCAAGATAAAAATAACTGAATAACTTTTGGTAGATAAATCACTTTGTTACTGGAGTGTATAGGTGGACGACTGATACTAGTAACACAATGTGTCCATATTTTCATAATGGATTTATTATTTCTTGACAGTTGCAGGATCCATATTATTGAATAGAATTATTTATATCTGTGTGTTTGTGTTAGGTACTAGGTAGAGTATAATACCTGTGGGTATGTATTTCAGCTGTGGTTTCAGAGCATCAGTGGTAGTAAGCAGTATTTCATTTAGTTTTGATGAGTCGTTCCAAAACAGTATCAATGCTCTTACATCTAGCGGCTGTTAAAAACCGTGCTGAACTGTCAGACAGTACTTGCATAGAGAAGAGTAAACTTTGGGTGGAGCCTTAAAACTCCCAAGTTGTTTATTAGTTACTTCTCAAGAAACATTTGATTTCTGCAGTTGCCATGAGGGCTCCAGGTGCCTTTTCACTGTTTGTCATACAGCTCAGTCAGGACAGTAATACTGGTTGTTTACTCTAGTTGACTAAAAATGCAAAATGTTTAGAGTATAGCCAATCNAGCTTTTAAAAAAAATTATTTGAATAACTGACAGGAGGAAACACTTTTCCAAGCCACTGCCTGGGGTTCTAGTGTACTTTTTGTGCTTGCCTGTGCTCTGCATGATTGTAAGATTAGGAATATGGTTGGTTATCTTTTGTGCCATATAAAATGCCAGTGACACTGTATAGATACATCAAGTGACTTGTGTTTTTAGCAATATTTTTCTTGTTCTTACTTTGCTCTTCCATTTGGCTAGGCAGTTTTTAACTTCTCAAAATGAACAGTTGTGCTTTAAAGAGTCTTTAAAATTGAAAGCAAGTTGTATTTTTACTATCTTCTGATGTATACCGCTTTTAAAGAACAGCTATGGCATGCTGACAATGACTGGTTAAAAGCACTAAACGGTTTGAAATGCCATTTCAGTTGGGTTTCTTAACTTTATGGTAAAGAATCCTTAAAACGTTTTACTGCAAATGGATTGAAGGCACATAATTAATGGAATGTACGAAACTCGTATTTTCCCTAAAAAATACCTTGCTTTTTTTTTTTGTGTTAAATAAATGCTCAAATCACACAGGCAATGTTAAACATATGTTAAATACATACTCACTATACTATTTATAAAACTTTTTCCACAGATTACACCACCTCCCTCACTGTCAGACCCACTTAAGGAACTATTTAAACAACAGGAGGTTGTAAGGATGAAACTACGTTTACAACACAGTATTGAAAGGGTAAGACTAAAGTAACTTATTTTTTTATTTCCCAACTTTAAGCTTTAGGGTTTTTTCTTTTTCAATGGATAGACTATATTTTCCCCAGTTTAACAATGCTTTAGAAGTAATCCGCCTTCTATCCAAATTTATGAATTGGAGAAACTTGTAAATACAAAAAAATGGTTTGGACAACTGTTAGCAGAGTACTTAAGTCAGTAAGATAGCAGCTTTTTGCTGTTAATTGCTCTAAGATGTGGCCCACATTTTTCCCAGGGGCAGTGGTGAGTGGGAAGAAAGCTGCAGACTCTAGTTTTGAAAGCTAATAATGGTTGTAGACTTCAGAACCAAGTTAACAGAGTTAAAAGAATTGAAGCAAGAGCAAATTCTGTATTGGTAGAAGACACATGTGGCTCTAACACTAAAACATTATTTGCAATATTCTGCTTGCAAAAACTGCCTAAAATTATGTTAGAAGTACATCTGTAGGCTTTGCTGAATTTGAACACAAAAATTGAGAAAATATTCCTGTTTTTATTTTTACGTTGCCCAAACCTTTTTCCTTGGCAGCCTAGATTTAGATGTCTTTGTCAGTATTGTGAGCCAAATTGCTTGTGGACACAGGCAGGACTCCTTTCTCACATAGAATGTATCTTAAGGGTTTCCACACAGTTATACAAGCAGCTGGCTCATTAAAACCCGATGTGGTAGTTTTTTGATTAAGTTGATTTCAATGTGGCTTAACAAACCAGTTGAGGGAGGTGTTTTACTTGAATTCGGTATTCAGTATTAAGCTAGGTATAAAATAACAAACACAAAGAATGTAAACATCGTTCAAGTTCTGACTAAAAAGAAATTAGTTGTAACCAAAGGAAAGATTTTTCTGTTTTCCAAGCTTTTTATAAACTACCTTCTTTTCTTTTGATAAAAATTAGAGCCATTATGTTGCAGAGCAGTAAACATACACATATATTCTTTTATGTCTTATAAAATTTTGCATATTTTTAGTTATTTTGCTCAGATAGACTGTTCTTCAAATCAAATCCGCTTTATACAACTATAAGTCATGTTTGGCCCAGTGAGCTGTATTTTCTTGTCTTGGTTCAGGAAAGAATCTTTGTCCAGCTATGGATTTACGGATGCTGTTATGTTCTTTAAACAACATTTATTTCTGCATGTTGTTTAAAGAAAAAAATAAATAAATTTTTAAAATGAAAAATTATTTAAATTATCCTGCAAATTGTATTTCTGCTTCAGTTTCCTTGGCCATTGTGCCTGGCATGACAAGCATGTGACAAAAATCTTAATACAGCTGAGACTCACAAACTTACATCCCAACCCTATGCTCCTTATACCTTTCATCCTTCACTTTCTTCATTAACTAGACCTTGCCTCAGTAGCACTAAGTGGAAAATCTGGGCATGACATTCAGCCAACAGTGGTGGTGGGGGAGAAGGAGGGTGTTTTCAGTTCTGACATTCAGGGAACACTGTATCATTAAATTGAAATTTTGATTTTGATTAGATAAATAACCGCTCCTCCCTCCACCAGCCCGTTTCTCACACTATTCAAAAGTGTAAGGCCTAAAAAGAAATGTTTAAATGAATGGACATTTTTATGAATCAAACTGAAATGCTTAATTTACCAAATGTATATTTATATGTTGATATCTTATTCAATTAGGAAAAGCTTATTGTTTCTAACGAACAAGAAGTTCTACGTGTTCATTATCGAGCAGCAAGAACTCTAGCTAATCAAACACTACCGTTCAGTGCCTGCACTGTTCTGCTGGATGCCGAGGTTTATAATGTGCCTCTGGATGCTCAGGTAAAGAGATGTATTTCAGAATTTCAGACAAAAAGGTCTTTCTAGCCTGACTCAAAAGGAGTGTTTGGAGAGAATTCTGTTCCCATACTGAAATTGTCATTGATTTGTCTGGAATTAAGATTTTGCACATTATCGATTGTTACTTTGATTAGGCCTCATTTGGGTGTACAATAACAAGACGATAGGGGTATATGTATGCTGGCTTTCTGTTTTGTACCATGTCTGGTTTTCTTTCACATCCGGAAATTATGAGAAGGATAAAATGAGAACATTACTCTGCTGCTTTTTATGAAATCTAATTTCTATCAGAACATATTTTGGAAACTTACAAATACAACTTAAAGAACAACAGCAAAAACATTTTTGTCACTAGTCCAGAGAATCGGAATGCAGTAGTGTGTGAAGCGATGAGATTGGTTTGTGAAATTTGGAAATGTTTTGTGGAGATATTCACATAATACTTTTCTCCTCTCTATAAGGCAGTCATTAGAACTGTTCCATAAAAAACAGATGACCAACAGTGAAATGTTGAACGCTACCAGATGAAATTGTTTTTTCCAAAATCACCTCAAGCTCCATCTTATTTACGTGCACCATGTTATTTACATGTTCAGTGTTGGTATTTAGTTCCCGGTAAAAACCTAAAAAGAGCAGTATACTTTATAATCTGCATACCTTTTATGGACTACCGCTCAGAGGTTTGCTGCAGCCGTATCTCTAAGAGGACATCATTTCATGGTGTCGGCATTTTGTGAACAGGTCTGCTAACTAACAAAAATGGAAGCAGCACTCAGAACCTGTTTCAGTGACTGTGAGGAGCACATAATGCAGGAATAAATTTGATGTTACGGATGTAATAAAAGTGTTGATGCATTGAATGTTGGGCATTTTAAAATGAAACACCTACATTTCCGACATATGCGGAATTCTACTTTAGTCCTGGAGCCCCTTATGGAATTATTAGAGCTTCCAGTGTTTCCTCAGTCTGTTATTACATTTTTTTCACCATCTTTAAAGAACTAGGGCTACACACAATGAGGTGATTCAGCACGAGATAGCAGTTTTATGGAGATTGTATTGTTCTCCCATTTTAAGCTTTATACCAACAAATTTTTAAATCATAATTTCCTTAGTAAATCTGGTAGGGCAAAAATGAGAATTTTTTTTCTCTTCTGTTAACAGTTCAAATATCATCATTGTTAGTTCTGAAGTTCAGAACGTCCTTTGCTTTTTTTCCTGCCCCAATTTAGAGGCCCTGAGCTTTTTAGAAATTTGAGATATATCTGAGTTAACATTTTTACAACTGATCTTAAATAAGCTGATTCTATATTTGGATTCTGTATTTGAATTCTGTGAAACAAAAGGAATCTTTATTTGGGGAGAAGTTGTGGGTTCCCCCTCCTCAAGTATTGCAGCTTTTTTGACCATCTATATAATAACAATAGTAGTAGCAAAATGCCTCTCCTTCCCCCTCACTACCTCAACAGCTTTGTGTTTCAGTCTGTGGTAATTTTTCTTAGAAAATGATAATATTGCACATAATGTTCAACAAAGTATTCAATATATTTTTATTATAATTGAAATCAATGTTTTAAGCTATCAACTTGATGCTTCGATTTAAATTTGCTTCATGGGAAGAATGCATAAGAAACCATTCACTTGGAATGCCTTCTGCTGCTTCCCTGTTACCCTCTTGGGTACCCTCTTAATTTTGTTCTACAATGAAGAAACATTTCTGGTGAAATTTTTCTTGTATTTGAGCAAATAGCTGGGAAAGATCTGTAAGCAAAGATCTGGTTTATTTTGCAGGAAAATGACCACCTCAGAACTGTTTTTATGGGATTTCTGAGTCTTTGGAGGCTTGCCTTTATGGCTGCATATGTTGGGCAGACCTTGAGAACCGTACTTTGCAGCCATATGGGCCAAACCAAAGATGGGGGAGGAATAAAGGCCCAATATCTGGTGAACAGGCTGTTAGCTGGTCACAGCTCACCTAAATGCCTACAATTCAGGGTTACAAGATCAGTGTGGCTGAGGGCTCTTTCTAGAACCAGCCTGTCCAGCTGTCCTTGATATCTGAAATGTCAGCTGTTTTGTAGAGACTTCAGTCTTTGCAGNAGCAGCCTGTTCTATTTAGTGATTATTATTTAAATGTTAAATTGGCATAGTCTGGCTTTCGGCCTATCTATAGAGTATCTAGTGTCTCACAATGGGCAGATGTGACATTCTAGATTCTTATTAAATAGGGCGTTTTTTTAATAATTATTTTATTGAGCAGTACATTAAGACATGTCTGTTCACTTTTTTAATCTCCTTCTGGGGATTTTGATGGTAAAAATATTTTTTATTACTGCTTTTGAATGCTTGTGTAGCCAGTTAAGTCAGGCTGCTTAAGTTTTCCTTTATTAATGTTTTTGCTTTTCCCGAGGGAATATTCGTTTAATTTGTTACGGAATTTTAAAGAGAACAAAGAGATAGCAATTTTGTGGAAGGATCTGCCTTGTACTGATTAAGACTTTAAAGCATAAATCTTTAAGCCTCCTACTCTGAATTTCAAAAATAGAGTACACTAAATAGCTTGAGGGAATCTGAAAATACCCATTTTTAGCGAGCAGCTGGCTCACAGTGAAAGTGGTGGTCAACATATATGCTTATATATACCTTGACACTTTGAGTTTATTTTTCCATCTGAAGCATTGTTTACGAAGGTCCCACAAAGCACATTTTAGTTTTAAAGTATGTTTAAGACTGAATCATCAAATAACTTAGAGTTTGAATAAAATTTTTTTGCAGGCTGATGACAGCAAAACATCAGTGAGGGATCGATTTAATGCAAGACAGTTTATGTCATGGTTACAGGACGTTGATGATAAGTTTGACAAATTAAAGGTACGCTTCTTTGTCTTTCCACTTAAAAAAAAAAAAACCAACCTCTAATGTCACTATGAAGGTGAGATGAATACATAGCAGATTTGTATGCAATATCATAGGCTATTGTAGAGGTTTTAAGGGCAACATAAAGGACGGTCTAGCAGTATAAAAAACTAACCTTTGCTATATAGCTTAATGGAATAATCTGCAAATTTCTAAATACGTAGTGGGGAAATTACTGTCACCAGGGAGGCTCCTAGATATTTTTCTATTTTCAAACTTATTGCAATATTTTTTCAAATATTGAACTAACTTCTTTCCCAATTTTAAAATAGACGTGCCTTTTGATGAGGCAGCAGCATGAAGCAGCGGCTTTAAATGCGGTACAGAGACTGGAGTGGCAGCTTAAACTACAAGAACTTGATCCTGCTACATACAAATCTATCAGCATTTATGAAATTCAGGAGTTTTATGTTCCTCTTGTTGATGTTAACGATGACTTTGAATTGACACCAATATGACAACTAGCATCTTCTGGCTCACCCTTTCCCTTGGACAACTAGAAATTGAGGTGCAGTGATACACAAAGGTATTTTTCTTTCAAGACAGAGCACTTAATTCTGTGGAATACTACCTTTCTCAATAATTCAGGTGTTCCTTCAGAGAAGTGTGGCATGGGCTCTTGTTCAAACACAGCAGATGGATGCTAATTTTAAAGTCAGTTTCCCAGTAAATGCCATTATCTGTATTTTAAAATTGCCTATAGCTTTAGAGCTTATTGCTGAAAAAGATGACGAAACATGGTGAGTTAACAGCGCTGGAAGCTGTTAATAACTAAAACAGCCACCAAAAAACAAGTGATACTTACAGTCTGCTATAAAGCTTTGTATTATGAAACTTCAGTAACAGTTGAACTCCCACAGAAAAATGATGAAAAAGCCTGTGGAAGAAAATGTAAGACTTGGAGGAAAATAGTCTATTAATCTTATTATATTTTGTAAATTACTGTACAGTTTTCTTTTTGGAAAAAGATGTAATATTGTCTTCATTTTTAAATAATTTATTTTATACATATTGTGCAAATGTAAATAGTCTTGTAATTAATGTTCAAACCTGTATAAAATAGATATTTTAACTGTAAAACTGTTTTTGTCTAATGTTTTATTGGACCAAAGTTGTAGTTTTTAAGTGTAGTGTGTTCCTGGTTGGCAGTTCTTTTTTGTATGGCATGTGTTTGGTTTAGCTGCCTGTTTCATCACCATAACTGTAAAAGAATTGAAACTGAACTGTATTGCATGCTTCACAGAACTCTTAACTCCTTTATTTCAATAACTGATACCTAAACAATTGTAATATTTACAAAATCATATTTCATATTAGTCTGCTGTTGTAATGCCATACCTATGACTTACTATACTGAAAATATTTTTGTGTAAAACAAAAAAAAACCCTTTTGCTCTTATATGGTGGTCTCGTAATAGAGCCTATTTTTTCCAACAAAATGCCTTTGAATGAAAATTCTTAAATTGTATATTGTCTATTTTAATATTAATCTATGGAAGGATATGTAAATAGCTGTAAATATAATGTTTAATAAATTTTATTGGTCATGTTATTAGTTGGAATTTCTGAATATTGTAACACTTGCTATATCAAATCTTAGCATTCCTGAAATATGTAAGGAGGCTCAATGAAACTAGAAAACATTCCCAAGTTGTGAAACTTAATGCTGTTTTATTCTTAGTACTGTTAATGAGCAGACAGTTAATTATTTATTAGTAGGAGGTGACAGATATTCATGAAGAAGATTTCTTACCCTCTAAGCCATAAATTATTCAAGAATGCTTGGGATCTGATGTCTGTGAACTTCTGAAAGAAATGGGGCTTAGGCAGGAGACCTGGTTACCCGGAAAAGAGATTTGAAGTACTTGGTTTGAACTGATTTTTAATTACCAGGTGAACTACTACAGAGTACTTATTCCTGCTTGTATGAACGCCAGGCGACCTCTCTTGTGATGGAGAGCAAATGGGCAATGACTAAGAGACTGTATGGCCAGTCGGCTCCTTCCCCTGTGCACATCACTGGTAGTTGCCATCAAGAATAATAATAACTCAAGCATAGTAAAACCAATTAATGTGTAGTTCCTGCCCTGTAACTTCTTTTTCCCACTTTTAATTTGTTAGGTACCTGTGGAAGGAGAAGTTGTTCCTGCTTTTATGTAGGAATATCTTCCTGACATCACTCAGAATTGAAGATGTACTGAGGAAGATGCAAATGTGGTATTCTTCTGAAAGTGAAATATCCTTCTGAAAGTAGCTGTTAAATTTTAAAATAATACAGACATCTGTATTATATGCTTAAAAAGACAAGGGAAAAAAATGGATAAAGCTGCAAGGTGTTAACAACTAGTAAGTGGCTATGAGTTTACTTCCATCAGATACTTGGAGTAATAAAAAGTAACATACATTATCTGGAAGTGGGCGAACCTAATACAGACTTTTTGAAGTATGGGATATGAATAATTAAGAGTATTTGATAAAGAACAGAGAAGATAAACTGGGTTGCAGGAGTGTTGGCTGTGTTAGGTGAGAAGCGGGTGATAACAGTACTTGGGATGGAGGAGACAACTGGGTGCATTTATAGCTGGAGCTTGGTGCAGTTGTACAGTGGTACCTCAGTGTGTGCTCAGAGAGAGCAAGGGTGTCGGAGTCTACCGGAGCAACAGCTGTAACACAAACCAGGGAGCAGGACGGCGCTGGGGTGCCACGGCAGTTCTGCGCCCTGCATGGCAGCAGGAACAGCCCCGCGGCTCTCGCAGGGCTGGGGGTTGAAGTGTGTTTACTGTAAACCAGAAAGTTCATCCTCTGGAAGCATCAGCAGAAACATTTCTGTGGTAATTTAAAAATATTTTGGCAGTATCCTATCTTATAAGGAGATCTGAAGACAGATGTTTCTTTTTTTCAATTGCAACTTAGTAAAAATTTAGTTGCTCAAGTAAAGGGGACTGTCCAAATGTTTCAGTCCCTTAGACAATGATCTCCTGGCTTCTCTGACTTGAATCCAGGGTTTGTTCCAAGTCGTGTATTTTTTTTTTTCCCAAGCTTACTCTGTGGGATGATACCTAGCGTGTTGTTCAAGGACACCCTGCTGTGGATTTCCCTCAACAAAGTGGTGCGAGTTGGGAGGGGAGAAGGAGGGATGAGACTAAATACAGTAAGGGCTTGTTGGGGAGAAGGCTGCATTTCCCTCGCGAGGGCCTAGCTGTCTGCTGGGGAGCCCGAGGGCGGCTCTGGGTTTCTGGGTACCCAGCCAGCCTCCTCCTGACTTTTTCTTCTAGGGACCGCGCTTGTTACCTCGGTCCCTTGGAGCCTGGCACGTAGGAGGACAAGCCACCCACGCAGCTGAGTTTTTGAGATCCTGAGCGGGGCTGTCCGAAGGCCCAGGGTCCCGTCCTCATCCAGGGCTGCCCCTGCCCTCCCCCGGGCCGGCTGCGGGGCTTTCCGCGCCACCTGCTCGGCGGGGCCGCCGGCTCTTTCTCGGGACGGCTTCTGCAACTTTATCGCAAGGCTCGAGTTCCCCTCCAGCGCTTCAGCAGGCTGCCTCCAGCGGCAAAGCCCGCCTGCTTCCACCGGCGGCTCCCCCCAGTTGCCTTTCTTCTGCCTCACGCCTCGCCCGCAGCCCGCTGGTGCGGGGGCGCTTCCCCAGGCGCCCTCCCCTGCCCGCAGCGGCCTCCCGGCGAAAACCCCTGCGCCCCGCTCCTCCCTTCCCGGCTCCCCTGGGCCGGCTTCTCTCCCCACAAGACCTGCGCGCTCCTCCCTGCTGGCACTCGGGTGGGAAGCGGGACGCGGGGACGCTCA
>WAAD01029543.1:18131-47689 GCA_013389945.1 Fregata magnificens | reverse complement strand
GGTGCCGCCGGGGCGGGCTGCGGGAGCGGAGGGGCGGCGGGCAGGGGTCGTGCGCCGCGGGGACGGGGGAGATGCGGGATAAAAGTCTGGGGAAGCAGCCGTCGGTGAAACGAAAATACGGCGGTGGGGGGAGCCTGGGGAAGGGGTGCGTGCGCGGTCAGCCCGCGGCGCCCCCGCATCCCAGCGGGGTGCTCGTGGAAACGGCATCGCTCCGGCTCCGCTTCCCGGGAGCCTTTTATACAGCAGCCGAGCGCGGCCCGTTGTCGAAACGATGCGGTGCGGTGTTAAAACACGCCTGGATCGCTATCTAGGCAAGCATCGTGCTTGCCTTGGCTTCTGCGCCTGGCCCACCGGAATGCGACGCCCGATGGGTTTGGGTTCGGACCGCTTCTAGTTTAAGGGAAACTTTCTTCGCAGCCGGTAGCGGGGAGAGTAAGCGGTGACCCCCTTCTGAGGGGAAAGCTCCCGTGTTCTCCCTGCATGGCCCCAGGTGTTGCGGGGGGGGGGGTCCCTTCCCAATCCTGCGTGGGTACAGATGGAGGTGCGCCCAACACGGAGAGATTCAGAAGCATTTAATAATCGTTGCAAGAAAGACTAATCTGACACAGGCTTTAAATGTCCGGATTGTGCCTTATTTACACGTTGGCTTGGTTTTCTACTTTTTTATGTTTGGATATTGCTCATTGGTGATGTTGGTTCTTTTTAGTTCATAAAGCAGAAGAACATTTCCAGATACCGAAAGAAAGAAATCCAGTGCCCCATTAACATTTTTTCCCCTCCTATGAGAACAATACAGGCTCACTGTAAGCTTGCCCAAACATGGGCTGCCTTTTATTATATATTGGTATGGTGCCTAGTGCAATAGGGTCCTCTTTTGGCTGGGTTCACATGCACAAGTAAGAACTCACTGGCACGACGCTAATCGTGCCGTATTTGTAACGAATACCACCTGCCGGGACGCTGGGTTTTCACAAAGGGAGAAAGGCGGAATGCTTTGAACAAACCCAGTTCTGTCTGTTTGAAGTAGCAGATGCTCGTCTCCGGTTGACTTCAGTCACTTGGGTGACTCGTGAGAGTCCGTCGGTACTTTTTTTTTTTTTTTTAAAATGTTGGTGTCTGTATTTTTAAAAAAAGAAGTTAACAACTTTGTGATTGAACTGAAAGCCGATGTGACATCTAACTGGTGGTATGAAAACAACTGTCTCTCTACATTAAAGATGACACGGCAACTTACCTTCCACGTCGTAAAAGGCTGCTGTATAGCTTTGGTCCTAGACACCTACGCGTACCTTTAGCCTGAGGACATAACTACGTGAAACCTACCTGTCTGCTTTATGCATTTACAGAATTAGGTCTTCATTCGTGGGTTTTCTCTTCTGAGGCATTTTTTTTATTGTCACTGCATATAGGGTATTATATTTGATATTGCAAACTCGAGATTGTTCACCTTAAGTTTATTGCAGTTTTAATCCAAAGGTGCAGTAGGAGAAAGCTTCAAATAAACAAGTTAGCTGGGGGAGGAGGGGTTGGGTTTGTTGTTAAGCACCCCAATTTGACCTTTTCCCCACCCCCCAAAAAAAAATATTAATCTTTATTGGAGGAGTTGCAAGGGGGAAGGGAAGTAGGATTTGACTTGTATTCCAATAGCCTTTTCAGTTGCTGGGTTTTATTTCAGTGCTGGTTGAAGTACTTGTGAAAATTGCTCACCTGCAGGAAACATGAGGTCGCGTTACGTCACGGTGCCTACAGTCACGCTCCTTCTGTTCCTGCTGTGGATCCAGTCATCGACAGGCTGCAATAAGGCGCTCTGTGCTAGCGATGTCAGTAAATGCCTGATACAGGTATGAGTCGTGTTTCCTTTATATGCTTTTAAGCATTTAAGAAACAGTTCTGAAGCTGTGTCTTGAAAAGATCCAGTGATAAAAATAACCAGTATTTTATGTTAAATAGTGGGGTTTTTTTAAAGAAGTTAATTATGGTCTCCTGCACATGTAAATGCAGATTAAGAACCGTTTTATAGATAAGTGCATGTGTATATGGGCATGTTTCTTTTTTTTAATAGAAACATTTTCAGGTTGAGGATTATGATTGCTGGGTTATTGTTAGAAGCCACTACCAGTCACGCTGTTAGTTTTCAGTCTCCTTCTTCTTTATTAGTGATATTATGAACAAGCAGCAATTTAAAACAGATGTTTTATTAGAAAGGTTTCTGTGGGCAACAGTTGGGTTTTTTTTTTTTAAGATATCAGCAATACCAGCAGTTCAAACGTGCTTACAACGTTCCCATATCTGTCTGAGATGTTCCCCTTACCTGTTCCCTTTAACTTGCAATCTGTCTACTTTCTTAACTCTCCCGGCCCAGGCAGAGGGTCAGTAGTTGATGCCTGATGCTGTCCGTAACATCGGGTTTGTACAGTCGATGAAAAGATGCCTAAAAACTCAAATGAGAGAACTAACACGAGTAGGGACCTAACTTGTTTTAGAGTCCTGAGGTGCATTTGGAAAAGCTTTTTGATCAGGAGGGACCTGTGGCTACTAATGGTAATGAGCAAGCTCTGAAAGCACGCTCTTCTACCTTAAAAAAAAATCAACAAAAACAAACAAACCCAAAAAACTCCCAAACAAAACACTCGCAACTTGTACTTGTAGGCAATGGATGTTAAACTCAAATCCAGGTGCCGCTTTTGACTTCACTGTGTGTAATGTCCACGCAGTGAAAGAAACAGACTGAGAACAGGTTGCTGCTCTTATAGCAGGAGTTAAGAGTCGTGGAGTGCCACAGAACGAAAGCGCCTTTTATAGCAGAATTGCAAGCAGTCCTGGTATCTACCAAGTGTTTATTTACTGATGCTGTATTAAGCATGCTTTTTTACTCCATATTGGAAAAAAAGGAGCAATCGTGTGGTTAGAATAGAATAGAAAAGACTACTTCAGTTGGAAGGGACCTACAACGATCGTCTAGTCCAACTGCCTGACCACTTCAGGGCTGACCAAAAGCTGAAGCAAATTAAGGGCATTGTCCAAATGCCTCTTGAACACCGACAGGCTTGGGGCATCAACCACCTCTCTAGGAAGTCTGTGCCAGTGTTTGACCACCCCCTCAGTAAAGAAGTGCTTCCTAATGTCCAGTCTAAACCTCCCCTGGCGCAGCTTTGAACCATTCCCACACGTCCTATCACTGGATCCCAGGGAGAAGAGATCAGCACCTCCTTCTCCACGTCCCCTCCTCAGGAAGCTGTAGAGAGCAATGATGTCGCCCCTCAGCCTCCTTTTCTCCAAACTAGACAAACCCAAAGTCCTCAGCTGCTCATCCTAGGGCATGCCTTCCAGCCCTTTCACCAGCTTTGTTGCCCTCCTCTGGACACATTCAAGGACCTTCACATCCTTCTTAAGTTGTGGGGTCAGCTGCAGCTTCTTTAAAAGAAACCATTTCTTACTGCCTCTTTGTAGATTGGAAATGCAAAAGCAGACAGCACAAATATCATATGCCAGTAATGTGCTAGTATGTTTACTGTAAATGTATGATCACAGTCTGAAGAGTGATGCAGAAGTGGCGTGAAGCATTTCTGTGTTACTTCATTCCATTTACTTCTGTATAAAATTTGTCTGGTTTACAATTAAAAATACTTGCCGGGTTCATGAATCCATCCTGTGGAATGAAGACTGACTGTAGGCTGAACTGTCTTCTTTCTGGCTTCTGCACTGCCATTGCTTTAAAAACAAACAAACAAGCAAACAAAAAAAAAAAAAAGAAATTGCTGTTGCTTCTAATTCAGCCATGGTCTGTAGAATCATTAAATACGGGAGCAAGCAAGAGGCTGTTGACTTTTACATTTTCAAAGACAATGTCAGTGTTTTTGCTGGTACGTTGGGCATTGTGCACTGTGACAAACTGATGCACTTACAAGTTCCTTCTTTTGCATTTTTTCGTATCATGTCTGGGCTTGAAACCTTTAAAAAGTAAGATGCCAGTTGTGGCACTGGATATACGAGGCACTTAAATAGCAAGCACAGTGGTACGGATATGTTGATACATATTCAGGAGAAAGCGGTTGGTCCAGATGAATGGGGATGAAGGGAAAGACAGGGAAGATTTATTGTCTCCTTTTCGTCTGCCGCTAAGGGAGTCCACCATGCATAAAAGCACAGACATCTCCTTCCCACTTACCTTTAATTGGAGTCAAGCTTGAGACATCTAGCATTTAAACTTTATTTTTACAAGCTAGTCTGAATAGGCTACAGCTCAGGAGAAGTGGAGCTAATGCTACTGGAGTCCTTCCTCAGCTGGGAATAAGACGGCTGAGGTTCAGTGCTGCATGGAGGTGGCTCACACGACTGTGCTTCACTTGGATTGTGTTGGCATCTCTGTAGCAACACAGCCCCATGCACGCAAAGAGACCCCTGGGCTGCTTGTTGTAGGTGTGTTCTCTCTTTACTTTGTACAGATGGCGTGAAACCCCTTTTTAAAGCATTTCCCTAAAATTGAAATTGTATGCAATGCTCCAAGACCCTAAAGTAACCCAGGTCCTGTGAACTGTGTACAATTATGGGGGAATGCTGCTGTTCATTTTCACCGTCTGGCTGCTCTCTTCCTGCTAACAGGCCTGACATACCAGTCAGTATTCATTCTTTATAGAAGAACAGATCAGGTCAGACTAGTCTGATTGTGGATATGAAGACTCCTAAANTTTTTTTTTTTTTTTTTTTTTTTTTTTAAATCTTCAGTGCTGCTGTGGCAGAAGTGCTGCACTGCTATGTGAATTGCATGTTATTTCTTGGGTAGGTATACAAGTACGGTATATCCATGTATTTTTTTACCCCTCTAAACTCTTCCTTCTGGAGAAATCTGGACTTAAAAATAAATTACTGTGTTGAGTGAGTTTGCTTGACTATTGCATGACATTTTTCCCTAACCTATTTTTATAACTGTTCTAGTTTGGCAAAATCTGTGGCTTGAAACCAAGATAATGTCACTTGGAGACAACTGGGGGAGCAAACAGAATGTGGATGTTTGTCATCTGCATCTGCGTGCAGAAAGTGAGGCTGCCTGTCTTAGAGACATAATGAGACAAAAGACCTGCTCTCTGAAAAAGCATACGGGTAACATAAATATTTTTGCCAGCATGGCTAGAAGTCAGTACAGTCATTACTGCCACTCCTTAGGAGCTGCTCTGCTTAAGGGTGGTCCCTACATAAATATTTATTTTGTTAGCTCCAGAACAGAGCATGAGATCAACAACTCGCATGCATTCAGCTTTCCTTTTACATCTTGAGGCTCTAGCTTCATTGGTGTTCTCGTAGTCTACTTCTTATTTTTCTATGAACAAAGACCTATAAGAAAATAGCTTTGGGCATCTCTTCACATAAGCTTAGCCTTCATAAAAAACCTTTGTGGCTTCCTGTAGTTGTTGAAGGAGTTGTGGGTAAGACTTGGGAGTGTAGGCAGAGTGGGACCACAAAATTAGTTCCCTTGAAGGCTTTGGATGTAGCACCTTCCCATGTCTTTGGGATTGGGGCACTGAAGTCAATAACTGACTGTTACTTTGCTTTTCAGGTAGGTCACCGAGCCCTGGTTGCACACGACGTGCATATTGCAGTATTTATCCTAGCACATCTGTTGTTGACTTGGACGCATGGGTTGTTTTGATGTTTCCATGTGTGGAGGAGATGAGAAGGCCAGTTACGCTCGCTGGGCAGAGTGGGGGCGTATATTGTGTTCTTGCAACATGGAGGAAATCCTTGAAGGCAGAAACTTCTAGGATGGGACGTTCCCACAATTGTTCATAGCAAACGGGTTTGAGGCGAGTCCCAGGCTGGCTCTTGCGGTGCAGAGCTACCTGCAGTAGTCAGGCTTGGGTGGTACGTCCGTGTTGTGCTGGAAGCTGAGCTTTGCTGTCTCATCTGCAGCAGCTCTTTAAACTACTGCTGTATGTAGGAAACAAATGGTGCGGTAGCTCAGGCATGGATTTCAGATCTTTGTAAAGAGAGGTTCTTTTCCAGAGAATACAGAGTTTTCTCTCTCAAACACTACATGCCTGCAGTCACCTTGGCTGGTGCAGTATCATTCTGATTAAAATCTCTCTTCATCTTTGTCTTCACCTCCTGTTAATCTTGTGTACAAACTTGTCAGCTTGAAAGGATTTCCAAGACTTTTTAGCCCTGTGGTATGAAATAAACACCACTCCTTAACTTCAGGGCTTAGGCGTCTAAAAATTACTTTTAGTGTGTATGTTGGAGCTGTAGTACGTAACGCAGTTGGGTTAACAAAACAGTTCTGGCTGGTTTGCTTCCAGGAGATTTTCTGTTATTAAACTGTTCTAGGAAAAAACATTAGCTCTTTTTCTTTCACTCCCCCTTCCAGTTTGCAAAGATGTTGCCAGTGCCTTCAGGTCCTTTTTCTCACTGCACAGAGAAAATAGTCTCTGTCATTTCAAGAAAGCTTTGAAAAAATGCACGTTAAATACCTTGTAAAAATCTTTATTTGCTCTCTGGAGCAGAAGTATCTTTATTGTACAAACATGCCTGCTTCCTATTTAATGCTGTATTTTTAGACCGAGAGGCTTATTTCTTGCCTAGCAAAATACATTCTCCGATGCACCTTCAGTAGTTCAGCTTGGGAAGTCGCCAAGTCAACTTATGAGTAATATTTTCTTCCACTGACGCCTCACCACCCCCAGCTATCAACAAGGAACGTTTCTCATTCTGCCTCGCTTCACCCACGTCTCATGTAAGCATTCTTTTAAAAAGATGTATCCTGTACAAGTATCCAATGTGGATGAGTCAGGCAGAAGGACTCAAGAGTGGTTAAGGAAACTGTATACGTGCAAACACGTATATGGAAAAACATACAGTTATTGCCCTGAAGAGACAGCCGAACTCTGAGAAGGGGGGAGCTGGAGAACTGTGCAGAAGACTAATTAGGTTGCTCTTTCTTCCTTCCTTCCCCTCCAAGTTTAAAAAAAAAAAAAAGTTAAAAAATAAAAATAGAAAATAAAATAAAAAAATTACACCGCTCATAAGCCCTTCCTCTAAAAATAAAGTTGTTAAAATACTGGTCGGTATAGTGATGCTATCCCAAGCTAGAGCTCACACATATCGAAGCTAAACAGATTTTTGGGGTTTTTTTAAATTACGTTGATAGTTTAATCAAAAATCATTGATAATTGATAATTAAATCATATAACTTAAGGTTACCTTTAATTCAGTGAGAATATTCTTATTCTGGCTTTGATTCATACATTACATTTAATAGTTTATGGAGGATTGCCTCCTCCCACATACTGGCTTGTTGGTGTTGCAATGTCTTTAATAAGTATAAAGTTGTTTGCCCAGTTTTACTGTTGAAGAACAAATATTTAGAATATTTTTAACGCTAATACCTATTAATATTCTTCTCTGGCCAAAGCAACAGTATTTTACTCATGGTTGTTTCTGAAGTTGTTTTATTCAGGCTTTTTATTCTCAAGGCTGACACAATCTGTTTATCAAACGGTAAGATAAATATTTTAGAAATGCGTCATTCATTCACATAGGTCATCTTTCTAAGTTTGTGGTGTCTCCTCTTGTGGAAAAAATTGTATATTTTATTAATGAGCCTGTTTTTCATCTTTCACTTGGAAACAGCATAGTAATAGGTGACATTAATAAACTTTGAGGATGAACAAGTAAAAAATCTTGGTAGTTTTCAACTCTATAAATAAAAATTCAAGACTTACTAAGGCTGCACCGTGCAAAAATGCATGCGGAGCAGGAGTTCACACTCGATCACTCAGCAGGGTAAACAGTTCACATTAAACTGTGCAGGTGACAGCATTTCTCAGCATTACGTAGAACATGCAGTAGTTTGTGAATTTTGTTTCTTTGCCGGCTTCAAGAAGATTTGTTATCTGGGGTGAAGTGAATGGAAAAATAACAGATCAGTCCATTTATACTGCATTAACACATTGTAGCGTGTCTGCAGCAGGTTTGGGGTTTTGTCCAGAACTGGGAGCCCTGCTTCATTTGCTGTATTCTTAAGCCCTGTTCCCAGCCAGACCTCACTCTGGCCTTCCCCTCTGAAGTGCAACCTTCAGTCTTCTGTGGGCCCATGTGAGAGAAGGGCAATCCCTGTGCCGCTCAACAGGCTGCGGACATTTGCAGTTGCCAGTGTTGCAGAATAAAGAGAGAATGGGGGTTGTACACGATTGGGTGCATCTCTGTGCCTTGCCTTGCCTACCAAATGTACTCCTGATGTTTGGTGTAAAAATGCCTCCTTTCTTCCGTACCTGATGCTTCTTAACAATAGCAGGCAAAGAATTACTTAAAAAGTGGAGTTTTGCCTCCTCGGCTTCTTCCCAAGGTGCTACAAAAAGACATTGCAGGTGATGTTTGTGTCTGCCAGTTAAGGAGTGGTGTCCCTGACCCGGCTGTGGTTACCAAGGGTGGAGCCTCGAGTGGTGACTCCAGGTTAGGAGAATTTCATGCCAAACCATCATCTTGCCCTTCCCTCCTGTCCCTGTGCGTCTCCTGACCACGCTGCGGTGTGTCCCTCCCCTGCCTCTGGAGAACGGGATCAAAGAGCGGGGATGGACGTCATCTTCTCCCTGGTCCAGGGCATAGCAGAGATTTGCCAGTGGCTCTTCCAGTAAAGCTGGGGGTGGGAAGGATCCCGTGGTCAGTGTTTCCAGTAACGGGATTTTATTTGCTTACCAGTTGTGTGTAATGTGATAGTTAGACAGACGTCATCAAAACCAAATTCTTAGACAGGACAACCAAATGTGACTTCTTGACTGTCCACGTTTTGCACTACGGCATAATTCAAGCCCGTATATTATCATCATGTAGCCACAGTCTGTGGGCTGAACTGGAGTTACTAGTACGGATTCGAGCTAGAGGGAAGGAGACTGCCTCGTTTTTAGATTTCCTTCATCTTTGTAGGCTATTTCCGTGCTTTGAGGCCGACAAGTGTAGTGTCTTCAGCAGGACTGCTAAACCAGCACCTTCAGGTTTAGGTAACATGAAGAGAAAGGTTTGTCTTCTTGCTTCCATGCCTCTTCTGTTTTTCTAGCTTAATAACCGTTGAAGGAAAATGCACATGCATACCATTTCACTTTCTAGAGGCTCCAGAAGTGTTGGAAGTGTCCAAGGTGTCGACTGGCGGGGAAGAGGGAGAGGGTTGTTTTCATAATACCAAAAATGAATCAGCTGGACCTGGGGAAAAAAAATAATCTGGTCACTAATATTGCAAATGGAGAGCCATGTGTTACAAGCATTCAGAGATGCACAAAATCCTGTGGTCAGATCACTTAGGCAAATAAGTTCCTTTTAGAATCCACGAATAAATGTGATGGTAGATGTTGTGTATCTTCTTGAGTATGCACATGCTGCTTATAGTAACTTCCTTTTTTAACTAAATTATAATGTATGCGCACTATTTATATATAAAGAAACATCCTTCTTTGAATTTCCTGTTGCGATGGGAAAAACATTCAAGGAACTTGTAGATTCAGGCATACATAAAAGTGCACACACCTTTCCCATGAATAGGATTTTTTTCTCTTTTAAATGCTAACTTCAGATTTGTCTTTAGAATTTCACCTTTAAAAAAAAAAAAACTTGCAAAAGATCCTTTTGTAAACTAAGATCAGTTCTTTGGCTGGAACTATTTTACCGTTTACTCACTGTATTAGTGTACTAAGCTTTTTTAATGCCGTAATTTGAGTTGTGGCTTGAGGAAGAAATGCTGTGCTGTGTTAGCATTTTACATCTGGAGCTGCTGTGGTGTAATGAGTTTCTGGTGTTTTCAGGAGCTGTGTCAGTGCCGCCCTGGAGAAGGGAACTGTTCCTGCTGTAAGGAGTGCATGCTCTGCCTGGGCACGCTTTGGGATGAGTGCTGTGACTGCGTTGGTAAGTTTGCATTTGTTTGGGATTTTCTTCTTTTTTTAAATTGCTTCCTCCTGCCACATGCTGAGCTCACAGTCTTATAATAGAAGTAAAACATCGGGACAGAATCTGTGCTTTAAACGTCTTACAGCTCATTCTGTGGGTACTGAATACATTACTGTGGGGAACCAAACATTTGAAGGCTGTATCTGCTCTGTGGAGTGGGGGGTGGCGGTAGTCCAGATTTTGCTTGGTTAATGTCATTATAACTGACTCTTAATTTTGTCTCTAAAACATAAACTCCTTTTTGAATTGTCATCTTGAGGAAACTACACAGCACTTGCTTCATGGGGTTGGATGCTCTCTGGAGGTTTCTAACTGTGAAGTGGATTGACAGATACCACACAGGGACAATTTTAGGTTTGAGTTCCCTTGTGAATCCTTGGGACTAGTAGTAAATGTGTGTGGCCCAACGTTTTCATTGTTCTTTTATTTGCAAAAAGAGCCCTTTGTGGAGGGTAAGAAAGGCATGCAAGTTCTTACTGTAGGATTAGATGACAATCTTAACAAGAACAGCATTACTACTAACAGTGTTCAGAGTTTCCAGATCTCTGCAAGTGAATGCTGCCTCTGCTTAAGGAGGATATATTCTAGTTACGTCTCTTGGTTTAAATGTATTGAAAGCTTCATCTTCCTGTGGTTGCTGTAAGTCTCCCTGTGCTGCCATTCAAAATCCACCTGGCTTCCATGAAAGGGATGTGTCTTGAGTGTTGTACCTGCTCTCAGCTTCTCTGGCTGGCTGGGTCTTCTCTGAATTCATGATGATGATTAGCTTCAAAATGCTCCTTTTCAGTGCATTGCTTCTCCTGTTCCATCATGATGTGAATATGCTTTCTGACATCCTGCTTTTTGCTTGGTTCTGGCTAGCTTGCCTTTGCTTTACTGTCTTTCAGTAAGCAAGTAAGTGGAGTGGCATGGTCCTGCACATGTGTGATTCTTCCCAATGGCATAAAACAATATTTTCAGCCCCTGCACCTGTGGAGGATATAAATTTAGAAATAGGCCTTAGAGTTTGTTTTTCCTATTTGATCTGAAATCTTTTAGTGGGCTCCTTGAAAAGTGTCGGGGGGGGCAGAATCCATCCTTTTTTCCCCATCCCCTTTGCCCTTCCAATGTTGTCTTGATTTTGTAATGTAATACTAAAGTGTGCTGCTGTTGTGGTCAGTCATGGGGTGGGGAATAGGATAATAGGTTATTTCCCTAGTTCAGAAGTGTTACCTGCTGTAGAAAGCAAGGCTTAGTGTGCCAATCTCCTCTAGGGAGAGGAAGAACCTACCTCTTGAGGTTGTGAAGAAAAAGAGCTGAGTCCACACAGAGTTTTTTTTTTTCTAAATCTGCAGATTGCTTGTTGTTCTGCTGCTCTTTCCCATGGTGTTATCCGGGAGAGAAGTTAACGAGGTTTTAGGTTCAGTTTCCCAGTACTGAGTAAACTAAAACATCTCCTGATGGTTCTGCGGGTGCCTCAGACATTGTTGGTTCTATGGTATGGTCCTATTCTTCTTCTCTTCAGTGTAGGGTTATCTTTGCTGGAGCCTTATTCAAATGAGGAAACAGGAGTGCACGCCATACCTAGCTTCCTGGAGACAGTTCTTTGGTGATACTTGAGCTGATATTTAAGTCTCTTCATAAGCTGATCACGTCTAATGTAAAAGCAGATAGGTTGTCATGTCTTTCAGGTCATTTCTGCCCTGAGGTCAGGAATTATCTCCTACCTTCCAGCATTAATTTTACTTCTGGTCAGTTGTTGCCCTGTGTTTTGTGTGGATCTTCTCTCCCTTCTCTGACAGGGACAAAGACACTAGAGGAGGGAGGACAACAACAACAGGTTCCTCTTTCCTCTGTTTTTTCTAAGCTTTGTGGGTTAAGCTCTTCCAGTCCCTCATGTAAAGGCTTGTCTGCTTCTGTAATTTCCATACCCATTTCTGCATCTTCTCATCCAAGAAAGATGGATTGGGACTGTGTACAACTCTGTGGGCTAGCTAAAATCTCCATGTGAGAACTGTGATGCTGGAAGGGAGCTTGGATTTTCAGTAACAATGTGTAGTAAGAGATGGGTAAGAGGAGGGGACAAAAGAAGGAAAAATACTTAAATTGAAAGGATTATTGTATGGCTTGTTACAGCTGATACATTTATGTTTCTTTCAGTTGCAGGAGACCTAGCTCTAGCATAATGGCATAGTTACATTTTAAATCCTGGTTATCAAATTTTGTCTTAAATCATTGGCTTCCAAAGCAGTAATGCAGACATGTTTGTTCCTTACCAGTTGCTCTTAAGTTAAGCTTTTTTATTTTCGCTTTAACCAAAGCTACTGTATTATAATAACTATTATAAAATTAAAATTATTAAAATACTTTTAAAAAATAATAAGAGGGAAGGATCTTTGTGGAATGAGCAGCTACCCATTAAACTATGAGCAATGGTTTCTTGGTACCATCTTAAGATACTATTTTCATACTGGATTGATATGCACACATACTGTCCACATTCTGCAATAATTTGATAAAGAATCTCGATGCTATTTTTTCCCGTGTGTCCTTATCAGTGAAGTTTATTTTCTGAATCCAGCCTGATGAAGGGGGCCTCTAGAAAGGCTCACTGGTTTCCATTTCACAGCATTAATAGAATGACATCAATTAAATGTATGTCTCTTGATGTATGTATACGAAACTCCTACCTGGTTTGATATCCTCCTAGTTAAATTTTAGATGGGCATCCTTTATTACAGTTTTATGGTGAATATTCCAAGTGCTTACTAAAAGGTGGTCATGCAGTGATAGAAATTTTTGATTAAAGCAGTGAGTCCAGGAATGTCTGTGAAGAACAAACCTCATTGAGAGGAGTAGCAAAATAACTGTTTACAGTAGGAAGTTTGTGTGAGTGGAATTATTTCTCAGCGTGACGTGATGTTTGGAGGAGAGTTTTTTTTTTTTTTTCCTACGTAGTACTTGGTTCACCTTTTTATAGGAGTAGACTATCTTGTGTTGTTCCTATTATTAAATGCTGGTAATGCTAACCGCTTGCTTAAGATTTGCCAGATCTCATGCTAATCATCATGGGCTAACTTCACTCTGTTTTGTTCATTATGGAAATCCATCTATTTAGATTGAAAAGATTGTAATTTTATATAAGGTTCAAGTTAAACATGATTTCTGAAGCTGGAGTCCTAATGCGTTTGCAGGGCAGGAGAGGCCTCTCCGGTTGTGTGGGGCAGGTAGACTTTGAACATTTATGTCCCATATCGCTTCCATACTTTAAGGTTTGATGTGCTTTGCAGCTGTAGCTGTCTAAAACTGTGTCTGTGAAACTACCCAAAATGATATCCAGATGTACATGAGGAAAATGGATTTGTCTGTCTTGCCAGGTGACTTCTAATAGTGTTTTATGGCTTCTGAGTTTAAATATCTATGCAGATAACAACTTTTCTTTTTAATCTTGGTTGTTTCAGTGTTCGGGTTAAATCAAGATACCCTTCAGTTTCATTGCTAGTAATAAATGTTAGTGTTTAAGTGGTTAATGAAATACCGGCACCTGCACTGCCCATCACAAAAACATTTTGTAGGAAGTGGCAAAGAGAAAAAAGATTACAAGGTTTCAAAAAAAGATACAGCAAAAGAGGTTGAAAAATAAGGAAGAGGTAACCTGGAAATAAGCGTTTGGCCTGTAGTGACCCCTCCAACTAAGTTGCAAAACGAGGTTCATCTCAATTGTCTCTAAGCAGGTAAAGTAATTCAGGCTCTTGCTCCCTCCTGATAGTGATATTTGCATCTCCAGTAGACAACTAAAAAGTTCTCATGCATTGCTGCAGCAGATGAGATCAAATGCTTGAATTGTGATCAGAAGTTTCATGTAGCTCAGCACTTGTCAAGATACTATCTTCGTTCAGTCGTAAGCTTTCGTTCCAGATTTATGCTAGTATCGATTATACTATGTGTTTTGTCTCTTTTCCCAGGGGAAACAAACCTTTCGTTGAACTCTTCATATTCTAAACTGTAATGCTAGCACAAAAAGGGAAGCAAAGTGCTGTTTAGATGAGTTTTTTCTTTTCACTTGGATCTTGCAAGTCACAGGTGTGTTTTGTGGAAGTCTGCAGAGATCTGAAACCTGCTGTTATGGAAAGCTCATCCCGCTGTATTTGGTGGCACTTTTGCTGTTAAGAGTGGGATATATATGAAAAGGCTCTGTTCTGCTTAGCAAAAAAAAGCAATTTTAATTTTCTAAATATTCCCACCTGTTTCAGGGAGAAGAGTTTAGGGAGTTTCGTGTAACTTACTGTTTCATTCCTCTGCAGGTATGTGCAATCCTCGCAATTACAGTGACACCCCTCCAACGTCCAAGAGCACTGTCGAGGAGTTGCATGAACCAATTCCTTCCCTTTTCCGGGCGCTGACAGAAGGGGATACTCACCTGAACTGGAATATCGTTTCCTTCCCTGTGGCAGAAGAACTGTCACACCACGAGAACCTCGTTTCCTTTTTAGAAACAGTGAACCAGCCACAGCATCAGAACGTCTCTGTTCCAAGCAACAACGTCCACGCACCTTACTCTAGTGACAAAGGTAATAAGTATAGTGTCTAAAGTCCTAGCATTTCCTCTTGTCTCTTCCAGAGGCCTTCTGGGTGCATCTTCTGTGCTTGTCTGTGCTCGCTTCTTTTTTTCCCATAAAAAAAGTCTGAAAACTTCAGACTAATTTTGAGCATCACATAACAAAAGGAGTGAGGCAAAAGTATTGAGGAACATGGAAGATGGTGTTAAAGTGTCTGATGATCTTAGGAGATGCTGAACCACATGAGTTTTTTATCTCTGTAATTCCTCCTGTGGCATGAGGCATTTTGTTCATGTCATTTCATGTGCACTGGCATGGTATGTTCTTTGACTTTGAAGCAGTGTAGGAGACAGGACAGACCAAAAACTGAATCCAAATCATGTATCAGTGCAGAGGTAGGCAACTGAAACACATGGTTTCAGAGGTTTGAGAAAACCACGTGCCATAAACCATTGTATCTGGAGTAGGTGTTTATTTCTTTCATCTGAGCTGGCATAACTTGAACTCTTTGTAAGGATGGTTTGAAGGAAATCCAGGATTAATAGTAAACCTAAGTGAGATTAGCAAGATCACCCTTTATGTTGAGGAGGGATATGTGACAGACAATCTTAAAGATAAGCGATTTGGGGGTGGGAGTTCAACTTATGGACTCATTCCTCTTATATCAATTTTTTTATATTCTCACCTTCAGTTTAGAGGACAGACTTCAGAATATTGTTTGCTGAGGAGGCGGGGGGAGATGAGAAGTTTGAGGTAGTGACAACAGTGGCATAAGAAAAACACTCGCTGCTTCTTGGTTTCCATACTAAACCTGAAATCCTTTTCTCTGCAAATCATTACATCAGACTTAAAAGAATCTCGTAAACAGTTCATAGTGAAGTTGCTGCTTAACAGGGAAAAAAGAGCATCTGATTTGTTTTATTAGTGTAATTAATGCTTTGTTTCCTTCTCAACACACACTTTAAATATTCGTAACCCCATATGTTGCTGTTGTGATGGCTCTTTTATCTTATCAATGAAAGATACCCTAATGGATGGACACGCTGCTTTTCCATACCATTGTGAACCTTTGACCTAGTTACGTTTCTGACTAGGACTGCTGTTGATTAAATGGGACCGTAATGGCAACTCTTCTGATTTCCTTTGGTTAAGGCACGTTAGAAAAATAAATTAGTTGCAGAACTGGGAAACCAGATGGTCAGAAAGCATCTCATTCATATGTCTTTGACGTTATTAAAACACTTGCTCGCCATTATGAGAATGATGCAGAAAGCCATGTTAAATGGCAAGCCACAAAAAGCCCTGTGTGCAAACACTACTGTATTTAAAGATGTAAATTATACTTGGGAAAAAAAAAATTACACTTGGAATGATTTTGAATATATCCCACTGTACTTAGGTATTGCAGCCCAGATGGCTGTTCCCTGACAGTCCTTTACTACCATACCAACAGGATGGGCTAATGATAGTTTTGGATTAAACTTGGAATTTGCCTTGCATCTCAAGGGCGTGGAGGAGTTTTGAGTTTAACAACACAGACAAATACATAACACTGCAATTTTATTTTTTTAGTCAAAAGTCTCCTTCGTTTCATTTACTAAGAACGTATTAGAGATTAGGTTGAGAGAGCTTTCACTGGAATGATGACAGTCCAAAACCAACAGTTATATTTGGAAATAGTTACCAAATGCCACTGGTTTTCGGGCTTTAAGTAGACCCTTAGAACAGAAATAAATGTCAGAGCTGTTCTTGTAATCTTTGGCTATGCCTCCTCCATCTTAGTGATCAGTGAAGAACTGGAGAAGATAGAAGATGGCTTTCAACATCCTAAACTCTAAGTATCTAGATATGTAAGCCTGTTGAGGAGTCTGTCATTTCTTGGTCACAATGTAGATAACTTTGTAGTGCTCTGCTTTTTCAGAAGTCGTATTAAAGTTTGCTTAGAAAAACACGGATGATTCCAGCAGTGAGAGCAGGAGAAGGTGGAAAGAAAAGATGGCTGCTGGCCTTGGTCAGTTGATGTTTATTATGGTGGAAGCAAGGACAGCTGGAGAATTGCACCTCTTGTGCTGGATGTTGTGGGGTGGCATTGTTTTTAATACTTTTTTTGATGAGTGCATTGGGGACACAGTAACCAAAAGGTGGAGGGGTAGTAGGTCAAGTGCCAAAGAGCCTAATGAGCATAGACACAGAGAGGGAGCCCAGGAAGTTGCTGGAGTCTGATGGCTTCTGCCCATGCAAAGTTCAGTCACACAATCGAGTTGCTGTGGTTTAACAAGCTAGCATGTGTTAGAAGAACCACTGTAGTAGAGGGTGGGTCTGCATGTGTGTATGTGTGCGTGCTCAGCTGCAGTAAATACAAGCATAGCCTGCAGTGGAAGAAACTGAAGACCATCTCTTTACCCATTCCTTCTCCCCAAATGTGCTGCTAGGCTTAAGGGCAGATCTTGCAAAGGGAGGCGTCCTTAAGGTGACTCGCTAAGCAGTTGTCTTCAAGGCTGTGACATTCAGGGATTTGAAAGAATATTCCTGTGAACAGGAACACAGATACTTTATGTTTTCTTTACAGTGCCGTGCCTCCTCCATTTTGTGGTTCTTCTGTGGCTCCTTGCATACTTCACTCCAACGTGGTGTGCTGGCAGCAGCCTGTTGCGTTGCCTGTAAAGGGAGAGGGGCAAATGAGAGGTAGATTTTGGTAAGGGGACAGTAGTCTCTGTGCTGTCTTCTGGAATACATTCCAAAATTTTGAAAGGCTCTGCCTACAAATACCCCTTGTCACATCCTGTAACACAGTTCTGATTTTAATTTCAAGGCGTGTTCATGCAGGGATGGCCGTTAAGCTGGTCCAGTGTGTCAGACTTGCTTGATGCAGTTCTGGGTGAGCACCAGGAAAAGCAGCACTAGCCATAGGAACCCGCGAGCTTTGTGCCTGAGTGGCGTGAAGCCACCGGCCCCGGGAGGGCAGCTGTACATCCGGGAGGAGGAGGAGTGTGGTGGGATATAAAGCATTCCTTTCTCGCCCCAGCCTACTGCGAGCCCAGCCACCAGACCTTGAACTTCCCTGTTATTATCTTAATGAGTGTCTTCCCTTTCCTCCTGTGAATTGACTTTTAACATTTTATCTGCCAAAGTATGTGTGTGCTGCTGGAGCTGCTGTAGTTCTTCGTTTCAGTAGTTTCTGGCATTTGACCCGCAACTTCAGAGAGGATTGTGATGATTATTAATCTAGAACTACATTTATACTTTATTCTTTTTGCTTTACTTTTAGCTGATACCCTCAGAGCTCTGAACTGCGAGTTCAGATGTTTAAATAAGCTTAATTGTTTCAGATGATGACAGGATGTTGGCGAGAGAGAGAGGGGAACTAGATAATCTTTTGGCAACTGATGAAACATAATCTGTGTTGTAGTTAAGGGTTTCTGATTTACAGTGCTTGGTGACGCAGGGGATGGCGTCTGCTCTGCGCTTCCACTCCCCTCCAGTGCCAGCCAGGTAGAGGAGAGCTAGTGGCATCTACCTCTGTAGGTGCTCTAGGAAGATGATTTTTTTTTTTTTAATGTTGCTTTTTATAAGTTCTGATTGGCATAAAATGGTATGGCTGCTGGCTGGACAGTTACCTTTTTAAAGTACTTTTCGAGCTACCGATAAACAGACCAGCAGACAACTGAACTTACATAGCACCTTTAACTTCAAAGGTGGCATTCAGGGAATTGCCGATAACTGGGAAAGTTTTTTCATCTTGTAGATAGGCATTTTTCCTTAACTTACAACAACTGAATTGTTTTATCTGCTCCAAGTTGATGTAGCGCACCAATACAGATCTCACTTGCAGCACAGACAGTATCATAGCAAAGCCTGATAGAAACGTGAGTCCATTTCTTCTGGTCATTTTGAATTTAGACTTGATTGTTGTTTCTCCTACACAACCTTTGTTAAGTATGAATTGGGGGGAAAAAAAGGTGAGAAACTCATGTTATGGGGAAAAAAAGAATGTTGCTGCATCCTTATCCCTCCCTGCACCTGTAGTCTGTAGTCCTTGCTGTGTGAAAATTGGCTAAATGGAAATGAAAGAGCTGTTACTGCACTAAGTAACATCCTTTTTATCTACACCGAGGGAGCCAAGTGATGACTATGTAATTAGGTTTGTGAAACAATTTAAATACTCTCCCGGATCCCAACTGAGCCTGTAGGTATGTATTTTTTCCCCTGTGTAACTCTGTTTCCACAGCCTATAAAGAGGGTTTTAATGCTTGATGCAAGGAACTCTCCTGCTTTCAGTAATTCAGCATCTACACGGGCACACAGATGCTGCTGAAGAAGGGACCAGGAGTGTCCCGTGACGAACGAAGTGCTCGCTGGCCAATCTGACTCATTCAGACCTGGCAAATCTCTGAGTGAGCGAGACTTCAGAAATGGTTTGGTAGTATATACAATGGAGTGTGTCCTCCAGCTGCTTACGAGAGCTGCTGGGAATGAGCCAGGTCTACTGCTGGCTCTGGCCTGCCGTGTACAGTCTGTCCTCTCCCCTTCACAGCGTTTTTGGACTGGTTCTGTAGGACCTAATCCTCTTGGCTTGTGTGCAGGTGGAAATAAACTTTCTTCTCTAGTCAGTCAAGATTAATGTCCTTGGTTGTTGCTGCCACCTTAATAAGGTTGAGGTCTGGCTTTAGTTCCCATTTAGGTCCTGGGAGAGTGGTCGAGGAGACCAGTCTCACAGGGCCCGACCGCTGTCATCTGGCTCTGCCAGGGTTATGGGCCTGGTGCTGCCTGTCTTCCAGCCTCCTTCGCCCTGGAGATACCTTCACTCGTGCAAAAGCGCACCTCTGTTACTGCTGAAGAAAGGCTTACGTGCCTCCAGCCAGGGCATGATATGCAGAGGGAACATGCCAGGCTGAGTGGGTCCTCATGGGGAGGGAGCCACTCTGAGCATTTCAGTCCTCTGAGGAGATGGTGCTTGAAAAGAGGGCCAAGCAGAAGTTGTCTTTGTAGTGAAGAGCTAGATGGTGCCTCTGTGTGGGTCAGAACTACCATAGGGATTCTCAGCGGTGCATTAAAAACTGGATGCTGCTGCTGTGAAAACAAGAGGAACAGCTGGGACTAGCCACCTCCTGCTACAAGGAGGAGTAAAAGGGGAAGGACAGCCTTCGGGTAGACCAAGCCTGGACAGTGAGCCCTGCTGTTGGAGGAATAGCAGAGGCGAGACTGCTGGGAAGGGGTGCAAGTAAAAGCCAGTAGCTGCTTTATACATCCTGCTGCAGGAGGAGGACCAGAGCTTGGTTTTCTAGGGATGGTACTGTCAGTTGTGCCCATCTGCTGCTGTACACGTGCTCCGCTCTTTGTGTTACAGCCTGCTTTTCCACAGGCTGTGCCTGTGTCGTGAGCCACCAACGTAGTGTAGACGTTGGTTGGATTCCACTGAGCAGCAGACAGGACCTTCAGGCATACGTAGTTCAGTGTCGTTGATCTTTGCATCCTAGAAATCACACGATCTTTTTCCACAAGAGGTTTATTTCAAGTTTCAGCAGGCATAAGCTGATGAATTGGGCTTCTCCAGAACTTCTGAACTGGTACTGTCACAGATGAGGCTAACAGGAAGGTGAACAAAAGCATCCCCTAACACAGACAGGACTGGTCATTCTCTGGTGTGAAGACAGACTGCAAGCGCTGGGAGCAGCTAGCCCACCTCGGGGCGTGCACAACCTTCCTGACAATCTTTCCTGACCTACTGGCTTTCCTTTGCATGATGGAAGTAGCAGTGCAGTGATCAACATGATAGCAGTGAGCACTTCTAGCCGCCCTTTGGGGATGACTCTGGTTTCTTTAAAGAGTTGTTCCACTGCTATCTAGAGAGAGCCATGAGTCATTTTGCCTTTTCAAGCTGATCCAGAGACGAGGTCAGTCAGCTGGAGATAGCATCTCAAAAGCTGATTTTGCAGCAAGAAATGTTTCTGGATCAGCCAGGATTGCCTGTTTTGGGGCAGAGGCTATGTGCTTCCAGCTGACAGCTTCTAAGACTGACACCTTACTTACAGCATTTAAGGTCAAACTTGAGAAGAAAACTACTAAAAAGGGATCAAAGCAGTGAACTGGGATTAAGCAAGAGGGTATAAAGAGTATGAATACTTCTTAGAGAGGCTTCTGTAAGGTTCCTGTGCTTGCACACCAGCACTGAACTGGATGACTGATGGTACACTGGTGCTTAGATCTCATGACGAACACTGCCTGGAGATTCACCTCTACTTTTTCACACCCTACTCTTCCACTGAAAACCTCCTGTGAGGAGTGAGGGGGACAGATACTTGGGAATGCCTGGGCCTCCTGAGAACGGCGGGTGTATGCTCCTTCCTGGGACCTAGGCAATCTCAGTTTTTTGTTGCTGGTGATGAAATGTTGTCAAGTCCTTGTGTGTTCTCCGTAACAAGATGGAGCTGCTGTGTGGCACCTAGGTGGATTCTTACCTATGAGGCTGTGGTGGCTGTGTCTCCCTACCGCTTTTCAGCTTTGGCTGAGCACTTCAGGTGTATACCTGGCTGGTCACTCTTTGCTCGTGCTACCATAGCATATGCTTCTGTTTTGCTCTTTACCCCTCCCCTCTGAATAACGTGTCCTTACTGAAGCTGTAGATATATTGGTTGGTTTTAGGCAGAGGTTTTGTTCTCTGATAACTCTTCCTCTGGTTGCTGTGCCTCATGCTTTATTATAAAGGGCCATAGAAATAGAAGTGCCAAGAATGGGACAGGACTTACACAGCCATAATGTGTTTTGTTGGCATTCCCAGCAGTACTTCAGGTACTCCAAGATTTCTTGGACAACTGCAGATTTACTCACAGCACAGCTTTCCTGGGAGCAGAAAGCTGCTTCAGCTATGGGTCTGCACTTCCTCCCCAAGATCCTTATTGCCTGTTGCACTGTATATGGTGTCTGCAAGAAGTGTACATCAGTTCAGAGGCTAAACAAAGCCGTTAATTCTCTCTTGCTTTCAGTGGGCTGGCAGCATGTCCTGTGACCCTCTTGCAGCTGTTTAGGTAGTAGTAAAATAGTTTGACAGTGATCATACATACATCATATATGTTTTGACAAATGATAATTCTTAAAAGGGTAGGCATGGTTTCCAGATGTCAAGGAGGAGGACGCGTCCATAGAAAAGCTGGCAGGTACATAGTGCTCTCCTCTGTGTTGTGCTGTTCCTTGCCACATGCCCACAGAGATCATCTATTGTTGGTGCTGGGAAAACTGACTGCGTAGATCTGATGGCTTGTAGGGTGACGCAGGCCCTTGCTAGCCTCAACTCACCTTTGGACCTCCCCTTAGGAGCTTGCCATGAGATATGCGTACTACTGAGGTTGCTGATCTATTGGGCACCAATGTTTTGAAGGGGAGACTCTGGTGCACTTCAACCTCCCAAGACTTACTCACAGATAAGAGACTGAATAAATGCTATGGTTAACAACTACGCTGCTCCAAGAGTCCTTCGGTTACTCACCCTTCTCCATATCTCCATAATCATTCAAAAAAACCCTCACTGTCTTGATTTACCATTTACGTTTGGATTACATTTTTCTAATCCATGTTGGAATGTAGGTCAGTATGTTTCTTCTGGATCCACGCGCCACAAGCAGTAATAGGCTAGAAAGCCCCTTGATATCTCCCGCTCACAAATCTGTCTGATGCATGCAAGTGAGACATGTACGTTTGCAGACAGCTGTCGGTTGTACTTTTCCCCAAAGTGTGCCAAGTTAATACTGGGGGTGAATGTGATGCAATCAAGATCCTTTGGAGGATGAACAAAGTTACGGTGTAATCACCCAGTCAGCACAGAAGAAAGTTGGTAGAATCTGTCAGCTTGGAGAATTGGAAGTAGACTGGGGAGAGAAGTTTTTGTTTTATAGTTGTGGATGCCTCAGCTCCAGTTTGAGGTTGCAACACCAAACTTCATGGCATTTCAAGTAATTGCGTGGATGTTACAAGAGTAAAGTCGATGCTTAGGCAGAAGGGGTTTCTTAATCTTAGTAGTAAAGCTGGTGTTGTTGCTATAAAAAGAAGAAAAAAGTGTGCAGTTTCAAGTTGAGGAAAACGGGATTCACTAGCTCTGTGATTTAGTGTAGTTTAAGAATATTGTTGAGTTGCGGGGAGGAAATGTTTACACTTAAGTAAGTGGATTTTGGTGTTTTTTAAATAACTTCTCTAAAACTGAACTTTTTAATCATAGCATATAGCAACTGCTGGCAACTGTGAAAGTGGATAAAGATATTACCTTCAGAGGACACATGCTTGCTTTTTATTTTGGCATAGCCCATCCTTACACTTCAAAAGATATCCCGCATAACCGTGGGACACAAAAAGAAAAAAACAACAAAAACATTCTTGCCCGTGACTATAGAAATAAATTAATGCAGAGGCAGAGCAGACAACAGGTTGAGTTGTAGACACTGAAAACTTGAAGTTGATAGATTGCACCTTGGGTCTCTGTCTCTTCTCTCTGCTTTCACTATCACTTGGGGGTTTATGTCTCATGGTCATGATGATTTGCAATCCTACTTCAAAAGCTGCACATTTAATTAATTTTTAACTAACCTTTAAAAATATTTTAAGACCTTTTAAACCAAATTTTTTCCCCCTCTTGATTTAGAACACATGTGTACTGTGGTGTATTTTGATGACTGCATGTCAATACATCAGTGCAAGATCTCTTGCGAGTCCATGGGAGCATCCAAATACCGATGGTTTCACAACGCCTGCTGTGAGTGTATTGGGCCAGAATGCATCGACTATGGCAGTAAAACTGTAAAATGTATGAACTGCATGTTTTGAAGCAGGAAAATTGTAATATAGCAATTCTGAGGCCAAAGTAATCTCTCTCAGTTAAAGAGATGGGGATTGCAAATACTGCATTTTGTTAGAGTGCCTACTGGTTGCAATTAAATGTACCTGGTTGAAAAAAGATGTATAAAATCTGAAAACTTTTTTTTTCTTTCTTTTTTTTTTTTTTTAATTCATGTAAGTATAAGCAAGGCTAACTAGTAGGAGTTTCAACACTATGTTTTAAGTTTATTTTTCTTTATTTCTACTCGAATGGTACAGCCATGCTCATCCTTGCCATTCTGATTGTTTTCCTTTGATTTGAAAGTATTGACTATACTGGTTTTCAGAATGTAGTACTATATCTAGTCGTTTAGAGTAGGGAAACCTTAAGAATATGGTAATGAGATTCCCATCGTCTAAGTTCAACAAATAATTAAATGGCTGCTAGGTTGGAGGGCGGTGGTTGTTCTTTAAGGGCTGGTTTTTTTGTTTTGGTTTCTGGTTTTGTTTTTTAACTTTAGTACCTTCCAGGTTTTAAGCTTAGCCTTCTATTGTGAAAATGGTATCTGGGGAAAAAGAAAAATTCATGCTTTCTCTTCAAGTTCAACACATGGGCTGTCATGGATAAAATCCTAACTTCTTAGAAGGACTGCCCAACAAAACACTAGGTATGGGACACTTTTCTTCCAAGTTTCATTTGCCCTGCTCTCGTAAGTACATTGGGGGCCTGTGTTGCGTAATTTATATATTAAAAAAAAAAAAATCTTTTCAGTCTTCTCTTAGATATCAAAATAAAGCTATTAAGCGCAGTTGCATCTCCCTCCTTTTGCACTGTTCTCTAGGGTTCCTTACTCCCTGAACGTTCAGTCCAGTAAAGGAAGCATGAAAGGTTGTTATGGATTTAATGACTTACATGAATAAAGAAGAATGAAACGACATGAACTAGCAAGTGGTACAGGGTTACCAGTTGAGCAGTTGGCAGTAGGCATGTTCCTATTTAGTAGTTTGCTGTGAATATTTATTCCAAAATATAATTCTTTTTTTTTTTTCCCCATGAAATGTTGTCGCTGAAGAAGGGAAGATGTGTCCAAAAAGGCAAAATTAAGATGTTCTGAGTTTAGAACATTCTATCCATTTTTCTAAGTAAGAGTTTTAATATGTGGTCAGTTACATAGCAGTTAGTGTGACCCAGTTAGGTCTCCATTGATAACGGTACTAAGTACAAGAATAAAGTGTATGAGTAGTTAATGATCAGCTTTTGGTATTTATAATGATGTGGGTTTTAACTCCTTGAAATTTTTTTTAATGCATATATGCATATGCACACACAAAAGAATTTGACTATACGTGTTCTCACTAACCTCAGTCTAGAGGGATTAAACTGTTTTCTAGTTGCACCTGTCTTATCTGTACCGTGTACAAATGAAAGCAGTCATTTTAAATTTATTTTGTTGAAAAGTTTGCCTGATTTTTTTTTCATTTTTTCTCATGATAAGTTCTTTCAATACGATGAAATAATAATAATAAAAAAAATCTACTCTTGTGAAATAACGTTACTTTCTTCAGCCTCTTTCAGCTATAAAGAAGTACTTGAAAGATGAATGTTTATTGTTCTGAACTAGTGGATAATGGAATACCTTCATAGTTTAAACTTGCAATTAAGTGATAAAAAATCATAGACGTGAATAGAAAAACTTAGCTTATCATGAAGGAATTGTTCTTCCTATATTTGACAATTCACTTTATCTTTTCTTCTGCTTGAGTTTCTTAAAATGAATGGAGAGAAAGAATATGTTAGAGTAGCTGTGACTGTTTTTAGCTGGAGGGTGACGCATTATCGTTCTTGACCAAGATAGGAGACGTGTAGTAAGCATTGCTACAGGTCATTAGCATGCTTCGGATTCTTGCAATGTTAAATTATTGAAAACATTATGGTAGTTCAGAATCTTCTTTGGGGTAAAAACAGGGCTGATGTTTCTGGTCAGGAACCTGCTGCCCCATGGATCTGTGACACTGTCTCCCATTTACATCATCAGAATTTCACTGTGAGGTCAAGGGAACAGCAAGGGTGGGAAGTGGGAGGGAAGGGGGGGACTGGCCTAACAGGTGTCCAGGAAACACTATGGGGAATGGCATAAACATGTAAATACAGTTGTCAGTGTAATGGCCTGAGTGTAGGTAGTGAGGATGCACACTTTCTGGGGCTTGCCTTATTTTTTGTAATTCCTGATGCTGTCTAGAGTTTGCTGTAAGAGTTGTGTGTATGCAAATGTCATACAGCAACATCCAGTGTATTTTATTACGATGAGTGTTTTAAGAGGTATTTTAATAAAAACACATTACTGGTTCATGTGTTTTCTTTCTCATTATTTTCTCAGGGCAAATGTTACCAGGAAGCATAGTATAAAAGTTACTGATCTAGATGGACAGAATAATACAGAGAATTATTAAATCTTCAGCAGTTTTTTCCAAAATTAAAATTGTAGTTGCCTTTTAAGTTTTTTCTTTACATTAATCAATAAAACGGAATTTTATTAATAGTAAAAATGTTCTTTCTGACAGAAATCTAATCATTTTGGAAGGTTGTTTATTTAGTCTTACTCCATTTTGCAAGAAAAATAATAATTTATTTTGGGGGCTCTTATTTCACCTAGGTCTGGATACCAACAAACCATCACCTACCTAAGAACATGCTTTAAAAACTTTTCTGGCTAGAAATCTTCTCTGGGTAAAGCATCAGCCAGTTTTATCACTGTCCTTCAGGATAGAATTGTATATCACTGAACTTAAAGGGAAGCAAAAAAGGGACTGCATATAGCGAGGAATTATACAAATCCCTAGTCTGTTGGGGTTCTGACTGAGAAGGGATTGAAGGCCTTTTGTTATTCTTTCTCTAAAAGTGGAGAAGGTTTTTGTTTAGTTGCTTTGTTTTAGGGGTTTGGTTTTGGGGTTTTTTGTGTTTGGTTTTTTGTTTTGTTTCTCCCCACAGGCACTTGTTGCTCCTAAATTCAGAAGCATTGACGCCATGCAGAGAGAGTGAGTACATGGCCATAACGTGACATTGCTTTCCTATAATCTCTTAGGGTTCCTGGCTTGCTTTTAGTACATTCAATGGATTTCACATCTAGTACTTAAAAAATGAATGTAAGAACACCTGCTTGTATCTCTAATAACATATCTATGGTCTCTTCAGTATCTGTCCCAAAATTACGGCTGCTTTGATGCCTGGCTCCCAAGCCTCCCCTCCTGCTGGCTGGCTGGCCTGGCTTGATGTTTGCTGGTGATAGCACACTGACACATAGACCTACACAACATGCACACACTCTGGTCTCTCCAGCCACGGGCACCCAAGACGTGCAGGCCCCTGTGACTCGTAGTTCCCTCTCCGGCGGCTGGCGCTTACACCTCCATGTACACGGCATGGAGACCCCATCACCCAGGAGAAGAGTTTAATGAGAAGACAGGACAGACTGTGGTGATGAGGTACCTGCAGGGCATGGCCAGACAAGTGTACTGACTGGCAGGCAACCTGTTTGCAGCTGACCAGCCCCTTTTATCTTCTTATCCCTTTTTTTCCCCCCATCTTTGTTCCTTCCCAAACAACCCTGATCCCCCTCCCTTTCCCTGCCTTTGGTCCTTCTGCTACAAATCCTGTAGTAAGTCTTGTGCGATCCCAAAATGCTCTTCCCCTATGTCTCAGGAGTTCCATACTCCTGTAGGCAGTAACCCCACCTTTTTAGGTGCTCTGGAGAGCTTCTCCCATAACTCACAGTGATGGGTGTCACTCCTGGCCTATGGGCTGATGGCAGTCATGGGACAGCCCTGGGAGGGGCTAATTTCTCTGGGTACCGTATTGGGGTTCCCCCACCTGCCATTGTGCCACTGTGCTCCTTTGTGCTCACGGAGAGAAGCATTGATCACATAACCTAACGTTTTTGCTGATTATAATGTCTGTTGGGTTTTGCAAAAGAAACGCTTGTACCAAGATTTGCCACGTGCTCTGGGCATGACATCTCACCAAGCAGTACATTGTTAAAGTTTGCACTACTCACATAGCAAAACATACTTAGATACAAGATGTTGCAAGGAACAAAGCAGATCCCTTTCAAACAAATCTAAGATGTAAGGCTGCCAAAACCCAAGTTTTTAATATACTCTTCATTGCTTAAGTATTTTTAACTTCTTATTGCAAAGATCTTAGAATGGTGTGACTCCATAGTGCTCACGGGAGGTGCATAGGCAGAGTTCAGTGTCATACAGCTCTTTTGGCTCCCTTTTTCTCCTGCTGTGTGGTGGTACTTAGGAATAACTGATAGTTTTTTCCCAAAAACATTATCTATTTCTTCTAGCTTTTCTTTTGTATATTCAGGCTCTCATTGTTACGCGTGTGTGGTTCTGCATGTGGCCAACCAGTTTCTTTCATAAGCTACACCTCTTTATGACTTCTGTGTATTCCTTTATTGCTAATTAGAGTTACGTAGTGTGTGTCTAAAGCTATCCCACAGTAGTACAGGCCATGTAGACTCCCATCTCTCCAAGGCTTTCTTGAAGTAGCAGTATAACTGAGAGGGAATAGGAAGGAAGTATTCATTCATTAACACAGCTGTGCCTTTTTCCTTCTGACAAAATGCTTTCTAAAGCTCCCGTCCATTATTATTTTATTACATTTATGAGGCTCAAGTACAGCAGCAAGACTGAATTTTGAAGCAGAGAGCTTGTCACCTCAGAATCCTTGCTTGACTTTGTTCTTAAAGCAGTAAGAATTTACAGAGCGAATGTGGGGCACAGAGGGTGTAAGAAAGTGCCTCGGTCTGTGTAAGTAGGCCTCAGACCACAATGAGTTTTGTAAGTCAGAAGTCATCCAAATGTGTTTCACAAGGCAGTAAATTGGTATAGTCAGCACTGCACACAATCACTTGTTTGTCTTCAAAAAATGGAAGAAGATTCATTCTGGGTTCATTAGCTGATGGGCCTATTGTGCACGAACTTGTGTTGGCAACAGCCTCTGATAATACTTATTCTTCAGAGTTGAGAGCCTCTGGCAACTGTCACTTCAAGTGGAGATCCTCACAGACAATCATCTCAAATTACTACGGGATGTTACTGAGGTAACCTTTCTCTCTTCTTTTGCCAGAAGTAACACAGCCTTTGTAATAACAAAAAAAAAAACATTAGCTGCAATGTGAAGTTAAATAAACCAGTAAGCCCTTGCTGTTAAGCTGTTTCTTCTGGAGGGGAGGAAGTAAATTGGAAGTTGCCTGGTTATGTAATGTGTTGTGGAGACAATCTCTCTGTGCTCCAACACTAATCAGTGTTTACAAGCCTTCCTTTTGTATTTTCTACTGAATAGCACAAATTCCTGTGGGGGACCTTTTACATTACCGCAGGAGGTTGCACAAAGAGCCCATTTGACAGAGACTAAGCAGCACTGAATCTCAAGTGACTAAATGAAGCAGGTGGCACACTGCCACAGTATTAACGTGTCCAGTAGCCCAGGGATTATGTTTGAGGCTGTGGGAATGAATTGGCCTGCTTCTTACTGAAACAAATTCCCTTGTTGATGAGGAATCCTGAAAAGGATTCAAATTTTGCAGGTGCTTAACATAACAGAAACTTGCATTGTAGGAGACTAAGAATACAAAATTCCTTTTAACATCACTGTAAACAGGATGCATATTGAGATGGAGATGTGTTTCTTGGCACAGGTCGCCTCAAGTCGCATCCAGAGCGTTTCTCCATTTTCTTGTATTCCAGAGAGTGGCAGAGATGAGCGGGTAATGATTCAAGGTCAGATTCGTTATGCAAGATGAAGCTGAAGTCAATGGCTGCTCCCGTGTGAGCTGCAAATGTAGAAGTCAGTAGCAACGTTATTCGGAAAGTAGGCTAGAAGTAAACACCTATAGAGCTGTGTCAGCTCTTGTATTAACGGCTTTTTATGTTTGCTGACCTCCCACTGTTACAAATTTTAATCTCACAAGGAGTTAGTCATACGCTGCTTTAATCACTACTAACGCTTACGTTTCCTTGTAAATCTGCCCAGAGGAGCAGTCGGGTCGCTGCCGGCCTGCCCTCAGCGGCTTCAGGAAACTTTACCAAGGTACGTTACCGGTTTTTCCCCGCCGGGAGGTCACCCGCTGAAGCAGAAGGGGCGCGGGCCGCCCTACGCCGGGGTCCCCTCAGGCAGTCCCTCGCTGCCCAGCTCCCGCCAGCTCTCCTCACGCCCGGCCTCCCGCACCCCCCTCCCTCCGACTAGCAGCACCCACCGCCACCACGGGCCTGGGGGGTGGGGGG
>WAAD01029543.1:583-17514 GCA_013389945.1 Fregata magnificens | reverse complement strand
CCGCGTGCGTTGCTGGCTGGCCGTGTTGCGCCCCCCCCGTCCTGAGGGGAGCGGGCATCGCGCGCCGCGGGGGGGGCGCCGGGCTCCTCGTGCGCCCGCTTGTCTTCAGCGTTTCTGCACTTTGAATCGTGCGGGGTTCGCTGTAGCTCCGGCTCGGATTAGAGGTCTGCTGGGCTGTGGGCTAGCTTTCTGTGAGGTTGTGTTGGGGTTGTTTTTTCGGGGGGGAAGAGGTCGGGGTTTTTTCTTAATTTAACTTCACGTATCTTAAAACCCAGAAAACCCTTACCGTTATTGTCATTTTTCTGCATCTAGTGTGTTTAACAGGTTCTAAGGATGCTGCGTTTTCTACCTAATAATGTTGTTTAGAAAGCGTGTGTTACCGTACATCGTATGTCCGTGTGTGATGTATGAGTAAATAAGCAGATCTTCCTTTTAAGTGTTTATGTACGTTAAAGAAACCACAAAGAACATGTCAGCAATCCACGTTGATAATTTGAGCACATGTTGATGAGAATGGTGCGGTTTGGATTCCCCCTCACTCCCCCCACCCCGGTGTCTCTGAGGTTAATGGTCATCCTTAATGAGGAATAATAATACTAAAACATAATAGGCTAAGGCCTTTTTACCGGTTGCATAAATCAGATGGATTTGTGTAAGTCTGTTGTTCCAGCACTGCAAAACAGCCATAATTGCATTCTTATACCTATTTCTCATCTGGAAAGCACTTGAAGCGCTTACCGTGCATGTTCAGCATTGCTATAATGCACCCATTCAAGGGTGACGCTAAGGCTCTGTTGGATACGATGCAGGATCATAATGGATGTGAATTTGTTAGCGAGCTTAAAGAAAAATGGGAGAGAGATCCCTTAGATTTGGGTTTTGATGTCATTTGAGGTGTTGCATACAGCTTCTGCTGAATGATGCCATACAGCTTTTTCAGTTCATTTTAGTAGTCCACATATAGTTATGCAGTCAGTGTGACACATACTCTTCAAGGACTCTTTTCTACAGAGAAGTAAAATGGAAATAAAAAAAAAAAAGCTTCCAAACTGTTGTGGGTTTGAGTGTTTACTATTTCTAAGTGTTTCACATTTACTAAACCCCCTGCTGTAATGTTCTAGGCAGCTAGATCAAAAATAGGGTGTTTATTATGGAGACGCAGGGAACTTCCCTGTTCTAGGGATCTCGTTTCTAGCTTTGAGAAAATAAGCTGTGTTCTTTAGTCTTCCCACATCTGAAATAGAAGATAGGAATAGCTGCCTCAAAATTTTAGTACTCCAGGTGCAACTCTGGCATTATTCTCTCTTAGTTAAGGTGTATTCAGGGGTGGGAGGGCATGTGTTTTGTTCTGGTTTGGTTTGGGGTTTTTTTCCCCCAAGTAAGGGGTTCACTGTAAAACCCTTGGTGTGATTGTAGTTATATGGGAAAAAAAAGTTTTTTCTGTAGGGTAGCTTATTTCCATTTCTACATGTGCATGTCTATACCAGAATATGTTGTCTTGGTATTGCAATAACTGCGTTCTTGCTTCAGAGCTGCATGGCTTAATTCTGTAGACATAGTTAAAGCAAAACTGATGTCCATATGCACTGTATCTAACACTGTGGGGTTCTGATCTCAGTTGTACCCTTTAGGCACTTCCCTAATATGTTTTAGCTGTATTTTCTACAGAAACGGTTTGAATATTTTCTGAGTAAACACTGCTGTTTCTTACAAGCTGTTTTTAGACTAATATGAAAGATGCTGCTGTTTAGCAATAAATACCAACAAATGCAAATCTACTTTCCTTCTATAAAGCTTGGTGTCATGTAGCTGGCCTCAAAATGCCAAAATATAGTATGACATTTATCTTCAGTTTATTGTATGTCTAGTATAATGCACTCAGCTTTTCGCTGAACTAATGAATCTGATTATATTGAATCAGTGAATGATTCACTACCCTTAAAACTAGTCATGGTTTGCCATGTGCCTGCTTCAGATTTTCACCTAAAGAATTCATCAGCTCCTTCTGCTGTTCACCTGAGCCTCATGGACCATAGTTTTCAAACTGTTGCTCAAAAAGAAAAAAAAAAAAATCAAATGAGCCCATAGTTGGGCTGGAAGTAGCCTGTGGGACGCTTGCACTTAGGCTGCATCCCCAGACATGGTGGTGTTGAGAGGAGAGGTGATTGCTGTCCAAATAACAGTTACGTCTTCTGCCTGCCACGGCTGAAACTGTAAAGGTAAGGATGCAGGTTGATTTTAGGAAAAGGAAGGGTATGACTCCTTTCCTGTCCATACTTATCCTTCCCATCCCAGCCATCCCTCACCTTTTGGGCTTGACGTCAGTGAATACAAACTTGGTTGAAGCTGTGAAGGTGTCATAGAGTGAAAGAGCCTTTGATGTTGGCAGCAGCAACAGCAAGCCTTTGTCTCTGAAGACGAGTAACAGCGAGATCCGACATTCCCTGCTTCCAGTTTTTCTTTAGGCCACAGTAGAAAGTGGGGGATGACTGCTTACTTGGGGTAGCTGCTGGGAAGTGGGATGGGGAGGGATATATATAATTGACCACGTAAGGAGTGGTGATCCAGCTCTCACAACACTCAGCTGAAATATATTCAAAGAGACTACAGTTTATTCTGTCCTGTTACTAGAAAATAGTGTACTAGGAAAAATTATTTTATTTAGGTTTCATCAATAAAGCGCCATGACCATTTTGAACTAGTAGGGAAGAATTTGTGAAAATGATGAATACAAAGTACAGTGGCTTCAGTGGATAAAGTAATTTATTAAGAAGGTAAAAACCAAAGTTAATACTTAAACAAAATATGTCTGACCAAAAGTATTTGGGAAATATAACTACGGTTGTTAGTGTCGTTTATTATTAGTTGTGCATTGGAAAAGCAGAAGGCATCCTTTTTTCTTGTCTAAGCTATGAATTCCAAATATGCATGGGAGACTGAGATCTACCAATTCGAAAACATGAGATCACAATGTTTAGGAGCAATCAGTTCACCACCTACAAGTAGTATTTCCTTTGGTAAGTAAATAAGATCTGTTTAAATAGAGAACACGGTTTGGTATTTTTTCCTTGTGTAGCTTCTGTAATACTAAGTAAACAAAAGTACAGATAATAAACATTCCCCGATTTCTTCCAGAAGCAGCTTGGCATAACATCCTGACTAAAAAATAGCAACTAATTATTTAATAAACACAGAATTTTATAATAATAAAGAAATAAATAAAGAAAAAGTGCTCACCAGTTGCTGAAACAACAATAATATAAATCTGAATAAGTATAGTGAGCTGTTTAATAGTGTGAATTAATGTGGTATGTAGCCCAGTTTAAAAAAACATTAGTAGAGAAAATGCTATGTTTAGGTTTAAATAGTCAAATGTAGTATTGTCTTCTGTGTGCAGAATTAAATCATGCCGTTGTTCTGATATAATAGTAATTGAAGGGCGTGATGTAAGTTGCTTCATCCTCATTGGTGTGTCCGTAATTGTTAATAGTTTGTCATCTGTCCATTTGTTTTAAGTGCTGGGAAGATATGTAGAAATATAAACCTTAAGCAATCAATGCAACTGTAAAATTTCTTTAAAAGAAGGTTTACGTGGTGTTACTGATTAATTTACAGTATGACCTTGTAGGCAATCCCTGGCTTGTTTCCATCCGGGCTACTGTCTTTCCTGGAGGAAGCAGGGAATGGCTTAATGAGTCTTGCCAGCTACAGCCCAACACGAAGCACAGCACTGGGGAAGACCTTGCGTAAGTGTGCAGAGATGCACTATTTTGGCTTCTGGGGGATACGCTTTTTCACAGGAGTAGTTGCTGCCCTCTACTTCAGTGCAATGGAAGGGGCAGCTTTGCAACTAGTAGGAACAGATTTCTCATTTGCACACTGCCTTCTTATTATCCTTCTTGCTCACAAGGAACTGAGCTTTTTTAGACTGGCTATTTTGGTCTCTGGAGGCACACAAGGAAAGAAAGGGATGAGTGATGGCTGCTTGCGTCAGGTGGGAGGGGGCCAGATGGCTGCTGTAGAGGAATAGTGAGGAGCGAGTGCTTGGTAGTAAGGTTAGACATTCCAAATCAGAATCCAAGTTTGGATGAAACTGAAAATTATTTTAAGGGAAATAAATTTAGTTTCAGGTTGGTTGTCTTGTACATTTGCTAGCGGTGAATAACTCTTCACTTGAGGCAATTTATATAGCTGTGTATAGCTAAAATGTATTTTTGTTTCATTTTTGTCCTCCATAGTATGAAAATTTCACGTTTCTATGATCCAATTTAAGTCAGCGCATGAAGTTTACTTCCTCTTTTACCGTTTCAGTAGGATCCCTGGGCTTCTGTATTACGAGTAACTGAGCTTCGTGCTAGAAGACAGGCATCTGGCAGGAAGGAACTCTTGAGACTGAACATAGATCTCTGGTACTACCAGCGCTTGAGCTGGGTACATGGTTTTTAAAAACACAATGTATGATGATAATACTGTTAACTTGACACTTGTGGAAAAAGAGCTATCATGGTGCCAAAAATTGCAGCTTCTCTTTTTCACAAAAAATCTAGTAAGAATTCTGCAAGGATATCACTTCTCTTTAAAACCATACCTAACTTTTGAAAACAGGAGTTACACCTAAGAGTTAGAAGCTATAATTTTAATATTTTTTCTATAATAACTTTTTTGAAATTTAACATTTCACTTACCCTGGTAATTAGGCTTATTGCTACTTTAACATTTCTAGCCTGTCCAGGTGTGGTTTTTAAATATGAGCATCACCAGTCAAGGTGCAAAGTTTTTTTGGACTTTGCAATGAAAATAAATTTTCACTGATTTTTATTAGCATCAATTACATTGAATGCTAAATGTAAACTCTAATGCTAAACATGCCAGCAATGAAACTGTCTCATTTCATGGTATTAGTAGTGTTTTTCTATCATGTTACTATGGAAATCCATAATTCTTGGTTATTGTTTTCCTCTGTCCAATACAGTACTTTCACATACTTAATATTGAGTGTATTAATTTAATATTGCCTGACGTAAGATAATTAAATTGGCAGATATTTTACTATATTTGTAATAATCTGACTCCAGTAGATTTTAATATTGTGCACCAAATGCTATATAAAAACATAATGCTAATCTGTACAAAACCTAAAATACCTTTTTTGTTGTTGTTAACTGGATTCAAAGACAAGTATCATCTGACACCCTCCTCTTTTAATTTTCGGTTGTGGTGGCTTCGAAGGAGATGCTCTTCTCTTAAGATAGCCTAAAGAGCTTTTCATATTTGATGGAATTTTTTTAATTGATTGAATGTACTAAAAATGTAAGAGCTTGGGAGAAAAAAAAAAAACCAACTGATTTAATAGATTTACGCAGAAACTCCTTAGATTATTGCAGTCTAGTGGTTTTAGCTTTTCTTTTTCTTTAGATGTTTTAATCTTTACAAATTCTGTAAGTTTTCTTTGTGCTGGCCACTTGCAAGCTAATCTTAGATGCAGAGATCTTTCACAGGTCACGCTTCTGAAGTTTTAATCCTGAAATTTGGGATTGCACTTCTCCAAAATGCATACAACTCATACCACTGGTGATCAGGTGTGTTTTTATCAGTCATGTTTTGAAAAGGATTTTAAACCTTGTGGGAGGAAATGAAATGCAACTTTGCAGCTGAAAGAGGAAGTGATGAATATGTGGAGTTCTTTGTTGTCTAGGTGGTTTGGTAAATTAATGTGACTGACATACTAAGATGTATATTCAAATCCAAGTTCCTCAACAAAGATCATTAAGAAGAACTAATTTTCTGGCAGTGACTGTCACAAACTTATCTTGGAATATGCTGAGATATGTGTACGCTACCAAAAAACAATGGAGAAGTTGCATCGGTTGTTACCTGCGGCAATCCTTTTGTATGCTACAATTTTACAATATTTTATTTATTTTATGATAAAAGTGGCTTACAGTTTTCTGTTATTGTTTGGCTTCTTTTGGTTGCTAGTTCTTTATAAATCCTTCTTTTGTGAGTAAGTTTTTAGTATGCTATTTCAGTCAGACTTTGAAGACATCTAAAAGATACAGAAACGTATGTCACAGAAGTTTGCAGTTAGTGCGTATCATTAGAACAGTCAGTTACAGTTGCATATTTTTGACAGGTAATTACATTTGGTGTTTTTTAGTACTTAGGAACAAGGATTTCACCACTCTTAAAAATGTCTGATACCGACAGAGGCAGTTTATTTTCTTTTGGGGGTGGGCGGAGGACAATGGCACTATTTTGTCTTATGTATACTAGGGTTTCCATTAAACTACCTACACTAATTTTATTTAAAGCAGCATGATTTTTCTTGTGTAGACAAGGCTACACAACAGATTTGGGAACAGCAGTCACAACTTGTTTGGTCCTGTGCTATCAGATACTGAACTTTTTTGCCAGCTGTGAAGCATACACATTTTTAGTGTCTACTTGTGCTACCATTCAGTTCATTTTTATTATATTTGGCACGTAAATTGAAAACAGCAATCATTGTGTGTTTCATAAGGTGTGGTTTTTTCATGATACTCTGAAGCCATAGGATTGCCGAAAATTACTGCATTAGGTGCTACAGACTGAGCTGGAGCTTGTTTTAGAAAACATATGTGAATTTAATTTTAAATTCTAAGGATGTTTATACTTTTTTCTAGAAAGCTGGTGTTCCCATGTAAGTTTTCCTGTATGGCTGTTTGGCTATGTAAATTGGCATAGAAGACAAATATTGTGAACTTGTGGGTCCTGCTGCTGTTTCAGTAATCGGTAATTTAACCGGTCAGTCTTCCCCATAGTTGCCTCTGAAGAAGCCTTTGCTGGCTGTGGAGGCAGATTCCTGCTTCCCAGCCGTTCGCTGCAGAGAGGAGCCCTGGAGACCAGCTGCTGCCCCAGGCTGGGTGGTGCCACACCTTGCCTTGAATGTATTTGTGAATGTTTTCAGTGTTCACATGCATGACATTTTGCAACATCTCAGCCCGGGAGGTGGTGATGTTAATCATAATTAATAATCTACTGAGCTTATAAATATTTAAATTCACTTTCCCCTTGGGTATTGAGTGAATCTGGGGCAGAGGTGGAAAACAGAACTTGCTAATCCCAACTCTACATATGGTACTGAAAAAAATAACTAAAAATTTAGAAATGTACAGAAGGGCTAAACAATTCATGTGGTCTTGATGAAGAGTTGTCATTGGCATTGATGGGAATATGTCTGAAAAGAGGGGATTATATAGTCCTCTTCGTCTGTAGAAACTTATATACCATGGTAAAAAAAAAAAATATATAATTTTCTTTTACATATAGCATGAGTTTGACAGACATTGGCATCTATTCCAGCAGGTCGCACTGCTATAGACATAACGTGGATCAATAAAACTATTATTTTGTTGGCATGGCTCAAAACAGATCTCCAAATGAAATAAGCTACATCAGAAAAAAATCTTTTGGTGGGTAAAACTGCATCTACAATCAGGCTTTGCTAAAAATTGCTGTGCTGGGAGCATGGAAACATTATACTCCTATCCATTATAGTTAAGTTGGGAAAACGTTCGCATGCAACCCAATCTCCAGTAGATTTTACTCAATATGGGCCTAATAAAACAGCTGGTGAAGGCAGAAGGGGAGACTTTCCTTTTACTTTGGTTTCTAGGTCAATAGCCACTGATGTTAGCTTGATAATATGCAGGACTTTAAGCCAAAAACAAAGGTGCTGCAGATAGACATAGTTGTCAAATAATCACTAAAAATAATCAGAGAAGCTGTTACATAAACAGTTTTTCTAGATCAAAGTCTTTCTTTTCCTTTCTGCTGTTACAGAAGAATGGGTTTTATCTCAACCACCATAGTTCTGTTTTAATTTAATATTCGCTAAAAGTTGGATATGATTTGCCTGTGTTACACTGGAACATGCAGGGTTTTAAACATGAAAAAAAATAATACATGGAAACTGATCATCTGTGTCATGTATCACACTATGAAGAGATCCAAGCAAAGCTGTTCTTAGTTTCTCCTTATGTTATAGAGTTGTCAGTTCAAGTGGCAGCCTGTAATTTAGAGATCTTTTCATCTGTGTTCAATACATGGTGGCAAAAATTCAATGTAAAGCACAAGAAACTTAATTTTCACAGTTTTAGCCCTAAAGGTTTGTGTGTCGTTAATATACTTCCAGAAAATGCTTATTTCTGGGAATGATAATGCCTTAGAATTGAATATTCTTTGCCTTTGGTAAAGTAAACTAGACCGATTATACTGACCTACTGACATAAAGGATTATGAAGTGACTTCTGTAAAATGAACTTAATGCTGTTTGAAAATTCTATGAATAAAATAATGATCACAATTTAGCCAATTCACTGAAGGAGCATGGTACTTCTAATTGATTTTTCTACATCCAGTCTAAAAGATAATCTTTTAATAATGGATTAAAAAGTGACACTGTCTGGATTCAGCATGCAGTCCTCGTGCAGCATGTGCACTTTTCGTTGTTTCCTGTATGTATTAAGCAGGTTTATGCAGTTGACAAAGTGTAGCAAGGCTTCGTCTGTACTAAACTCGATGTGCTAGTAGGTGGTTGCAAGTGGCTTTTAGAGGACAAACCAACAGACACAAATTAAGTGATGTTTGTAGGGGGGCATACCTGTTCTGGTTTTGTGTAATTGGCATGGATAAGAAAGATGATGATAACACAGCAGTATTGGTGTCTGCCTGTACATGTCAGTTGAGTATGTTCCCAAAAGTTCCATAGAGCTTGAACTCTACCTGCTGGCAGGAGCCTCACGATGTGTTAACTGCATCTCTACTGCTGATGTTGCTTTTGCCAGGTGAATTACTGCTGTTACAGGAATGCCAGTGTGTTACATTGCATGTTTCTGGTGTGTAGGCATGTCCCAAATTTGTTGCCAGTGTTAAATCCAAAGCAAAGTGTCTTTAATATTTGCTGTTTACCCCTGTCATTTCTAGCATTTTAGCATATGTTAGCTAAGGCACTCTTAAAAAACAAAACAACAAAACAAAAAAAACCCAACAACCCACAAAAAACAAAACTAGGCTATATATAGCGTTAGATATTTTTAATTGGGTGATGGAACTGAGTGTGCAGAGCTCTGGCCTCTCTGGAAAACTAGATTCTATTCTCTGTTGTGTGATCTGTCATGGTCAGTCTGTAGATGCTCTTGAAAGGATAGCAGAAACGCTTAAACCTCCAGTAAAATAGTCGATGCCAAATCCGTTGACTTCTCTTCTGCTTCATTGTGGGTTTTTTCACTCTGATGATTAGCACTTGCTTTTTTAACAGCGTTTGTAGTACATTCAGCTCAGCCGGTCAGGGTTTTGTGGTGGTTTTTTTTAACTGACTCCGCTAAATAGACAGCTGTTCTCAAGTTGGCTGAGTTCAGGTACTGGAGTGTGACTGAACGATACCATAGTTGAAATCTCTGATATGGGGAATTTGTTATTAAATAAACCCAGCCAAGGAACCGATAAAAGTATAAAAATTAGTCTTAATTTGCTAGATCATCAATTGCTGTACAACTTGCTGCAGACCTGTGGTGACTAGGGATTAGACAACTCTTCGAAAGACCTGTCAGAAAACATGAATTGTGTAAAACTTGTAAGTCTTGAGGGCAAACAAAACCTGAGGTGATACTATGTTTATAGTGATTGTTAAAAAAGTAAACTGCACATCTTTTATTGCATTTTCCTCCCTTCTTCTGTTAAGTGGTAAAACTTTCTGTTCTGTTTTACAAGCATTAGTGCTGGCACAAGTGGGCGTTTGGAGAGGTGGACAGGAGAAAAGGGACAGGGTTGTCATACCGGGAATAATTCTAAGGCCGATCTAAGCAATAGTGGGTATTATATATGTTGTACAATGTGGCATTTTTCAGAAGTATAGGAGGGTTTGATACATTTGCAGGACAGTTCATGTTACTCAATTCAGCTCTCAATAGTTTAGCCCTTATCAAAACTAACCACGTTTTCATTTGGGCTGAAAATTGCTTGGTTGGGTTTCTTAGGCTGGTATTTAAAAATTTAAACAAAATGCTCTAACCAAATTCTTTCAAACTATTTCTGAGAATTAAGCTAGCAGGAAACAAAATCTCTTTAATTAAAAATATTTTGGTAATCAGGCAAACCTTTTTAATGCTATTTCCATTTTAGAGTGGAAACCTAAATTTGGCTGGAGATGAGCTCCCAAGTTCCCTTGCTTATGTGTGGACCATAGTTTTCAGAAACCTTAATTACAGTTGAACGTGGGAGAAATAGGAGGTGGCAAGGGAAAACCTGGGAAACAGTGAGCAGCCAAAAGGAGAGATTAGATGAGAAACTGGGTGTGGATAAGAGAAATGGTGAAGCTGAAGTTGCACATGTCTAGGTGCTGAACACCTGTGTGGTGAGGAGGAGGTTGTGAGAGGGGAGAGGTACAGTCCTGATGGTGGAGGAATTGGACTGCAGGAGAGGGGAGTGAAGAAACTAATTGAGAGGGACTGAGCCTGGGAAGTGGTGGGACTAGAGGACGGAATAAGAAACTAGTGTACTGGGCTCGAGTAGGATATGGGGAGGAATTGGTATTGGTTACTTTGTGGCGACAAGACCATGGGAACCAGGAGCAGGATTCACAGGGGGTAAGACTAGAGAATCCTGAACAGTGGACCAGCACTTTCCCAAGAAGTTTGAAGAATTGGAAGTTATTCTCTGGGTGGGCAGTAGCAGTTGTGATGCAGGTAGCTGATTAGTCAAGATACTCCTGCAAAAGTCTGGCCTGGTTACAGTGCCCATCTGCCTCATGATGCAGAGTCCCGACCTTCTGCTTGTTACTTCAGAAACATGCAATGTAAAGCAACTAAACAGCAGCCTTTCCAGTTAGCTGGCCAGTTATTTCCAAGGATGCCTCTTATATACGTGGTTGTGATCATAATAAAATGCACCGCTTTGAAGCTGCTTCCATGGCAGTTGATTCAGCTGGGGAAAGACATGTGGCGGGGCTTGCTGAGATATTCCTGAAGGGTGGGAATGAGCATGGGAGCCACGTGTGGCATAGTTCATGTAACCACTGTATGCGGCTTTGGTCGTTATCCTGTAACAAAGATTTGTGCCTAGGCTTTTCTCCTAGACTATGTACTTTAGCTTGCTCTGGAACAGAGAGTGGGATGTAAACTGTCACAGCATGCCTCACCAGGGAAGTAGGATGTTACGGCAAAACTGGCAGTGTGACAGCATAGCCGGTGCAGGAGGCAGAGCTGTGGGACAGGGACTTTTCCTGTGTGGTTATGGCTGATCTCTTTTCAGGTGTCCTCTCTCTGGAGCAAAGCACTTAAGTCTCCCCAGGGGACCCAAGTTTTGTTTTCCCTGACATGTCTATTGGAAACAGCCTGTGCGTTGCATCCTGATGGAGCTCTGCAGAATTTGTAGACTAGAGGCTGTAATACTTTCCTTGAAGTGAACCAAACTGGACGGCATATGTTGCCACATATCTGGAGATTTTATCTTCTTGTGATTATGAGGTTTCATCATAATGTTATCAGAAACCTTGTTTCTAATATTTCCAAAATGGCTAGGATATTACTTATTTATTTATTTTAAGGTTGGCTCACTACTGAATGGATTAATGAAGAGCTGGAATACCCTCAATAATAGGGGATAACCTGGATACTGCTACATATTCTGAATGTGAGCTGGCTCCTGCAACAGTCCACTCAAATATGGATGTGGTCTATAGCTCTGATTGTTGACAGCTAAGTAGCTTTGTGTATTTGTATATCGCTACTTCTGAGTTGGTATGGACTCTCAGAGCAGAACTTGAAATACTTTGGATGGTACTGTAATTGCCGCAGACTTTATCCTCCTACAGGTAAATGAGAGAACACACAAACCTGTTTACGTTACTTTTAGAGCTGCTCTGATGCTAGCGTTATGTTTGAAAAATGTACAGCTTGCTCCTATGTGACTCAAGTTGTGTGATTACACATTCTCCTTTAAAGTAAGTTTTCTAACATTCTCATATAAAGTAATCTTAGGTTTAGGACCTGAATGCTGCTATGCAGTTTGTATTTTATTCTCTTTATCCAAAAAATCTTGTGAAGGCCCTTCTTAAGGCTTTAATTATTGCCAGTTATGAAAAGTGCATGACTCACAAGGGAGTTACTTAATGCTCTGTTTATGGGATTACTTGTGACTTGTGAAATTTTAGACTTGCTTTACCTGTCTGCATGAAGCACTTGCCTTTTCTTTCTCCTTTCATGGCCATGTTACCTTATTAAAGAAAGGAAAGGGCACTGTTTATGTACCTGGGTACTGCTTGTTAAATAAAATAGATGGCCTCTGATGTCATCTTGCTATTTGACTGCATGGCAACATTTCAGTCTAAGAAATGTTTGAGTGAAAGCCATGTTTTGTGTTAAGCTTTTCAGTATGTTGTACAAAAGGCATCATTTTATTTCAAAACACAGCTTAAACTGTTGTGTTTTATTGCGGTAATAAAACCTCAGAACAATTTGAGTAAAACATAAATGGTTTATTAGCTTTAAGCTAGTAAAAACTTTGCTCTTTGCCTAAGCTGTTGCTGTAGCTGACAACCATCAGTAGTTACAAGATGATTGATTTGGGGCATACTTAACAATACCCTCTACTCTTGGAAGGACCATGGTTTTAATGGCCTCCCAATACTTTGCGATAGTCTGAGCAAGATACAGAACTTAGACGTGTCTCAGACATTTTATAGTCTGGGTAAATAACTTAATTCTAACTCTGTCTTCTCATCTCCAAGTCATCTTTTTGAACCATCTCAGCAGTTGTATGGGTACCATTCGTAGTTTCTGAAGTGCCTTGACATGCTTAGGCCACAAGTGATAGTTTTTGTTCTTTCCTCTTATGGTTCATTACCTTCCAAAATGGAGCTATGCTTATTACTGGGATAATTTTTGTTGAAAAGCAGTGTGCTTCATTTCTTCGAGTAACATCAGTTTCTTCACAGATCTTCCAGATCTTTTGGACTGAAGGCCTACGATGATGACGCACTGCTGTGTTCTGGGTCTTGCTTTTGGGTAGTTAAAATAGAGCAGGCTCTGGTAGCTGAGTGAGTGTTCCCACTCTGCCTCCGTCCTTTGATTACTGACTTCTTGGGACTGTTTTCAGTGTAACACCCAGATATTCAGAGTATGCCTGTTTGTGGCAAAATGGGATGAACTGGGGACATCTGCTGTGCTTCAGATGTGATCTTGCATAATGCTTGTTGCAGAAAAATTCCCTGTATCCTTCATTCCACCCAACAGCTTTGCAAAATAACATCTGTGCATGCAATCACCTGCTCTAATTTGCTTCTGCTGTTGCAATTGGTTACAAGGCGCAAAGTCACAATACAGGCTCAGGGTAAAATAGAAGTAAGAGAGTCTTCTGTACTGAATGAAAGAGTTGTGGGTTTGGTCTTTCAAACTGTGCCTCTCTTTAATGTGTTCATGCCGATATAGATGACACACTGTAATAAGTGAGGTCTGTTAAAGTTGGCTGTCATGTCTCTCTGTCTTCACTTTTTTATGGTTTTTCCAAACCTCAGCTGTTAATATTAATTTTTACTTACTAGATATGTAGCTCAGGCTGAATTTTTTAGGAAAGAGTTCAGTTATTTTCAAACATGAGGCTAGGAAAAACACATTATTTTGCCCATGCAGGCATCTTTCTTCCTCTCCCCAACCCACACTCCTGTGCTTGGTATATGATCTTGAAAGATGGTGGTGACGTGATGGCTAGGAGTTTTCGTGTTAAGGACATACCTTCTGCTTTCCATGTTTAAAATCTCTTTTAGTTTAGTCTTTCCTTGGGGGACAGAGGAAAGGTCACGCTTCCACACATGTTCAGTGAAGGCTGTTTATTTTTCACACTCAGTTATTCTGAAGGTTCAGCTCTATGTTGAGCAGGAAGATGGTTCTAGAAATTGCATTTTGGGAGTACTGAAAAGAGTAGCTAGGTCTGAGGAGGCACTTGAACTGCGAGAAGCTCTCTGATGCTGTCACGTAACAGCATTGGCTCCTGCGGAAGAAGAATCGAATGTCAAGTGAACAAGAACTGGTGGGAGTTGAGGAGCCTGCTGTTGGTGAGGAGGTAAGGAAGAAGATGACTTCTTGTGATACTAGGGAGAGACTGAGAGCCAGTGGGAGAAATGGGGACAAGGTGAGAAGATGAGGTAGATAATAATGAGGAAACAAAAGACTTCAGGAAAGAACATCCAGGAAGAAGTGGGAACTGATAACTAATCAGATTAGAAGAAACAGAGGAAGAAGAGGGAGAACTTTATCTGCAAGGAAGCAGTGTGCAGGAGAGTAGGAACCAGCTGAATAAAGAACAAGTGGAGGGGAAAGTGGGAGACTGAGCAAGGAGCTTGGGTCACAGAGACCAAAGCAGATGAAGAACATGTTGTGTGTGATGTACTAAAGGTGAAGAAGACAAATCAATCAAGACAGGAACCGTGGGAGTACTGGCACTGGGTGGTAAAGAAATCGAAGCTTGAAGTTACGGGGAAGATAGTAAGAATGAAGTGAAATCTGGGGAGATGAAGCTGTGTGTGCAGTATCACAAAACAAAGCTGCCCAAAGAGGGAGGCTGCACTCCTGTCATCATGGTTCTTCCACTCCTCTGCTTTCCATCCTTAGTGCTTGTTGAGCTCTTCCACAAGCCAGCTCAGCAGCAGAAGCCTGCTGGAGCAGCTAGCAAATTGAATCATCTCACAACGGGGTCTTGGGAGAGCAAACTACTGGAACTGGGGGGCTGTGTTAGTGGGCGGAGTAGCGTGACCTTCCCCACGTGGCAGTAGTGAGCTGGTAAGTCTGACAGATGAGAACTGCATAGGTGAAGAGAAGCAATTTGAAGCAAGGAGCCTGCTGCAGAGGAGAGGCAGGACTGAAGCAGTAACAGGTTGGGAAGAAAGGGTCAAGTCTGAGAGGGAGAAGTTGGCAGAAGAATCAGCCTGTTAGAAACGTTCCTTTGCAAAATGCTGAGAGCATCTGTGATTTTTTTCAGTTTCACCATTTATTGCTGTCAGCAAAAATTTGTAAAAGCCGGAGGAAAGGTGCAGATTTGTATGGCATTAACATCCATTAGTAAAAGTGGAAGAGGTTGTTTGTGGTAGGCCTAAAGGCTCTGATTCTGCTGATAAGTTTTGATATAATTTGAGTGTGGTGGAATTTCTCCCTTATTTAAAGGCCTAGGAAATTACGCGTGTAGGAAAGTAATGCTTTCTTAAAGTTGTAAAATAAAAAATGTGAAACTTAAGTGCAGTCTTAATTTGTTGCATTTACAGATATGCACCATTATCTTTATTTTTAGTTAGTGTCTCTACCCAGAATAAAGAATGAACAGTATTAAAAGGCCTCATGAATATGTTGTTTCTCATCATAATTCTGTGTCTTACTGTGCTCTATTCAAATCCTGATCTGAGTAACTGTTCATTTCCATAAGCACTCTGTGAGTGATCTCCTGTAGTGAGATACTTTGTTTCATACATACATTAAATTTTCACTCTGTTGAGCATACAGAGAACTGAAGGATGAGAGTTTAAAAAACAAACAAACAAAACAGCAAACCTCCCCCACCACCCACTTAGCTGGACACATTTATGATTATTAACCTGGCAAAACACAACTCCATATTATGTTTTTCTGTACCAATCTGTAAATAAGACCCTAGGAGTTGAGTAACTGAGTAAAACACTGCTGAATAATGTTGCGGAATGGGCTGTCTGGCTTCATCCCAGGAGCTCTGCCGGGGTCCAGAGGCAAAGCATGTGTGTCCTCATTTTCCAGGGTGATGTTTATGTGCCTTTGCAATGACATTGTCCTTTTCCTCTGTGCAGTTGCCAATCTTGCCTGCTCTAGACATGGACTGATTTGTAGGTGTGGTCCATCCTGTTTGCTTAAAAAAATTATCTGTAATATTTCTAATTTCATTCCATGAGTTACTGTTGAAATACTGTCTATTGTTTAACAGGTTTTGGTAGATTTTGGTGGGGTGTTTTAGGTTCTTTTTTTGGGGGTGGGGGTTTTTTGGTGGATGAAATGCAAACAGGTGCTGTGCAGAAATTTTACAGATCATTCAGATACTCAGATGAGATGCGATAGTATTGCCAGTCTGTGTCACTGGTAATATTAAAAATGCTTGTATAATTGAAAGTTTTCACCTTTTTTGATATCTGTAAGTCTGAAGCTTCAGGTACCTGGACATTCTCCTAAAATGTCTTATTGGAGCACTCCATTTACTTGTTTAAACACAATATCAGATTAGCATAGCAGTGGAGTATTTGATATTCATTAAAAATATAACAAAGCCCAACAAGCATGGAGGGGGAAAAAAAAAAAAAAAAAGAAAATGGTTGTGCCTCATGTTAATGCTATTCTGTTTTAAAGAGGCTTTCTGCTTTTGCATAGGAAGTTACATTCTGGTTTGTATGATGTATCAGGAGTTCCTGCTTCGCCAGTACGTATCATTTATTTCTCTGAATGAGGGTTTTATAAAATATTGGGTATCCATGATTGTTTGCCTAACTTAGCAAAGGGTTGACTACTTTCTTCTTAATTGTAATCTATACATCAACGTTAAATAGCAGGAGTACCAGAGGTGACTGCAGAGTCCAAAGGGTAGTGCAGAAACCACAGCTATTATATCTGGATATACTCTTGTCATAACTAAAGTATTTATGGAAATAGGTTTGATATGGCTTTTATGTGTAATCTTGTAACGTGTTTTAATTCTGCTTTTTTGAGGCCGTGGCTGTACAGTCACCTTGATCACTTGAAGTCTGCAGTGCAGGGCACCTTCCCCCAACTCTCTCAGCCTTCCTTGTGCTTGCCCTGATACTTGTATGGCTGCATAGAGAGCCAGGCTATGGAACTGACGTAGCTTTAAAAAAAAAAAAAAAAAAATTTTTTTTTTTTTTTTTTGTC
>WAAD01029542.1:381228-417622 GCA_013389945.1 Fregata magnificens | reverse complement strand
CCCCGCCGCCCGCCCTACCTCCCGGCCACCGTATTGCCGCCGCGCATGCGCACCCCCTGCGGGGCGGGAGGAGTCGCGCATGCGCTCGGCTAGCGGCGCCGAACTTGGTTGGGAAAAGGGCGGGGCGGCGGTGGGGCGGGCAGCGGCGTTTTAAAGCTAAGCAGGGCCCCCAGGGGTCGGCGGCTGGATGGGAGACCCAGAGACGAGGCGGCGGTCCCCAACTCAAGACGCGTCCTCGCTGTCGCCAGCCTTGACCGCGACAGCCACGTCACTGTCACGGTCCCTGCGGACCCTCCCCGCCCGCCGGCACCTCTGCAGTTCTGCTTCGTACCACGGGAGGTCCCCAAGGCTCAGCAGATGGGACGGCGGGGGACACCAGGCTCTGCCCCTGGGCACAGGCTGATCTAGGGAGCCCACGCCTGAGTGCAATGGCCTTGTCTGGCCAGGGGTGCATCGGCCTTTGGGGGTCCCCAGCTCGCAGGACAGCCAGGCGTGGGCAGGAGACAATTTCAGAGCAAGGGGAGTCCCGGGCTGCAAGATCCAGGGAGCAGCTTGTCGGGAGATAATACCAATTGCAGGCAAAAAAAGGCAACTGAACTAGGAATGTCTGGAAACTGGATCAAAATCAAGGGCTTGGTCCTGAAAAGAGTTAATCTCTGGGAAATGAGCCGCTCTGGGGAGCACAGGGTGTTGGGGTTCGTGCCTCTGGGGCCAGCTCGTTGGGGAGGGTTCGTGCGTGATGTATGTGCAGCGGTGAGGAGCGATGGAGCCACTTCCTTCGCCAGCCCGGCAGCCCCTCGATGTATAAGGGACCCTCCGGGCTCCCCATGTTCAACCACCCTCCAGCTGCTGCCAAGGAGCCTCCTCCAAATGGCTTAAACCCAAGCGGCTCTGCCCTAGCACCCTGCTGCCCTGCGTCCACCCTGCCGCCCTGCGTCCACCCTGCCACGGCCCACGGCCACCCCCCAGCCGGTCCTGCCCCTCACGCTCGCCTCTGACTCTGCTACAGCTGCTGCCAGCCCATCCATGTGTCCTGTAGCTCCTTCTACCCATCCAAAGTTTCTTCTCTCGCGGAGAGGTTTTTCCTGCTAAGAGATGGCAGATTTTAATCTCAAATTGTCTCTTTTCTTACCTGCTGGCTCCAGCAGCTTGATGTGCAGGAAAACCTCCCTCCCTGGGGAAATGCGATTGCAGCATGTGCTGCCAGGTAGAGCTCAACGCCACCGTCGTAGCACCCAAAGGCGCGGATAGTCACACCAGTCACAGCCAGGAACCCACTGGGACCTGTCATCGGGAGTGGGGGACAACATACAGAGGTGTCTCCAGCTATGGGACTCCTGCAGGGTTTGGGACTTTGCATATTTTGGGGAGGAAGCAGCCCTGGGCTTCATGACCCATTCTTCCTCTAAAGGAAAACTCTGCAAGACTCCCCTGTTTTGGTGACATTACAAAAATGTCACTGCATTCAGGGTACCCTGGAATCTTGGAAACTCTCCTTAACATCATTACAATTACTCAGATCTTTGCAAGAAGGTGGGGAGAGCACCAGGGATGGAGAAGGAAAGAAAAGCAAGGATGCAAGGGGAGCTGCCACATGGGGAGGGGATATGTCCTGGCGGGGTACGGGTGGTGTGATCACGGACATCTCCGCATCCCACCATCGAGCTGCTCCCGGCTGCCTGCGATTCTCCGGCCGCGGGGTTTGGAGGCAGCGCTGGGGCTGGAGCCATTCCCCAGCACGATGTGCGAGGCTTTGGTTGCCATAACAACTGGATTCAGGCTTCAAAAATAGTAACTTATTTTTCATTCAATTTGCCTTTTGCCCTCTGAGACAGATCTATTTTGGGACTGATGGTTCACTTCAGGTGTCCCTTGCCAGCACCCCCGGCTGCGGGCTGGGGGCTTTGGGGATGGGGGTTATTTCGTTAGATGTGGTTTATCGCCATTTTCTCTCCCTCCCCTCTTCAGGCCCAGAGAAAGGTAAAGCAGGGCACAGGCACCATGAAATAGCCTTTGCCAAAGCCTCGTCATCTAGAAGGCTGGGGAAGGAACTTGAAAAAAATATTCCCGGCTAACTGGCAGAGCGTGGGAGAGGTTTTCGGAGATGATCTCACTCTGCATCTCAGCTTGGACCTGCCACTCTCAGCCCGGGCATGGCTGTCCCAGATACGCTGGGAAGGTCCTACCAAAGATGGGCCTTATTTTGTTCCCCCCCGCACCTCCTGGACCCCACTGTCACCAGCCTGGTCCCCGATGGCATCTTCCATCCATGATGGGAAACGTGAAGGGAGGCTGACCCCACTGCCAGCTCCTGGCATCGGGGAATCGGGGTTCTTGTTGTGTGTGCTGAGGACACTCCGCAATGCAGCATGCAACTGGAACATCACCCCTTTTGCGTCCCCTGGAGGGATGAGCTGCTTTTGGAAGAGGTTGCAGAGGGTGCCAGGATTAATTCATGCCTTGAATTAAGGGACCCCTTAATTTTTTGTCCATTTTGCCTTTTGGAAGATGTGTGTGTGTGTGATTTCCCATGGAAATGGCCATAGGAGCATAACCCTTTGTGTCGAGATGACCCTGGCTGTTCCACCTTCCTCCCATCGACGTTATTACAGCATCAGCAAGGAGAGGTTGCATGGGGGAGACCAGGGCTCTCCTCTTCCAGTTGCTGCTGGACTTACGTCACCTTTCTTGTCCCTTAGCTGCTGGCCTGAAGGTGCCTGCAGTCTCTGGCGCAGGGTGGGCAGGGTGGCCATCCGCCTGCAGACAAGCCCCCACCGCCCTTTACAGCCCCTCTCTGAGCTGCCCAACCTCAGATGTACGTTGGGATCTCACCGCCTGCGAGAGCCTCCCCGGGTGATGTAGAGGATGGAGGGGTGAAGGCTTAGGATGGAGATGGGGTGAGGATCCTGGGGTGCCCAGTCCTTGCTTTGCTGTCGTCCTGCTGCCTCCCCCTTCTCCCGAGCAGGGAGGGATGGTGGGGATGCTGGTGGGCGTCGCATCCCCACCCACGGGCACCCCGCAGCGATGGGGCTGCGGCAGAGCCGCCCACCCCTGCCGGGGCCCCTGGAAAAGAATGGGGGGAAAAAAAAAAAATCATTAAAATCAAATAAATAAAAGCAAAGCCAAACAAAGCAACTCCCTGGGGATGCCGGGGCGGGCTGGCCCTGCCCTGGGGCAGGCAGCATGCAGGCAGGGACATCTCGGTGCCCCTCCTGGAGGACCCGGCCGTGGGCAGCGTGGCTGGGGGAGCGGGCTGGCTGCCTCCACTCGCCGCTCCCTCCCCTCCCCTCCGATGCTTTAATCACATTTTCAATTCAAATCTGCTGCTATTTGATCCTCCGGGGGTGGCGGCGGGGGGGAATATTTTTAGCTGTGCTTAAAGCTGCCGGGGCGGCTAAGGGAGATCGTGCAGGTTGCTGTGGCCGGGCGGAGTTGGACGGGATTCCCCCCCCCCCTTTTTTTTCTTCCTCCTCCTCCTCTTTGCACATCTGAGGGCGGCAGCGGGGCTGGCTCCCCCCTCCCGGAGGTCTCCTTTGTTTTCCCCGTGTCGCTCTCCCGAGCAGCCCGGGAGGGGGGCGGGCGGGACCGGNCCCGGGGCTGAGCCGCCGCCGCCGCCCCCCGGGACCCCCATGGCACCGCCGCGATGTTCGCGTCCCGGCTCCTGGATTTCCAGAAGACGCGCTACGCCAGGTAAAGCCGTCGGCGCGGCGGTCCCCGACCCCCGGGTGCCTGCGGAGCCCCAGCCCCTGCCCGGGCTCGGCTCCGGTGGGGATGGAGCCCAAAAGGACCTTCAAAACCTGCTGAGTGCCCCAAAGCCCAGGGCAGGTGCGGGCTGGTCTTTTGGGAGAAGGCTACCTGCTTTTCTGCATCCCTAAGGGATTCTGAGCATCCTTGGAAGCCCTCGCTGTCTTTCGCTGGGTCTAACTTCACCGTTGTCCTCCTGCTGCTGGGGCACCGACCCCACCGCTGGCTGCAAACCCTCCGTGGAGGCACCAACGTTGTCCAGGGTCCCAGTGCACCCAAGTGAAGCCCCTTCGGGGTTGCTCCCCCAGCCTGGCCCCGGGGGCTCTGCAGGGCTCACATGGCATGCAGCAGTGGCAGATCCTTTCCCCCACCCTGTGAAATACCCAGGGAGGTTTTCCAGCAGCAGCACAGACTTGTTTTAGCAGCTCAGGGGTGTTAGGAAACCTCATAGCGTTACCTGAGTAGGGGGAAACCCAAGGACCGCGGGGTGCAGGTCAGAGGGGACTTGGCCGTGCACACTGCTGCAGGATAAGATATGGCCTTTAGCAGGAGCTGGTGGGTGACGCAGGGACAGTGGCCACCCACAGCCCTCCGACACACTGGGTGGCCGAGGATGAGTCAGATTGCACAGCACTGGGCAACACATGGCCAGACGGGGCTCAGGGTGGTGCTGGGGGTGCTCGGTTTTGCACCGAGGACAGACACTGTCCCCAGCTCTCTATGACTGTGCTGGGGATGTTTTCACGGCTGCGGAGGGTCCCACAGGCTGGCACAGTTCCAGGGGGCATTCAGCTCTGCTGCTGCCACAGTCAGACTCTCAGTGGTCCTGTTAGTTGGATACCAGAGAAAAACTTGTCTGGAAAGGAGTGGTGATGGTGTTTCTTGCTCCAGGCAGAAGCACCCCTGAAGGATGTTTGCCTGTGCTGGGTTAGGGCAGGAGACCTCCCTCCCACCCCCTCAAACCACCAGCTCCTCTCCTTCCAGGTGCCCCACAGGGAAAATCCATGCTTGCACCTCCAAATGCTGCCTGAAACATGTGGGCACCTGCTCAAAGACCATTTTGATGCTGTAGCTCCCTCCGGATAACCTTTACCTGGGGGAGTTGCAGGAGGTACCCAACAGGTCTGCATGATGCATCTGGTCCAAAACTCCTTGTGAAAACAGAGAATTCAAAACTGTTTTTCCCAGCCGGCATACAGAGGACAGGACCGGGGGAGATGAAGCCAAGCAAAGCTCTGTCCCCCCAGAGGAGGAGGAAAACTGTACTTTTGCCCCACAGTAGTGGTACAGAGGCTCTTTGGGAGCCAGGCAGCAGAGCAGGGGCTGCCTCCCACCTCAGTTCCCCCCGGCATAACCCATCCGCTAGCCTGTTGCTTGATTTATCCAAAATTAGCATGCTCAAACTTTGTCACGGTCCTTTCTAGAGATGACTTGTTAAATGGGGATGAGATGTTACAGAGCGCCTTGCAGGGATAGAGCCTACAGGCAGGGCAGGGGCTGCAGGGCATCCTCCACCTCTTGCTGGGCACCAGGGCTGGACGGGGGGCAGAAGGCAGGTGCTCCCTTGGCTTTCACCCCAAGACATGCCAAGGCAACTGCCAGCATGAGATGCTAACCCAGAGCTTCCTACATCTCCAGAGATCCTCTTAGCCTAGTGCTTAAAAATAACAGTTGGCTAATCCCTGTCCTCCCCATGCTCCACACACACCAGCTCTCCTCTCCACAGAAATGCTATGCCATGGCATATCTTAAAAGCTGCTCCTTCTTTTGTGCTGGGGATGCTCTGTCAGCTTCCCTGAGCTGCAAGTAACAGGGACTGGGGTCTGCAATTGGGACTGGCATGAGCAGGAGCCACAGGGCTCACAGTGGCACATGCACTTCAAGGCATCAGAAGTATCTTGTGACATTTTTTCAGATGATCAGAAACACTTGCTTGTGGCCTTCCTTGGAAAAAAAAATTAGAAAGTTTTCCTTATGGTGGAAAAGCCTAGAACAGCTTCATTTTTAATGTCGTTTTATCTAATTTTGAGCAAGGACCAAGAAAGGAGGAACTTGGCCATCAATACACCCGCCAAAAGGAATAAATAAGAAAGAGCGTGGTGATGAAAGACCTGTTGTGTGAAAGCTGCAGCGAAGGCACCAGGCTTTGAACAAAGAGATGAAAGGCAGCAATCAATGCAGGAGCATTTTGTGAACTGCCAGCAGAAAACTCGGGGCTGGAGGGGCACTGGGGTGTCCCCAAATCCCTCCTGGCTGGGCTTTGGAGATGGAGCATCATGGCTGGGATGGAGGGGAAGCAAGCAAGCAAAGGGGGCTGTCGCCATGGTGGGAATAGGGATGCACAGCAACACTGTTTGAGCAGGTTGTGGTTATAAATGAGGCTGTTGGCGGTTTCTGCTCTGCTGGGGGGTCCTGGAGGCTGTTCCATCATCTGCCACCGTGGGAAAGGGAGTTGAAGTGTGCTGTTGCTGCAAGGCTTTCCCACAGCGAGCAGTCGCTCACAGCCTGCACCACGGCAAGTGATACCCACCTCCTGCCTGAGGTAAAGTTCAGCCATGATGTCGGCAGCAGCCTGCAGTTACAGGGTGCAAGCAGATGTGATTCCTCTTGCTTTATCCAACCACCAGATAGTTATTTCCCCATTCTCCCTCCACCTTTTCCTCTCCTCCTCCCTTCTTCCCAGCTCACCAAAACAGTGCTGGTTTCTCACCAGAGCAACAGATCAGTGCAAGTCACATCTTCATTGAGCCTCATCAGCCAGGTTACACTGAGCCAGTAACCGATCCCTCCCCTCCACCTCACTGCCAGCTTTGACCCCGCTTTGGCCCACTTTTTATTCAGACATGGTCCGGTGCCTCCTGCCCATGTAGCTGCCATGGGGCTGCAGCTCAGCCCCAATCTCCCTGCAGGGACACAAAATGCTTCCCAGACTTTGGCCATCCAGAGCAGTAATTGAACCAAAACTTGATTAAGCAGGGAGCTGTTGTATCTGGCTGGCTTCAGCAGCTTCGGAGCAGCCAGTGGAGAGGGCTTTGCTGGGAACTGCAGGCTGCGCAGGGCACTGAATCATCCTAATTAACTGATAGCAGTTCACGATTTGATTTCTTCATGTAAAAAGCTCTAAATCTTATTGCGTTTGCTTGTCTTGCCCTGTGCAGAGTAACAGAGAGGAACAGCCAGGAAAATGCACATTAATTTCTCAGCCCAGAAGCAGCAGGAGGTTAGGGAGAGCAGGGGCCTCTGTAGGTGCGTGGTCCAGGCTTGTCCTCACCTGCCTGGTGTCTGCAATGTAGACACTGCCACCTCCTCACCAGCACAAGGGGATGGAGGCCTGAACTCTACACTTGCTCAAAAGCAAATCCTCTGAGTTTGGGGAAAGGCAGCTGGGAAGACCTTCCTTGTTCCTCCCTGTACCTGTAATTACTGAGCAAGGAGACATTCACCAACCCCTCCTCCAGCATCTCCAGGCAAGAAAGGGAGAGGAGAACCAGCAGGAATAGGAGTGAGAGAAAACATTGGGATGCTCAGACCCCAAGCATGAGAAAAGCAATACCAGGCTGACAGCCTGAGCAGAGCTACCACATTGGGAAGATCTGGTCCCTGTTTGCTTTGTGATGAAAGCACGAGCAGCCTTCGCCTGCTCCTCCACAGGCCAAGATGCTCTCCAAGAGCTCTGCTCCCCCCACAGCCCACGTGGGATGAAGCAGTGAGAAGGGAAATGCTTTCAGCCTTGATATCGCAGCTCAGAGCTGCTCGAGAGGCAGGGGTTCCTCCCCACGCAAGCACCATCCCCATCCCACCATCCCCAGTAAGACCTGCCAGGCTGCCCTCAGCTGAGCAGATCCCCTTGCTACAAAAGGCACTGCTCCAAAAGATGGGGAGGCCCCCAAAATAGCTAGGGAAAACCAGGATCACCTGATGTCACTGACCAATTCCATATTGGTTGCTCTGTGGGGCCAGGGTGACTCAGATACCCTCTTAAGATAACACTGGTAGGATTCATCTCGTGTAGGTTTAGACGCCCAGGGTGCAGTTATCATTGGAGCCAGATATTGGAAGGCAACAAGTACTCAGAGCATCATTTGCAATGGGGTATTCCCTCAAACTGCCCCTTTCCCTCCTTTGGGAGGGTCAGGGAACTCGGCAGGATGGGCTCAGGTGGGGATCACCGCATTGGAGAATGTGCAGCAGTGGGCAAGCCAAGCCCTGAGCTTGTGCTTTTGGGGGAAGGACGGTCTCTTGGCCGCCTGGGAAACAGATGCACAATGGTTTTTTCCTTCCTTCAGCTGGTGTTGGATATCAGCCTGATGTGATTCTTTGGCACAGCTCGCTATGGCCAGCTTCACAAGGTAGCAGCCAACACTATGCATGGGAAATTCAAGCCACTGCCCAGCACAGCAGGTCAATGAATGCGAGAAACAGGACCTGCCAGGACTGCTCCCAGGCTCGGCTTCACCTTCTCCTCCCTTCCCACACCCCCAGCTCCACAGCAAGACAAAGCAGTGCGAACCAACTACAACTCCTACGGAAAGGAAGGGAAAAAGAGCATGACTGTTATTTCAGTTCATTGCACTTGGGGGGTGCTTGACTGCAGCTGCAAAAGGAGATTGGTTGAGTACCCAGAGAGATGCTGCAAGGGGATGGATGCTCAGAGCAGGGGCTGAGCAAGGCGGAGGAGACAGGGCTAAACATACAGAGCTCAGGTCTCCCTTTGGGGTTCTCCAGGTGTAATTGAACCTCAACATTTTCACACAGTGAAAATCCAGAGTCTGATGGGCTCTGTGATACATTGCAACTTCTCATGATAACATGATACCCCAAGCATCATATTCCTGATGTTTGCTTCAGATGCCAACTAGCTGAGCTGAGCAATGCTGACCTTCAGGAGAGTTTGGATACAAGTCTGTGCTCCTGTTCAAATTTATAGTCCAGGCTTGCTGCTGCTGAGGAAAGGATTTTATGCAGAGAGAGATCAGCAGGTCAGGGGCAAGGAGTTACCTCCTCTGCTGTGCTCAGCAGCACTGGCTGGTACTGTAGCATTAGACTCAGCCCTGCTCTCTGTTGCAAATAATACTAATGGAAATCCTAGTATCTGCTTGCCTGGCTGGTGAAATGCACGATTCTCCTACGCCTTCGTTGTCCAGACGCATTTGCTGAATAATTTACAGATATCATTTGTACTTGAGTAGCACCCAGGAATCCCAAATGAGACCCTGGCCCTGGCTCTCAGAGGATGCTATGGGGAGACCTTATGGACCTGAGAAACTGTGACCTACCCACGTCATTTCACAGTCACAGTGGCAGCCAGGGTTAGAGGCTGGGAAGGCTCCAGCCCCCAAACTGTCCAAACCTTCTGCCAGCAGGCACAGGGGCCAGTGGTCACGCCCACTCCTGCCCACCTTGGACTGTTGCAGAGTTTAAGCAGGCAGAGCCAGCTCAGGATTTGTCCCACTAACTTCTATGCTCAGGGCAATGCAGGCAAGGCAGCAAGGAACATGCACAATGACTTTCCAAACAAGCAAATAGTGAATAATAGAGAACTTTCAGTTCTGGAAACAGTCCTCCTAACATTCACAAAACACCTGGGACATCAGAGTCATTTTGTGACTAATCAGCTGTTGTTGGAGGTCTCACAAGTACCAAATGAAACAAGAAGTCCCAGCTCAGAAAATAATTTGGGAAACGCTCACCAGTCCCATCTGTTGTGAATAAACAAACAGCTCTGCTGTAGTTGCAGGGTCATGAATTGCCTTGGAAGAGTTAGAGATACCATCTACATGAAGAGCAGAAAGTCTGCCAGAGAGAAAAATAAATATCCCTGCACAGAGGATGGGAATATGGACAGTTATGACTCTGCTGAGAGTTACCTGCTGAGTTTCCACCCACCAACCAAGCCCTGCTACTTATATACGGGCCCTCATGGGTGCAGAAGTGGTCTACGCCTGCATCCAGCCTGGTGCAGAGCCTCCTGTGCTTGTCTCTGCTAAGATGAGGAGCAAGGAATAGGAATCAGGTATACCCTTGGTGCAGTCCCTGGTGCGCTCGGGAAAATAGCAGCACATTCCCTCCTGCCAGCCTCAGCCCCTCATGTACCCACTGCTGTGGCAGCAGGACATGCCGGGGGGGGGGGGGCATCTTCCCTGTCCCTTTGTGGGGGACATCTGTGCCTGCAGTTCAGAGCCAGGTACAGCGCAGACATAGCTGAGCACATGGTCCCTGTCTGGGAGCATCTCTAAGTCAGCAAGCAGACTTGTTCAGCATTTCTCATGGCATGCAGGCTATAACTATATAGCCAGGGGATGGTCTACAGCCAGTCCAGAGTGTTATCACATGTCAGAGTACTGGGAATGAGGAAAATTGGGATGAGGGCAGTGGTGATGAATGCCAATTCAATCTGCAGCCCATTTTGACTCACTTTGTGAAAGCAAGGCTTGCACCAGGGGCATCTGGGCAGGTTGCTCCAGAAATCTGGTCACCTGCTAGTTTACCCATAAGAAAGGTTGAGAAATGCTGGTTTATATGAAAAGCCTTTCATTTTCTGCTCCCAACCCAAGCTGCCAGCTCTTTGCATGATGCCAGGAAGCAGTACAAAAGAAAACACTGCACTGTCTTGCTCCATCAGCCTTCCTGCCCCTTTTCACGTGGGATGGGCTGGAGTCAAAGGAGTAGCCCACAGTGCAGGCTTGCCCCGGCTGCCCCTTCTCCCCTGGCCCAGGGAGCCAACCCACAACCTTACAGCACACACAGCTCAGCCTTCCAAACCAGGAGCACCATATGTTCGCGTAGGAGCATGCAAGTACTGAGGAGCAGGCATGGAAATAGAGGTTTCAGCTCTTAACAGGGTGCCACACAGCCGTGCACATGCCCACGTGGGTGGCTCTGCAGATGGCAATGCTGGGCAGCATCAGCCTGAGCCTTTGCATTTCTGCTTCCCAGTGGCAAATGCTTCTGTGTCAATGGGTAGGAAGGAAAAGCAGGATTTCTCAAGTGCTCCTAGGCTGGATAAAGCAGCTTTGTGGTACTGCAGAGTTTAGGGGCTCTGCAGCAGGAGCTGCAACCATGGGTAGAGAGAGGAGAGCTGCTGACCCTTTCCCATGTCACTGAGCTGCAGAAATGATGTTCTGGACTCGAGGGGGTGCCCTGAGCAGACCCCTGTGGTCCTGCTGTCTCCTGCATCCTGGGATCATGCCCCATAAACGAGCAGCGCTCAGGACCCTGCACCACACCGTCACACACAGCTCCCCAGGACTGAACTAATTACAAGCCACAGAGGAGCTCAAGGGGATGAAACCTCTTAGCAGGGACTGCAGCTGGAGCATTACCAGATTATGGGTCAGAAGCAGAGCACACAGCAAGCCCCAGCTTACAGGGATGCCGCCACAGCAGCTCACACGTGAGCACAAGCCTGAGGACCAAGCCCTGGCATCTGCACTGGGTGTGCAGCCTCTGGGCTCATTATGGCAAATCCAGACCATGCACTGAAGAGGGGTCTGGGGCCAGTCTGCCCTGCAGGGACACATCTGCTCCATCACTGTCACTTCAGGCATCACAACACTTGCTCTACCAAGGGACAACCCAAAAGGCCCCAGCAGGACTTACCACCACTGCTGGTCAGCATCCAGCAAAGGCCTTCTCCATCCTTCCTCTCTGACAAGATGCCACCATCAGGATACAATCCTTCAACAGCTCCTCTGTTACATAAAAACCAGTTGCAACAGAGTCACAAGGAGAAATCCCCTCAGTTTACAGTCAAATCTCTGGGAGCTACCCAGCAGGGAACACAGCCTGGAAATGACCCCACTCCCTGAGCAGGAGGGCAAACACACAGCAAACCAACACCCCACCCCCAAAGACATTAGACTAGCTTCTGAGCAAGCCCAGCCCTTTTATAAGCCATTCTCAGGTGAAACCTGTACAGATTAGCTGGTCTGGGAGATTCATGTCACCTGGGAGCAAACTTGGACATGCCGGCTGCTCCTTCGTCCCCCCAGCCCACAGTGCAACACATGACTCCGGCGTTTAGTGCTTCATGGGTTTTGAAGGGGATGTGGTGGCTCTTCAAGTGTCATGGCCATGGCTGCGGCCTCAGCAACGTGCAGGGGGAGCCCAGCTCCTCAATGCATAGATACACAGCCACGTGTCACGTATATGGCCTGATTTATAGCAGGGTTGGGGGTGTCAGGTGTTGGACAGGCTTCTTTCAAGAGCAGGGATGAGCTGCTCGATGGGAGCTCACACCTCCCCATCCATATCTTAGTGGTGATTTTACACCCTCTTCACATTATCCTTCCACCAGCTTGCCTAAAGGATGTCAAAATTATTATCCCCAGTTGGAGACGGGGAAAGGGGAGCGAGAGGGAGATGAAGTGTTGTGGCAGAAGCTGGCCAGAGAGTCAGTGTCGAAGGCAGGACTAAACACCATCTCTCCCATATTACAGCCTGGCCTGGGTCTCCATTAGGGCTGTTCCTCCCCCAGGAGTGTGTAGGGGACAGCTTTCCTGCAAAGCGGCCCATGGCTCTGCCTCTGTGAGTGCGTGGTGCCCATGGAGTGGCTGATGCAGGTTGTCTTGGTGCCCCCAGAAGAGCTCAGATACTCAAATACTCACACATGAGCCATCCCAAGGAATAATTTAATTTAATCCCCTTTTTACCTTCTTCTCCCCCACGCCGGCAAAGCAAGAGCCGGGCAGACTGCATGATTTTTGATGTCAGAACTTTGTTCTCGGATAAAAGTCTTTAAAAAACTCAAACACCCCAAAGTCACAAAAAAACAGAGTGGGAGAAAGAGAAGGAGAAAGGAACAAGCCTGGGAAGCTGGCTCTGCACTTTGCCCCGGCTGCCTGGGACAAGGGGCTCTTTGTTTCACCGGCCAGAGCCTGCTGCACTGGACCTTTTCAATCTCCCTCCCTGGGAAAAGGGCCAGAGGGAAGTAGGCACAAGCAGGGCAGGCAAAAACCCTGGGGCTGCAGTGAAAAACCCCTGCTCAGACCCCCACCAGGCCCCCCATCTTCATATAGGCGGTCTGTATAGTGTCTGCCAGAAATGCTTCCAGGAGAAAAAGGTGCCCGGGAGCCCCTTGTGTCTCTGCTTCCCATGCACCGTCCCTGAAAATGAACATGCTCATGTTTCTGCCATGCAGGAGTTTTCAAAGTTTTCTGTGTCTCTTGGACTTTGCAATCCTAAAGCACCTGCTAAAACGCATTGAAGCACCCAGCCGGCGTGTAATCATCTGCCCGCGGCTTCCTGGGCTGGCCATGTTGAGCAAGCCACATCACTGCGGCTTTGCTGGGTCCCAGGGCCGGAGGCAGCGTAGGCAGGAGGCTGTTGGGGACAAGCTGCTGTTGTCTCCTCCCACCCCAGGGACACTGCCAGCGTGTTGCCAAGCGTACGGGTGCAATGACACGGAGATGGCGATGATAGGGGATTCAGCCAGCCAGGCAGGAGACCTTGCTGTAGGGATCAGATCTAAGTTTGGGGTGGTGTTTCCCTTCTTCCCCTTATTTTCTTGCATTGAAAAACCCCAGAGCTCTGCCTGGCTGCCAGCAATTCCCCTTCTCGTGACCCCAGTCGCACAGAGCCGGGGCTGGGAAACACGCAGCAGGCACCCCTGGGGCTCTCAGCTTTCATCAGCTCTAACAAGAGTCACGGGTACCCTCCCTGAGTGTGTCCGTCTGTTTGTCCGGGCTGGAGCTCAGGTTGGAGGCTGGTTTTGCACACCGATACGGCAACTTTCTGCAGGCTGGGAGTGATGCAGGGCTCCCCGTGCCCTGCCCCGCACCCATGCCAGCGTCACAGGGATGACATGAGCTGGATGGATGCTTGGCATCCCGGGATGGTCTGGGAGGTACATAAAGTCCCAGGAGAGAAGAGATGGTGAAGAAGTGGCCTCTGCACCCCTGGGGAGCAAGGTGCTGCAGGGCAGCCGGGGACTCATCCTGCCCTGCCAGGAGATGTGCAAACACCGGCTGCTCCCATGCTTCGTTTGCACAGCTTGCTCTGCTTCTGAGCAGAGAGGGCAAGGAAAATGTGCCCAGCTAGCCCCAAAATGCGATGTTGGCTGCTCCAGGAGAGCCCGGCTGTACCCAGGCTGGCCCAGCACTTTGCAGTCAGGTCCCACATCCGTGATGCTCCATTTCCCATCCTTCACAGGATGATGCTTATTAGAAAGTGGGACAGGAAAACAAGAATGATCTCTTCCCGGGTCAAAAAAAAGATGCTCCTTAAGGCTATTTCTCCCTCCGGGAAAAGCAGGTGTTTGCAGTGTGCTGCACCAGCATGGCTTTGGGCTTCAGGGACATCCACGCTGTTCAGCCTCATCCTGCAGGGATGGCAGGGGTGGCCCCTCTTGGCCTCTCCATCTGTGTACCAGAGCTAGGGAGGATATTTACACCCCAGGGATCCCTTCCCAAATAGTCCAGGCACCCCTCAGCCCCGGGGGGGTGGGGGGGACGGACTGTGGGAACCAGCCCCGCCGCTGCTCCCCGTTACTGCTCTGAAGAGCAACTGTCAGAACGGAGGGGAGATGGCATGGGGCTTTGTTAAAACAAATAAATTCAAGGAAGAGGCCTCGTACATGTTTCCTCAGCAACCGCAACGTCACGCGGGATGTCTGGGCTTCCCCCTCCTCTTCTTATTATTAAAAGAGAAAAGAAAGGGAAGCAGAAAGCGAAGGGGAGCTGGGGACAGTCTCCTGGCAACGCTGGGGACAGTAATGTCCTCCTGCCGGGGGGACATGGCTCCAGCGCAGGGAGCCTGGCCAGCCCTTGTGGCCAGAGCGGCAGGATGGAGAGGGTGTCCCTGGTGTCCCCTGGGATGGAGGTGATGGCACACCAGGCACGGCCATGTGCCCAGGGATGCCCGGCTGCTTCCCGGCTATGGCAGCCTTGCTAAGCCCTGATTTACCTAGTGCGAGTCCTCGATTTGCAGAGTGGTGGGAGCTTAATCCCCTCTGTTTCCCCCTCTTAATTCAAGACATTTTTTGGTGACGATGACCATGCTTCTTCCCCCAGTGCTGGGGTCTGGCTGCGGGCAGGGCAGGGGCTGGGGACGCGGTCCCCAGGCGGGCTGTCACTGCCGCCTGCCGGGGAGTGCCTCGCACACCCGAGCCTGCTGTGGCCACACTCCCTCCACACTCAAACCCTCGTTATTTGAGCTATTTAATCCACCCTGGCTCACTTTTAATAGATAGAAGTGAGCGACTCAGGCGGTGGGTCTGAGTAGGCAGGAGATGGCAGAGGAGTCCACACGGGCATGGGTGGCTCGGGGACTGGGAGAGGGGACTTTTGCTGCCTTTCCCAGTGCCCCGGACTGAGGGGTCACCCTGTGCCCAGCAGCAAGGTCCTGCCAGCCCCCAAGCCCCCTCGACAGGCGCAGCTCAGCTGTGAAAAGCACCGCAGATGGTGCCAGAGCTGAGAGCAAATGGGGTCAGAAAGCAATTAGCCCAGGTCCTGCAGGGCAGCCCCGCCAGAGCCTGCTCAGCTCAGCCGTCCTGACCTGAGCTGCAGCAGAAAAGGTCTTTAAACCCCTGATTACCAGGAGCAGCCAGGGAAGGATCACTCTCTATTTGCCCGTTTCTTATTCCCTTTCTCTAAGCCTCCACTGGTGGCCCCTGCCAGAAGAGGATGCTGAGCAAGGCAGTGCTTTGCTCTGACCTGTTATCACGGATGCACGTTTAATTTGCCTTTTAATACAGCGTTATATACCTAGCAATGGACCAGCCAAGCCTGACACTATTTTTTATCACTGTGTGTTGATCCAACAGGGGAAATCAATACGTTCCTCCAAATGCCAGGAGCAAGCTAATACCTCAGACTAAGAGAAACAGAAATAAAGATACAGGTTTCCAAGGGAGGATGGTGGGGTTTCCTCCTGCGGCAATCTGTGCCGGGACATGTGGCCCCCAGGGGTAGGAGGTGCAGGTGGTATCCAGAAACCGAAGACGTCATGGCAATACCCTTGCTGGAGCTGGGCACACTGCTGTGACATGAGGGTGTCACTGCTGGATGGGTCATAGACCCGCAGCCACGTGCCCTCTTCTCCGCTGCCAGGGCTGTGCTGGTCCATTTTCTCTGGGGCAGATGGGCTATAACCAGATCGTGTTGTTATATGGTGTCTCAGTTTTTCCACCTGTGAAATGAAGATGGTGAGAGGTGCCAGCGTCACAGGAGCTGGCAGCTGGACACGCCACTGGCTGTCACCTGTGCCTCATCCCAGGACAGGTTGGGAGATGCTCCAGACCTTATCGATCCATCCTTGCAGCAGCTTCCCCTGAACCCTTCCCACCACTGCCCTGTCTGCCCTCTCCTGCCCGCAGCAGCAGGCAGAGCTGGCTCCTGCCCTCTGCTTTCCAAATTATGGCAGCTGCTGGGAAATGCTTTGGCCTGAGCTGTAGTTGAGCAAGACCTGGGGTCCTGGCATTTGGGGCCAGCCAGCTGGACAAGCTGTGCCCAGTGCCGGGGTCACTTCTGCAGGGCAGCTGGAGCAAAGCTGAGCCAAGGTGGGGCTCCAGGCTGGGGGGCTTGGTGGGTGTCCCCTCCAAAAGGGCTTTCCCCCAAACCCCGTCCCCTGAGCGTGTTTCTCTCCCTGCTTCTCGCTGCAGGTTCATGAATGACCGCGTCCCATCTAACCGCAGGTACCAGCCGACAGAGTATGAGCACGCGGCGAACTGTGCCACCCACGCAGTGAGTCCCTGTCCCCGTCCCAGGGCGAGGGAGGACGGTGCTCAGGTCTCCAGGGATCCCCTAAGGAACCTCAAGGAACACCTAAAAATGTCTGTGTTCAGCCCTGGAGCAGTTGCTGAAGGTCTTGAGCCTGTGATGAGGCAGATGTGCCCCAGGTGCTCCCGGGGAGCTGGGATGACCTCCCTCCTTCTGCCCTGGGAAACTGGTGTGCATCTCCCTCGCTCTCACCCACCATGGCCCTGTGTCCCCGGGGAAGCCAGCTGCGGGCTTAGTGGAGGAGGAGTATTTTGCAAAGCTCCCTGAAAATTGAGTGTTTTTCACAGCAGGAACAGTGACAGGCACCTCATGGGCCTGCATACGCAGTGGCAGGAGCAAGTACTCCCCACATCAGGTTTTCCCTCGGGAGCCAGCAGCTCCCACTCTGAGCCCTGGGAGGTGACTCCTTGTGCCTTCCTCCTCCTCCCTGCCTCCACCTGGAGAAGCTATTTTGGAGCTGCACCATGCAGGGAAAGACCCTGCCGGGCCGATGCGGGTGGCCAGCCTGCCCCTTATGAGTGGTAGCTTTGACAGGAAGCAAAAGGAACGCCTAAAAGGAAAAGCAGAGACTGTATTGTAGCTGCTCAATGGAAACGCAGAGAGTCAACAACAGGTTTGCTTCTCCCTTCCAGTTCTGGATCCTGCCCAGCATCCTCGGCAGCTCCATCCTCTACATCCTCTCTGATGACCAGTGGGAAACCATCTCAGCCTGGATCTATGGCTTTGGCTTGTCCAGCCTCTTCATCGTCTCCACCATCTTCCACACCATCTCCTGGAAGAAGAGGCATCTCAGGTACCAGCTCTGATCGCTTGAGGCTCCGGAAGCGGGAGAGGGTCCGGAGGCCCCTGGTGCCACAGGCTCTGACCCATCTGTCTGTCTGTCTCTCCTGCAGGACCGTGGAGCACTGCTTGCATATGTTCGACAGGATGGTGATCTACTTCTTCATTGCGGCGTCGTACGCTCCCTGGTGAGTTGCTGGTGGGTGGGGGCCGTTGCTTGGCCCCACTGCAGGGGAGAAAATCAGCCCAGCTCCAACAAGTAGGGTTTCTGTCTCCAGTCTCGGCTCTGCTTGAGGCTGTACTCTACCCCTTTCCGCAAAACCTTCCTATCCTATAGATTTCAACCCCTCTAAGTTGAAGTTACAACATGGGAGGACCCTTTGGTGGGACAGCCATGGGGGTGAGGGCAGCATTTCCCCTGGTACCTCGCTGCCCGCAGCCCAGACCAGGGTGCTGCCTTGGACCCCCTTCACCATAGACCTGGCTCTTGCAGGCTGAACCTGCGGGAGTTGGGTCCCTGGGCCTCCCATATGAGGTGGATCATCTGGATTATGGCATCTGTTGGGACTGTCTACGTTTTCTTCTTCCATGAGCGGTGAGTGCCTTTACCCGGCCCTGCATTGGTGGGTATCACAGAGCCCAGCTCAGCTCTGCCAGCCCTTCTTAATGCCCCAATGGTAGTCGAGCTGCAGAGGAGAGCAAGAAGGATGGAGATAGACAGACAGACAGACAGATAGGTACAGGGTCCCTGGGCAGCCTCCTGGCCAAGTGGCAGTGGAGGGCTTCCTTGGACCACATCCTTCCCCATCTACACCTTGTTTTTAGGAGCTTTGGTGGCAGGATGTGGGAGCAGGGACATGGGAGCAGGGACATGGAAGCAGGGACATGGGGGCAGGGATGTGCTGCTGTGAGTTGCTTCTTCCACGTGGTGGCACCAAATAGAAAGCAAAAGGCCCCAGATGTGTCATTCCCCCCCCCCCCCCCCCCCCCCGAGGCCCCAGGTGCCTGGCCCTGAGCTGGTGGCTCCCAAGCCAAGGTGGGGGTCCGTCACGCCCGGGGCAGGGTGCCAGCCCTGCCATGGTGGTGTGGCTCACACATGAGGATGTGGGACCTGCCGTGATGGCACCACCACCCCTTTTCCTAAAGCACAGCAGTGGACGTTGCAAGCGTAAAACTCGATGCTTCCTCCGCACCTGCCTCCAAGCAGCTTCTCTGTCGGTCGCAGGTACAAGCTGGTGGAGCTGGTGTGCTACGTTATCATGGGCTTCTTCCCTGCCTTGGTCATTCTCTCCATGGTAAGCCACCACTGGGAAGCACGCGGGCTCAGCGCGAGGGACAAGTCCAGTGGGTTGGCGTGCCAGGCTGTGTGATGGATAAAGCCATCCCCAAATACGACGTGGCCCGGCTCGGTTTTGCAAATCATTTGGGTGCCCAGCAGCTGCCACATGCACCTCCAGCGGACCTCCTGCCCGGGCTCCGTTGCATTGAAATCCTCCCAGCAAAGCTGGGCTGCTGGGTCCCTGGTGCCTTGCTGGAGGGGAGGGTGTAGCAGAAGGCAGAGCGAGGGTCCTGCCCTGCACACTGCAGCTGGGGCCATGCTTCTGGTTTTGATGGAGCAGTGGGGAAAGTGCAGGCATGCTGGGGCCGCTGCTGAGCCCTGCCTCCCTGCTTGCTCCCAGCCCAACAGGGACGGCCTCCTGGAGCTGGTGGCTGGTGGACTCTCCTACTGCCTGGGCACTGTCTTCTTCAAAAGTGATGGCCGCATCCCCTTTGCCCATGCCATCTGGCACCTCTTCGTGGCCATTGGAGCTGGCATCCACTACTATGCCATTTGGAGGTACCTCTACCGGCCTGGTGCGCTGGAGACGAAAACATCCCGGTAGATGCCTTAAAGACATTGTTTGCACCAACTGGCACATGGGGGCATGGAGGGGAGCGGGGAGGCAGCCTGAGCCGTGGGCTCGCCCCGAACCACCCGCTCGCCCCGTGGACAGCAGCCACCGGTGCCCTTTCCACAGGGACAGGAAAGCCTGGAGGTTGATTTTAAACAGATTTTTCTTTTTTAACGTCGGGAACTGTTTAATTTTTTAGGCAAAGGTTTCATAACATGGTGACCATCCGACGGGCTGCAGGAGATAGGGGAGTGACCCACCTGGCCCCGAGCATCCCACGGGAGCGGGGACCTTGGTCCTAAGTCATGTCAGCATTAACTGCCCCCTCCCAAGTTCTCGACGGGAAGGTCCAGAGTCAACAAAGCCTTACGTAGGACTGAAACTTGAATCTCTTCCAGGCTTCCCAGAGTCTGGAAAACCCTTTCTCTAAGCCAGTATTAAGTGCACAACTCATCCCCCCTAGACGGGCCCTCGGAGCCCCCACAGATATTTTCTCCCTGGGGCACTTTGTTTTCCTCTCCGGTCCCAGTGCCAGCGGCAGCCCCGAAGCACGGCCCCGCTCCCAGGCTCTGCCGCACTCGTGCCTTCTGCGGGGAGCAGAGGGGGGACCCAGCTCCCAGCATCCACGTGGCTGGGGTCAGCCCATCCGCATCAGGGGATTTTCTTTCTCCTCGAGGGAGGGAAGCGAACCTCCCTGGATTGGGATCACGGGGCTGCCTACCTTCTCTGCTCCCATTTTGATGATAAGCCTCTTGCTCAGTATCAGATTTAAATCCACTTTTGGGAGGAATTCCGACATTCCTGGGAGTGCCACAGGTAAGGGATGCACCCACATAATGCTTGGAGGTGAGATGTGATGGGGAGGTCCTAGTGATGCTCGGTTTTTAAACCCCTAACCACAGCTACACAGTGCTCTCCAAGGCAGGATAACGGGACATGGAGCCCCCGTCCAGCCGTCAGGAGCAGTCCCAATGCTGATGGAATGGGAAAACCACACCTGGTGCTGCTCCCCAAACACGCCGGCAGAGCTGCTGGAGCTGGGACGGTCTGGTGCGTGCCGGGCTCTGGTGCGTGCTGGGGTCTGTGCTGGGAGCCGGCCGGCAGACCAGCACTGCTCTCAGCCCTGCCTGCACCTTCCCTGGGAGCCCCCGAAGGCATCGATTTCCCCTCATCTCTCTTTGGCCTCTTGATTAATCGCAACTGCAGCAGTCTCAGCGTGATGTGGCAAGCGAAGGAGATTTATGGCCACCATCCCACATCTCCTGTTTCTCCAGCAGCATGCTGAGGAGCCGAGCTCCTGGCTCTGTCCCATCTCTCGCAGAGCTTAGGTTCCCCCAGCCTGTGGCGCCCCAGGACCGGCTCTCCAGGGCCTTGCCATTTTCCAGCAAATTACCAAAGAGAAAGCATCCAGATACTCTTCCCCTCCTGATGTGGTGGCGGTGGTCACCAGGTCAGCAAAAAAATCCAGTGGGTTTTCACTTCCATACGCAGAAGGTTCCTATAAGGAGCCCCGGGTGCCGTGCCTTGCACCCCAGCCCGGCATGGGGCTGCTGGGGGTCTCTGTCCAGGGCACCCCAAAGCAGCCTTTGGGCTGGGACACCTCTTGGGGTGACGGGTGGTCTTAGGGACAGGGGGTGAATGACCCAGTGTGGGCCCAGTGTCTGCTGCTGCCTGTCCCAGGCCCCCAGGACGCAGCCCTTCCTCCATCACCTACCGCAGAGGGAGGGGTGGAGAAGGATGAGCTGTGAGTAACCAGCAGTTGGTGGAGCATGTCTGGGGTTGGAATAGCGGGATATGGGGTCCCAGAGCGGGAGCTGCCGTTTTTTCTGTCTGGCAAGTCATTATCCTTCTCCGTGCCTCAGTTTCCCCATCTGTAAAATGGGGGTGAAGACACCGACCTACCTCACAGGGCTCATGTGAGGACCCCATGAAGAACTTGGAGGACGACCAGTGCTTTACAAACACGCGCTTCAATTTTCACCGAGTCTAGGACATCGGATTCCCAGAGCCACCTCTGGGCACGGTGACAACTGCGGCTCAGCGTGCCCGGATCTCCTCCCCCTCCATCCCTAAATCCCACGGACAGGGAACCACTCTGGGGACAGACCATGCACACAGTAGTCCCAGCCGCCGGGCAAACATCCCCTGGAAGGGGCTGAGGATGCCCAGGGACCACCATCGTGTTTCGTCCGTAGGCTTCATCCCAAGGGATTTATCTTGGAAGCCATTTCACCACTGGGGGCTTTCGGCCCTAAATCCATCCCGGGGGCTCCTGAGGCACAGCGAGGTGCCAGAAGGACCTTTCCGAGGCCACTTGATCTTGGCCTCCTGCTGAAAACCCAGGGCAGGGCAGATGCCCAGGCGGGAATGGGTGGCCGGGCTCCGTCACAGACATCGCCACCCTGCCTGGAGCCCGGATTTGCCGAGCGGGCTTCTCTGTAATTGAGAAGTCCCCCCTCTTCTCTTGCTTCCTAAGTCCTTCCCTTGCAAAGCAGAGTGGGAGGCGCAGAGCAGGTTACTGGATTGTCCTCCTGTTTTATACTAATTTTAAACGACTCGTAACATTCAGGATGTCTGTGGAGGAGGGTTTGAGGGGTCTTTTTAGCATCTCGTGTTTTACACTGTCCATCCTTGTTCAATCAGTATTTTATATTTAACACAGTGTTGGGTCAAATTAAAAACAAATGTAAGGAAAATAATGCTAGTGAATATTGTTTCCTGTGGATTAGGATTGAAATAAAACCTCAAGATACCTCACTATTGCCTGCTTGTTAAATCACAATGAGTTTCCCTGCAGCATCTGGAAATAAACCCATTTTCTACTTGACTTGCCCAGCGTGGCATCGCTCCCCGGTGAGGAGAGGAGCCACTCAATCAGCTGCAGCGAGGCCCTACTCACGGTGATGGAGTGCTGAGCACCAACTCAGCTCAGCGCATGGATGGCATTGCCATCTGCTAGCTCGGCTTGCTGGGGGGGCCAGCGTTGCTTTGCTCTTCACACCAGCTGCATGGAGAAATTTGGGAGGCTGGGGACACGTTGAGCTCCAAGCTGCAGAGTTTCCTTAAAAAAAAAAAAAGTTGGTGAGTTTGCTGCTGGTGGCCCTGTGCTCGGCGGTGCCGGCTGAAGGGCTTGCCAGCATCTCACCAAAGTGGTTTCAGCATAACCACGCTGCACGCCCGCTCTGGCCCTGTCATTTCCCCTCCTGCAGTGGCCAAGTCTGTGGCTGACATATGTCGAGCCCCGGGGCTGCCACTGCAGGGGAGGAAGGATGCCAGATCTGGGGAGGAGGAAAATCTGTGGCAGACTGGGCAGAGGGTAAGCACTGCTCGCTGCGGACCCCAGAGGGGAAACCCCCCCACCATCACCCACCGGCTCCCACCAGCCTCTCCCACGGGCACTGGCTCCTCTTGGAGGGGGAATATTTGCCCCCACCCAGGGAGCCTGCCAGCTGGCGCTGCCTGCCCCGGGCTCTGCGTGTCCACCGGCTGCCGTCTCGCTCGCATCTCTCCATCGTAATTACGCCGGGGCTGGATCCCCCACAGGCTGCGATGCTCGGCAGCTTTCCCAGAGAGCTGGGGAGGGTTCCCTGCTTCCAGGGGCAGCTGAACTCACCCCGAAACCTGATCCACGACTTCCACCTCACCCCTAATTTCTTTGCTGCTGGCGATCGGGCTGGACTGGGAGGCCTCCTGGCTTCGCTTTGCTTTTACGCTGTCGTTCCCAGAGGGGCGGCAGACCCACCTTCCCGCCCAAAGTGCAACCCCTGCACCATCGGGCAGAGAAACACACATTTAACCAAAAGGAGAATTTTTAACGCGGGGAGGCAGAGCGTCAGCCACCACCTCGTCTCGAACAACGCGGTGCAGTCGCGATCCATCCCTTCCCGATTTCAGCCACCAGCCTGCGTGCAGCCACCGCAGTCTCCAGGTCGACTTTGGAGCTTGGTCGATAAAAACCTGTTTCGCCAAAGCCAGCGGCTGCCCGCGCAGCCCTGCCCGTCTCGCTCCCCGGCATTTCAATGGGGCACCGTGCCCAGGCACCGGCGGGGAGAGCCGGGGCTCGTCCCGCNCCGAGGCCGCCCCGCCGAGCCCCGCACGGTGAGTATCGGGGGCGGGCGACGCGCACCGCGGGGGTTGGCGGAGACAGACCCTACCCGAGGTACCCCCCTTTTCTTTGGGGGCGTGTGATCCCCCCCCGTAGCGTCCCCGGGACGCCCCCGCCACCCGGGAGCCTCTCCCCGGGATGGGGCCGGCAGGTGTGTGGTGTGTGCCCCCCCGCCGCCTGCTCGGACGGGAGCGTTTGTTTCTCGTCCCCTTGGGAAGTGGAGGCGGGAGGAAAGTGGCGGCGAGGGCTGGGGATTGTCCGGTTGCCGTTGGAGACCCAACCTGCCCTGCTGCCTGCCGGGCAGCGGGCAGGCAGGGAGGGCTGTGCTGGGGAGGCGCAGCACCTCGGGATCCTTGTCCCATTGCCAGACACCCGGGGATCCCTGTCCCCTTGCACGCTCCTTGGGATCCTTATCCCACTGCACGCTCCTTGGGATCCCACTGCTGTTCCACACGCGCTATGTCACCTGCATTCAGCTGCTTGTGACTGTCGTGGCATCCCAGGCCTTGGCGGGGAGGTGCCGGGATGGTCCGTGTCCCTGTGAGGCTGGAGCAGTTTCATGCTGAGTTGTAACTTTAGCAGAGAAAACTCGGGGGAGTTTGCTACTTGCTTGGGAAGTGCTTATTTTCAGCGCTCTCCAGGATCAGTTAATTATCGCTGGAAAAAAATTATTGCTAAGATCTTATAATTAGGCAGCCTACCGAGAGACTCTGCTGCTCGGAAGGCAGCAGAAAGCAAACGCTCTTTGTGAAATGTTTCATGCGTGTGTGTGTGAATAGAGCTGCCTGGGCAGAGGGCTGGCATTTGTACTTGCGCATTACCGGAGAGCTGATGCACGTTGGTGGCTCAAAAGACCCTGCAAAATAAAGAAAAAAAAAAAAAGTGCAAGAAAAGAAAATCTGCTAATAGGACTCCTGTTGTCCTTGCAGAATCAGTTCCCAAATCATTATAATCTGTTTGTGGAGCTATAGCTGCCTTTAGGACAAACTGTTAGTTCATCTTTGCAGGACCAGGACTGCCCTTATATTGCTTGAACAGTCCCTGGGCCGTGGGGTCCAGGGCACTACCGCATAGTGACTGCTGCTAATAATAACAACAGTAAGGAGTTTACCCACTCTGATCCGGCTAAAGACGGCACCGAGGCTGGCATCGACATTATCAGCCTCCGATCTGTCCCTGGATTAGACAGATAAAACTCACACAAGAAAAGGCCGGGCTCTGAAGTGGAGACTTGATCCAGAATGGAGGGGAGTGGGGGCTCTGAGCCAGAACGGAGGGGTTTGGGCTCTGCCCCGGCAGCCTCTGCTGTAGGGACGGGATCTGCAGAGGGGCAGGATTTGGAGCCGAGGAGCGCACGTCAAAGCCGCTGCGTCCAGGGTGTTCTCATTTCCTTTGCTCTCCGAGTTATAATTTGTTCCACATTGCAGTGCCGGCGTGGCCTCTCCCTCCACTCGCAGCATCCAGGCTGCGGTCGTTGCCATTAGACCGAGGCTGCGACTCGAATGGTTTCCGTCCCAAAAAAAAAGAGAAAGGAAAAAAAAAAGGGGGAAGCTTTTCAAATAGAGATCTGGGGAAATAGCTTTTCTGGTTGCCATTCTGGGACGGTTATAGCTGAAATCTTGCCGCCCATCTACACAGAGCTGCGTCTGCACTGGGACGGGCCCCGGGGAAATTCCAGAAGATTAAAAAGTGTTTTAATAGTGTTGCTGCTCTTCCCAAAAGGGAGTAAGATGACCTGGTAGCTACAGGTTGATTGGCTTGATAGCATCCCTCTGGGGAGAAGAGGAAGAAAGAGGGCTTTAACTGATTAAAGACTTCAGCACCAGGAATAAATTCCTGCCATCCAACGTGGCTATATGGAAAATAACTCCTGGCAAGTAGAAACGGTTTCAGTCTCCGATGCGAGAGGTGGCTCTCTGGCTGTCATACACTTTTGCGAAGCACTTGAGTTATGTGAGGTGATGTTCTTGTAAAAATCTGCACTTTCCAGTATTAAAAAAGTCAGTCCAGTCGAGTATTTAGAGCTGACATTATACAGTGTCAAGAAAGCCGGTATTAAATAAACCTGATCCATTTCAAAGGCCGTTATCAGAGGAGATTATCATTGTTGGGCACTGCTGGCTGGTAGCATGCCCTCGGCATTTCAATCCTTTATCACTAATCTGGAAGGAGATAGAAATGATTTCTGGAAAAACCTGGGGCTGACCCAGAGCAGCACAGTGTTAATAGTTTGTACAAATCCCGGCGGTAAACTGGGCAAGCGAAAGGCATCCTAGCTGGAGCAGAATGCAAAATGGAAATCTTCTTGCACCCAAAAATAATAATGGGAGTTGTACATGTTTTCCTGTCCCTAATCCGGATGATAAATTGACCACACACCGCTTTCGGCAGGAGATGCTCGCAGATGCTGGGAGAGGCAGCCCGGGGGCTCACCAGCTCCCTCCTCCAGCGGGAGCTGCCTGGGGGGCGGCTGTGTGTCTGTCCCGATTTCTGTGCTGGATAATTGAACATTTTCAGGGTAATGGGAAATTTTGCTCCAGAAAAAATAGCAGTTATTTGCATTTTCAGTCAGGGTGCTGTCAGAACCGAATTTGGACTTACGACAGCCAAACCCAGTCTCTGCATCTCGGTGGAGGAGATGTGGGAACCGAGGGGAAGGGACCAAGGGGCTGCAGAAAATGTCTTACAGCGAGAGACGAGACCGCCATCGGGTTAGTCTACTCATAAATCAAAGGGGAATGGGGGGGATGCTTGATTCAAGCATCTGAATACTCTTGCAGAGGAGAAAATACATGGTAGCTAAAAGCTCGTTAATTGAGCAGAGAAAAGCAAGACAAGAATCAATGTCTGGCAGCTGAAGCCAGACACATTGGAAATAAGGCATAAATATTTAACCGGCGGGAGCAATTAATCATGGGACGAAACAGCGAGCAGCAGAGGTGGATTCAGCATCTCTTTGCCTTTTGCATCACAACCTGTCGCCTTGCAGAAAGCTTCTCCCATCGCTTCCCCTCATCACCCCAGCGCTGGACCAGCAAGAGGGGCTGGATCGAACCCGCACCGAGGTCCTGATTAGGTGATTTAATTAGACGGCGCTTTTGTCTTTCATCACGGCGGAGCCACAAAAAAAGAGTATTTCGTGTGCTCTGTTGGCTCTTTCTGAGAAACATCTGTGAAATCACCACAGGCACTTTGCAGGTGCTTCTTTTTTCTTTCCTTTTTGGTTACCACTGACTGTGTTCCCGCAGATCAGTGCCGGGTGGGCGAGGGGACAGTGCTTGGTGGATGTCCTCGATGCCCAGCAAAATAGACTGAAATTCAGGAAAAACAAATCTCGGTGAGCACCCCAGTGTGCTGTGGCCGCGGAGGGAAGGAGCTGGCCCAGGTCTCGTTATCCACCCATGGGCGAGAGGGTCCCCAGCCTGGCGTCCCCAGGGACATGTGTGCTTGGGAGAAGGAGATAAAGGTGGTGAGGTTGCTGCTGTCCCGTCTCCTCCCCTTCGCCTTTCCTTTCTGACAGTGTTTCTTTTCCTATAGCTGTTCTCTCCCTGTCTCTTTGCAATGGGGTAGATGCTGTTGGCGGGCATCACCATGGCTGGGTTTGCTCCGTCTCCCTCCCAAGGCTGCCGTGTTCCTGCTGCGATGGAGCCTGAGCTTGGGGCTGGTCTGGTCTTCCCCATCGACGGGCTGTGGCTGGATGAACACGTGCAAACATGCTCATCGCCGGCCATGCATCCCCCGTGGGTCCTCAGGGGTCAGCAGCCCTCAACTGCAGCGAGTGATTGGGCTATTTAGTTTGAGGCAGGGGGAATATAGTGAGATGCTGAGCTGTAGGGTTTATGTGCAACTCAGTGGCCTGCATGCAGATGCGATGCATGTTGACAGTGGAGTCGCAGCATCTCTGAGCCCTCCAAAGCCACCTCACTGCGAGCAGCTGATGTCTGTGAGCAGCCCAGGACCGCTCCTCCTCTTCCTCTTGCAGAGGCGCAACGGACGCCTGCCTGGGACGGTACGTGATGGGGGGAAAAGGCCCGTTTTGAGGAAGAGGATGAATGGAAGGAGAAAAGGCACATGAGAAGGATGACAAGGTAAGGGGAGGCTTTGCTTGGGTGCTGGCTGGGGACAGCGGGAAGGAGCTGCTCGCCCACCGTGGGAGCAGGAACCTCAGAGCCCGCAGGAAAGTCCCCGGCGGTTGCAGAGTTGGTTGTGGTGATGGAAGGACATGTGGTGGCCATGTGAATACCAAAAGCATTTGTCATAGCTCTGCAGAATAAATACAGACAGTGCTGGCTGCGGAAAATAGCAGGTTTTGGTGTGGCCAGGCACAGCGTGCGAGGAGGTGGAGGATACCTGATAGAGATCCCACCGGGAGGCAATGACAGGCGTTTGTCTAATTCCTATATAGTCGTTAGCAGAGACTGAATGCTGAAGAAATGGGACTCTTTGGAAAGTCTGGGTTACGCCTCCATAGCTGCAGGCGTGTGTCCTCCAACGGCACAGGTGGGGAACTAGGCTGCCTGCAGCGAGGAGGGGGCTCGCCCGGGCTGGGGAGGTCCAGGAGCATGTGTCCCACCGATCAGTGGGAAGATGTGCCCCAACAGTTAACGCCCTTGCTGGCTTGTCCCCAGGTAGCTGAGTCCATCTCGAGCATGCCCGCTCTCGCAGCAGGACCTGATGGCATCATGTGTGCCGCGGTTTCCTCTTTAGCCTCCTCGGAGATGCCCGTGACCGCTGTGCCTGAGCATACGGATGTGGGAAGAGCCCATATCGTTATCACCTTATCGCATCCATTCGAGTCCTCGAGGGGATTAAGACCGTGCATTACGCTGTCTTCAGGATAAGGCTGCGATTTCTTGGGTGGCCTGGGCTGGTGCCTGGTGAAATCGCACGGGTGTTGCTTCAGATGTTGAATAACAGGGTGACTAGGCTAGAAGCTTCTCTCAATACAGGCTTCGTATTTTTTCCCCGTGAAATGCCTTTGCCCCTGCACTCTGTAGAAGCTGCATTTGGTGGAAAGAGCAGGAAAATAGCTGAGCTATAAATAACGTATTCAAAACCAGGCAGGGACCTGCAAGAAGCGAGGATGGTGTCTCGGTCTGTGATGCAGGCTTGGAAGAACAATTTTACCGGCAGCAGATGTTAAAAGGTTTCCCTTTGTGCTGGAGGTAGTTCAGGGTGGAGGAAATTAAGTCCGTGAACTGAAAACAGTGATTTGATGACAAAGTTTTGTCTTTTGCATCCTTGATGGCGAGGTTTCGTAGGGACACTGGGGTAGTTTTTCTTCTGCCCAATGTTAATGAGGGCTGGCGGGGCCGTGCTAACAGCCTGGGGAAGCCGTTCTTGAACCCGACTGTCTGCCAGTGCCCTGACCTGCTCCCCAGGTCGGGTCTGCCCCAGCGCTCCCGGGAGATGTCACACAGCAGACACGAAGGGATGTCCCCAGCCCCAGCGGGAGCAGCAGCTCCAGGGTCAGCGGCATGGAGGGAGCTGTAGCTTTAACCCCATCCCTGCCTCAGTTTCCCCAGTTGCAAGGTGGGAGCAGGAACAACCTTCCCCAAACCCACCGAGCTGCGGTGGAGCTGTTGGGGCCAATGCTCGGCTGGTGAGGTACAAAACACAAGATGCTAAGCTCTGCTTTCCAGGCTGATTGCTAAGCCCAGTTTCAGTGAGCCAGGCAGCAGCAATATGCCAGGGCCGGGGTGGCTGCCAGCTCCCCTCCCTACCCCGCAGCACCTGGGTGGCTGCTGTGTCCTCGCTTTCCGAGCCAGTGGGTTGGGAAGAAGGACAAACCCCAGCATTTTCACAGTCCTGGTGGGACTGGGGGAGGAAGGGGTAACTTGGGGTGCAGCATGATCGCACAGCTCCCAGGCATGTCCTGCAGCCTTAGCGTTTGCTGGTGCCTCAGTTTCCCCATCCGCAGCATTCAACGGGCCTCTAGTCCTGGGATGGGGAGATGTACACCCTGCAGAAATCCTCTGTGCACAGCAGGGAGGTTGTTTCTGGGTTAGAAGGTGACCTCTTCCATTAGCAGCAGGGACGCTTTTTCTTCCTGAATTAGATGGTGGTTTGGAGGCTTTCCAGGGCCGACATTATTCTGCCTGATAGCGCTGGGTTTGCTCTGGCAGCGAGATCCTGCCGGAGTGAGACGGGGCTGCAGATGCGGAAAGCTGCCGGTACCCCACATCTCCCTGGCCATGCATGGCTGGATCATGCTGACTGCTGCATCAAAGCGCTCCAATAGCTGCGGATGGGACATTTTGGGGGTCCCCTGTGTACGCACCGAGTCCCTGCCCACGCCTGTTCCCTGTACGCAGGCTGCACATTATAAATCTGGAGGTGAGGGAAATCCCTGTCCTGTCCAAATCAGAAATGCTCAAATTCTCTTTCCGGACCTTCCGCAGCAGCGGTTTGTGGTGCAGCCAGTGGTGTTATCAGCGCCGTGCAAGTGCTCGGTGTTTGTGCATCCAGGATGCAATTTCAAAGCTGGCCCCAGACGTCGGCAGTGACATCGGGCAGGACTGCCGTCTGCCTAAAGCCAGAAGAGCACCATGGTTTCCAGCCCGGTCCTGGGGACCGAGGTGCACCGGGAGCTGTCACACAGCCACGGGCACCTCTCCTCCAGTTGCTGCCTGTCCAGGGCTGCCCTGAGCAGCCCTGCCCTGGCTAACGTGACAAGGGCAGCGTTGTCAGCGATGCCACCGCGTGCTTTAACATCCTCCGCAAACTAGCAACAGCCAAGAGATTTGCCAGAGTCAGGACATTTTTAGAAAGGCTAATTAAAGCCCGTTTTCACCCCGTGCCTCTCAGTGAGCAACAGCATTTAGCGGTGACCTCGGAGTGATTGAATTTGTACTTGAGCTTTCTGTTTCACCTCTAAAAAATGGGATTGCTCCGTAAACTCGTTAGTGAAAGTAACTCCTGACGCCTTGGCTCCTGACCGGGATGGGGGCCCCGCCAATCCCTCTGGGCTCTGCTCTCCTCCCGCTGCATTTTGCTTAGGCAAGAGGGACCTCATAGTACACGATGGAGAAATTTGGGATCACTCCAGGCTCTGTTTTCAGGGACCAATCCATCCTGGGGTAACCGTGCTGATGCCAAGGAGCCCAGCTGAGCTTGGCAGCTGGTGTTTGGGGTTGCAGAAGGGAAATGGCCTTCCCTCGCTGCTGTCCCTTTCTACCTCGGAGGTGACAGTAGCTCCTCCATGGCCACCAGCCGGTTCTTGCTTGCTCTTCCCTGCTGCACATCTGGCCTCCAAACCGCTGATCTTTCCCTTTTTTCTCTTCCCTGCCCAGCTGTGCCCCATGACAACCTCACGCGCGATGTTTTATGGGTCCTCCTCCACCATGGGTCCACCATCCAAGAACCGGCTGAAGCGCCAGAGCCGGATTTTCTCCCAAGTCTTGTACCGGACGCTGAGCTACAAGGACCGGAGCTCAGCCTCTGCTTCTCCGGCAGCTGGTGAAGATGACCCGGCCGAGCTCTCCACCCAGCTGTCGGCCCCTGGCGTCCTGAAGATCTTTGGGGGCAACATCTGCGCAGGCACCAACTACAAGAGCGTGCTGGCGACGGGCAGCTCGGGTGCACGGGAGCTGGTGAAGGAAGCCCTGGAGCGCTACGGGCTGAGCCAGCTCAGTGCCGGGCAGTACGCCCTGTGCGACGTCATCGGGAGGTTCGAGGGCCCCGAGAAACGGTGGCAGACAGAGGGGCTGAGGGTCCTGGGTGACCATGAGAAGCCGCTGCTTATCCAGGACCTCTGGAAGCCCAGGGAGGGCTTCTCGCGGCGGCTGGAGCTGCGCAAGAGGGCGGAGGTGGAGGAGCTGGCGGCCAGGGATGTGGACACCACCACTGCAGGTCAGAGCCGGCCGCGGGGCAGGGAGAGGGTCCAGGGAGCTGCGACCCGCCCCAAGCTGCCTGTGAGAGATGCATCCCACACCAGTAGCTTTTGCCCATGTTTTGGGCATGGGGGGGTCGTGCAAGTGCTGGGTGGGAGGAGAGCTGTGTTATAGCTGCAAAGCTCTTGGGTGGAGTTGGTACTCGGCGCTCTCCTGCATAAATTCGGTACCTGCGACCTCAAATATTTACCCCAGCCAGTCTAGGGGTCCATACCAAATCCCCACGTGCAGCTGGGCAGCAGCAGCAAGACCATTGGCGTTGCCCACTCTTCCCATTGCTGTGAACCAGCGTCACGGCATCCCACGCCTCAGCGCAGCTTCGTGCCTGGCAGAGCGCTGTCCCACTCCCCCTCACCCCCTGCCCCATCTCCCTGCGGGCATCCCCCAGGCCACACACCCCAGGCAAATCTGCAGGAGCAATTAAGCAAAATGAAAAGCTAATGAAGAGAGAGCAATGTAGGGCAGGAGAGCCCCCCCAGAGGTGCCTGATTGAGTCCAGGGCTGGCAGAAGGAGATAAGTGCATCATTACGAACCGGCAGGTTAATAAGTGACCCCAGTGCAGAGTAATGAAGTTTCCCTCCTTCCACCCTCAGCTATCCTGTGAGGATACCATCCCTGTGAGGATGAGGGCGGAAAGGTTTAAAATCAGGTTTTTAATTGCATGATGCCCTTGATGCATCTGACCTGCTGATGGAGGGGTCTGGGTCAGGCTCAGGAGGTGTCGGCCAGGTGGTTTTGCTGGGATGGGCACCGGGTGGTTCCTCACACCTGTAGGAAAGAGTTGTGATTGTCAAAACTAACCTAACGATGATGGAGAATTGCCCTGGGCACTCAGCAAACGAGAGCCAAGGTTCCCCCACCAGCAGTGGAACGAATGGCCCGACGTGTCCCACACCAGCAGGGACAGGGCTCCTTTCCCATCCGCTTCAACGAGTGCTGGAAGGAGCTCAGGCACACAGCGCGAAGGAAACCTGCCGTGGGCGTTTTGGGGGAGAGCTGGGGCTCCACCAGCTGCAATTCACAATTGCGATTTTGCGAGTTGCAAATTTGCGATTTTGGGTGCCCCAAAATCTGAGCGTGGAGTTTGCAGCTTTGGGGGTTGCTTGTGTTGTGGGCCAGTCCGCATCAGCCCAGGGAGCCGAGGATGGGCTCACCTCCTGCCTTGAAACGGGAAGGATGGAGGAGCAGTGGAAAACAGCCCCCAGCCCTCGTATTAACGCTGTGCAGGATGGTCCATTGGCACCCGATGGCAAGACAGGGCTCCCTCCATCCCTTGCTGTGTCCTGTCCTTGTGTCTGCTGAGGGAGGGGATGCTACAGGATCAGTCCCAGCTCGCTGCACATGTGATGCAAATGGAGAGAAAGGGGCTCAGGCCGGGGAGGGATTTGCAAAGGTGGATGATCTGTTCTTCACTGATCCAGCCGGGATCAGAGAGCCTTTAAGCACTTTGGGAGAGCGGTGACTAAAAACAGCTTCTTTTGAACAGAGGAAAGGGCAAGAGCCAAGTGCAACGGTTATAGCACACGGTGGGGAGGGCCACGTGGCAGCTCCCTGCCTGAGCCCAAGGTCACATCAACTCTCAGCCTCAAATTCTCCCCCTCGGATGCAGGAAGCAGCGTTCCCACCCGTGACCTGAATCCTGGGTGGGCTGGCAGCCGTGGGGAGGGTAAGGCTCCCACGCAGGCCGGGGGAGAGGCGGGCTCCAGGCTGCCCAGCGCGGGAGCAGGCAGCGCCAAGCTGGCCCGGGCTTGGCACCCTTTGGCGATTTCCAATGGAGGAGCAGTTCCTGACTGGATTGCGTGCCCTGGATCTGGAAATAAGCCTGTTATGCTTTCGATGTAGATATCACTTCATTTGTTTCAGCACTCCTGGGTGGGGTGGTGGAAATTCTCCATTTTCTTAACCTTCGGGCACTTTCCATGGCTGACCAAGCTCTTCGGAGACAGAAAAACTACACCCACATTTGTTTAGGCTGTCTGCTCCGCAGACTACACAGCCCTTATTTGTCTTACTCATTAAAATCTCACTCCTGCAGCCCGCCCTTTTGGTGGCACCAGGGACTCTGTCGCCAGTCTCGCCCCGTGCTGGTGGCACTGCCCAAAGGGATGCTGTGGGGCTGGGACCACAATCCGTCCCCACCTGCAAGCTGCTGGGGATGGATGGAAGTGACGCAGCATGTCTGGGGGAGGCATCTGCTTCTCCCTCATCAAGTACCCCAAAAAGATGTGAAACTCCTGGTGTGACGGGGACTGACTGTGAGTGCCCTCCACCGGGGTCACCCTCGTCCCCAGCCTCGAGCTGGCAGAGGTCCCCTTGCCAAGCGTCAGCTGCCTGCCCAGGGTGGTGGGGTGCTGGTGTGAAAGATGCAGCATCTGTGCAAAAATAAAGGGACTTTAGGCTTGTGGCTCCCTTGGGGGAGAAAAAAAAAAAAAGGCACAAGTATGCTGCAGATCGGAATATCCAGGGAAATACCTGCAGGGCCCTTTCCCACACAGGGCATTGCTGGGACTACTGGTGTCACGCAAGCTGGTGCATCGCTGCCCACCCTGCTGCTGAGCTGGTGGCTGGGGGAAAGGCTCCACACCCATCTGTGACCTGTTAGCACATAGCTTAAGAGTTTTATCTGCTCAGTTACCCATTATCCTAATTAGTTTATTAGCTGCTTCCCACTGGAGAGGAAGGCACTCACTCCTCACGCCACTAATTAGCAGCACAGGTAGAGCATCTCTGCAGTAAACGTGCCCTCTCTCACTGCTACTCCTCGCCCTGCTCCTTTTGGGGAACGACAAAGCAGCGGTTAGGGAGCATCTGGGGAAAACACCTGCAAACGGGAGGGTGCTGGGAGGGAGATGCAGCCCTTGGCACCTTTATGCCATTCATCTTCCAAACCAGCCCCATTTTGCACTGTGTCCAAAGCTTGCCAGGGCTTCCCGGGGAGGCTGAATCGCGTGCACACTTCAAGAAACTTAGGAGTTAAGGCTATTATATTAAAAGATGCTCTGCCAGGTATCTCTGAGGATCTGGCTTTGATATACCTTAGCATGACTATCCGGGGAGGACTCCCTGCAGGGTCTGCAAGGCAATTACATTAGGAAGGACTAGCCCAGCGTTAGCCCCTCCTGGGTAAATTCAAAGCATTTCTTCTTTCCTGGGGCTCGTGGAGTTATTTATTGCTTGATTTATTTCTCAGCCAGGAAAAGGGAACCTCTTTCCTAGGCTGAAAAAGAGGCAGATCCCAGCCAAGATCCCAGGCACCACAACCAGCAGGTTTCCCCTGGGACGCAGAATGGGTTTAGAGGCAGCAGCTCAGCGGGGGCTGGCCGGGGGGGGCGCGGTGCCCCTGCCTGGGGTGCTCAGCTCTCCCTAAGGGACGGGGTGCGATCCTGCCCCGTTCCCATCCGCATTGCCATGTGGCTTCAGCGGCTGCCAGCTCTGCCCCGGCCGCGCCGTGTTGGGGATGCTCACGCAGCGTTTTGGGTGCGATAACCTGCACATGCTCGGGAGGAGAAAACAGTACCAGAGGACTGAAAATAAATAACCCGTTTTATGGAGGGACTTTGTTATGCTCAGGAAAAGAGCTGTGTTTATCTTTCCAGTGCAGCTCCGGGGTTAGCAGGGAGCCTGTGACAGGGGCTCTATTGGCAGTAAAAAAGCAGCTTTTTCCTACACGAAATAAATACAGAAGCTTCCTTTCCCCTAGATAAGGGACCGGTGATGGCGTGTCTCTCCGGGCAGTGGGACCCCAGTCCCGGCAGCCCCCACTCCCTCCCAGTGCAATGAGCTCCAGCAATAGCTGCTCCCCAGGATCCGGCCCCTCTCCTCCTCCGCCCCCACAGGCCGGGCTGGGACTGCATCACCCCAGCCGTCCTTCATCCTGCTGGCCCGTTTCCATGCTGCGGGTTGGGGACGGGATTCCTGGGGGGAGCCAAGGCCTCCTGCAGACATGTTTGGGGTGGCCTTTGGCATCCCCAGCGGCATGGCTTGGGCTGTGCTCCCACCCAGGCAGGCTTGTTGCACCCCCCGGATTTCACGTCTGTGGGCGCAGGCGTCCCGTGCCGTGCCGCTGGCTGTGATGGGAACGTGAGCGGGCTGATTGCCCTTTTTAAGAAGGATGCAGGGCACTGGACCGCTCGGGACGGCTTGGCCGTGCCTTGCCTTAATCCCAAGGCATGTAAACAGCAGGGGCTATTTTCTCCTCTCCCACCCTCCTTCCCATCCCCATCTCTTTCATTTTCCCAGCAAAGGAGCGCTGGATTTAAAACAAACAAACATTCCTCACCAAATAAGGCAGATGACATTTTTTTTGGGTCTGAGCTTGTGAGTGTCCCTTTAAGCAGCCCTGGACACCAGGCTCTCCACACCGCCATCCCCAAATCCCGCTGCCTGTCCCCAAATCCCACCGGCCGAAGCCTGCTCGCTGGTCGCCCGAGCCGTGAGCGGGGCTCTGGCTCCGTGCTGCACCGACGCCGCTGCAGTGCTGCTCCCACAAGCAAATCCTTTACGTTTTTTTTTCCCCTCTCTTCATCCTCCCCGAATGCCAGCGACCTGCTCCCAGGAGGCTGCCCACCCGAGGTACGAGCATCGCCCATCGGACCCACAAACTTCTTATTTCACCTGCAGAGCTTGAACGACGCTTGCAGCACGGAGGGGCCCGCCGGGACCCCCTGTCCCCGGGGCTGGGGACGCCATGCGCGGGGCTGCTTTTGCAGCTCAGCCAGGCCTATTCATTTGCTCCGGCTCCCATTCGTCTTGCGGACAGCTCTGCCCGAATTGATGCTTGGGAGAAGTTAATTACAGGTTGCTCCTGCAGCAGGCAGGCGGGCAGGCTCCACTGCAGCTCGCAGCTCCCACGCCTGGCTGATGCCCGGGGGGGCTCCCCGCAGCTCCCGCTTGCTGCTGGCCACCGAGTGCTGAAGGCCCGAAAGCAGCATCCAGGCTCTTCTTTTTTTTTTTTTTTTGCAAAGATTGAGCTAAATTTCTTTTTAGCACAGATTTCCTCCCCGCCCCAGCCCTGACAGCGTGGCCGGGGTGCGTGGGGGATGCTGCGGACGCTGAGCCCGGCCCGGCTGCCCCCTGGTCAGTGGGGTTTGGGGGCTGGGGAGGACTGGGGCACCCCCTTTTCGACGATGGCATTGGGGCACAAAACTCCCCGCGTTGGTGTCCTGGCGTCACCCTTCGGGGAGGGCAGGGGACCAGCGGACATCACCCCAGGGAGGGTGCGGGGGGGGGGTGTCTCAGCCGCCCCATCCCCGCTCCCGCGCTGC